>CM063596.1:7982449-8516100 GCA_032356905.1 Salix exigua
CTATAATATATTAAAAGATAAAAAACCTAGAAAGTGGACAAAACCTTTTTCTTCTCCCGACAACGTGAGAATATTTCATGTCGTTATATTTTTAGGGAGTCACATAAATTATTACTCAAAATATCCCGATACTTTTTATATTGTTTGAATAATTCAATGCTGCCTGTCTGGTTGTTTATTGTTGAACCATAAACCAAAAGAGGATTGCTGGGTTTTCATTTCCATTATCTTCTCTCTTTTTGCTGATATCTTTGGTGGTTTTTTAGGATTCTTGATCTGTTTGGAGGCCTGCCAAGTTTCTTTATTTTCAATGAGGTATATGATTCTTTTTCTGTTTTATTGAGGGTTACATGTTGTGATTTGATATTCTGGGATTGGGTAGAACAGAGAGATGTAAAATCTCTATTTGTTATCTCAAGGATTGATGAGCGAACGATCTGCAAAGTTGGAGACTTGTAGATGTGAATTATCTCCAGTGCTGGTTCTGGTTTGTATTGAGGCAGTTTAAAGGGAATTTGTTTTGATTCAGTATCATTCTTCAGCTCTGTTTTCGGAGCAAATTAGGAGTTTTCATGTCTTCTCTTGTGATTTGACCATTAAAGAAGGATTTTGTTGTTGACCTCGAATTGATACGCTAGCGAAGCTGACTTAGCAACCTTTTGGATTAGATCGAATCGATTTACATGCTCGATACATTGTGGTTTCGCATCAGTATTTGATATTCATAGATAGCTGAAAACATATGCACATAGACAGGGAAGAGCCTGTCGGGAACGGGGAGGCCGAGCACATGAACGGAGATATCAAGGAGGATACTCCTCTTGAGGATATCCCTCTCTACCGCCCCCATTTTTTGGGTATGGTGAGACAGAAAGCCTATATATTTGACGGTGATGGAAGTTATTACAATAAAGATTGGGATTTTGCTGAACCTAAAGAAAATGAGTTTTGTTGGTACCATGTAGAGCTTCCAAAAATTAACCAGAAGCTTCCGCTTTTCGCACAAAGCCTCATTGACATTCTTTGCCCTCCTTTGAAGCTCCAAGATATTCTGTCGCTGGTTAGCAATGGCCCCCTTTGTAGTAATGTTAATGGAGCACTTGTGTTCAGAGTTAATTCTCCTGGTCCTCCAACTAGCAATTATACATTTAGATTAGCTGCCAGAGTTACTGAGAATTCGGTGATTACCGTGTCACTAGGACGGGTTCCAAGATTGGGTTTCTCACCAACGAGCAAATCCCTTCTCTCTGAGATTCCTAGTGTGGAGACTCATTCAAGTGGTGGGCCACCCTCACATAATGGAGGGGATGACAAGGAAGGAGGCGGGTTTGTGATTAGAGAGCATGTTCTTGAGTTCTTATTAACAATGAACCACTCAGAGGAGGCTGATAATCCCGTGCCGGAATCTGTCTCAAATCTTGTTGTTCACATCATCGACACGCATGTTGATCACCTTCAAGATGTTACCACCAAACTCGAGATAGAGCTTGACTCTGTGGAGCTTGAATTAGACAAAGGTAAAATTCCTATTTAATGACTACTTATGGTCCCTGTTACAAAATCAAGGCTGCCTTAGATTTTCGCGTTGGTGTACACTTACTGTTTAGATTTCTTTTGGGTGAAACACTTAGTTTTTTTGCCTTTTTTTTTCTGGTCATGAAGATAGTTACAAGTGCTGAGTTCATTCTTCTTTAATGCTAATATAGTTGTTCCACATTTCTAGCAACGCTACAGCGGTAACTTTGTTAATTGATCTGGAAGGATTATTGGTATATGCTCTTTCTACCTCATGTTTATTTAATAGTTTCTCATCCTAATTTGGACATATTAGTTTTGCTATTATAGTTTTGAAAAATTGCAACCTCATACACTCGGTCCTTATTAGTCAACAAGTAGCAAAACAAATTAGAGATGTCAAAACTTGTCGAAAAAACAAATGCTGTAATGAAATTTGATAGGATTAATCCTGTATTTGCAACCTTGATGGCTTTTCACTCTCAGTAGTGAAATAAATTCGATAAGATTTATCATGGTGTGAATCCTGTCATCCACAACTTGCAACTTGGAATATGTTGTGATGTTTTTCTAGTGACAAGCAGAACTGATATTTTATATAATTTGCTAATACCATTTTAGGGAAGAGTCAAGATATCATCAAAGCATTGCCAAAGTGCACTTGTGAAAGGGGCGTGGAAGCTTGTTGCTCAATGTGCTAAATATTGTGTTAAAATAAGAAAAAAAATGTAGTTTGAGGAAAAAATATTGACTGTTCTCCACGTTGATGGGTCTGAATAAGAAGCTAACTCTTGTAAAGTTAGGCATCATGTCCCAAATGATTGTTCCAGGACAGTTATCCTTCTTCATGTGGCATGTTTGTGCCATTCCACTTGCCTGATATTTATGTACCATAAAGTCCTTGCAGTTACATGATGGAATCACATTGTTACCTTAAAATCTATTTTCACTCACAATAGATTTGATTTTCAGAATTTCTTCCGCTTGATACCTAAGATGTTATTTTTGCCAAATTAAAGTCTATATGAACTCCCCGGGCAAGAAAATAGGCACACACAAAAGTCTGGATTGTGTGAAAATTATGATAAATCAGCATATCTATGGTCAGCAATGGTTACAAACCTCTATCTTTATCAAAAGTATCCCTTTATTCTATTTGTCCTGAAACTCAAATTTGAGGCGCTTTCTGTTTGGTTCATGATTTCTTTCAACTTTTGAGCGGAAACTAAGCGCTGTTTTTATGGTATACTGCAGGAGGTTTTGCATTAAAGAAACAGATGCTTGATGATCGAAGATTTCCTAAAATGCATCTTAATCTTCAGCGTATATTGCAGGTAGTTTGTCTTACCTGTTTGACTTCTTGTAAACATAAGAACAACTTCAAGTTGATTGGCACGTTGCCACATAAGTAGGTATTTGCGTAACGCTTGTACAAAATCAGTCTGGATAAGGTGTAAAGACCACACTACTAGAACAGCAGAAGGTGTGGAGATTGAAGTCCTTGATTGCTATGGTTGAATACATTCAGGGGTTCATATTGTGGAGTCAAAGCACTTTAATTTGGACATTGACCATAAAGGTTTTGAATTGCTTTAGTTTTTCACCAATAACATTTTCTCTGCATTTATTCAGCAATGCATCCTAGACATTGATGTTTTTGGATCTAGGAAGATTGCAGCTTGTTAAATGTGTGTTTGTCTCTTACAAATATAAAATTGAAACACATTTATTAAACCTTGTGTTTTAACTGAACTCAGGTGATTGCACATGGAGAGCAAGTATTTCCACGAGTAAAAGAAAAATGTTCTTCAAAAAAATGGTTTTGCAGTGAAGACATCAACTCCCTAGAAGAGTTAATTGGAAGGCTGAGGAGGCTAAAAGAGAGTGTGGGGTTTATAGCAAATCGTGTCACGGCAATTCAGGCTGGTTTGGATAGCTGGCAGGCTGAGCAAATAAACAAGAAACTGTACTATCTCTCATTCCTTTCAATAATATTCCTCCCATTGTCAATCATCACTGGAGGTAAATGTCTCACCTTTTTTTCCCCAATCACAGTTAAACGTTCTTGGATAACTATTGATAACCATAATTGAACAATGCTGATATTTTTGGAAACTCACAACAGTCTTTGGCATGAATGTGGGAGGAGTTCCATGGACAGAGCAAAAGAACCCTGAGGAGAAATATGGCTTCCGCAATGTGATGTTTGTCTGTGTGGGAACTCTAGTTCTCGTTCTTCTATGCTTCCTTTTCCCAGTTCTTTACACCCATATTGCTGCCTGGCGACGAAGGATGGCTTTGAAAAGAAGCTGGTCTCTCAACAGGAAATCTTTTCTCAAGAGAACCGTTCCCGTTAAAGAAAGAGGTGGTTATATCCGCCTTTGATAGAGTAAGCCAAAGAAGGAAGAGAGTGATGCTGCAATTGTGGTACATGCTCTTTTCAGTCTCAATGTGTTTCAAGCTGCGGAAAGTTCTCTCGACAACCCTTGATTGTTTTCTTGATTCTTGAACGACATGCCTGTCTCAGAATTGGGAATTCTGGTAGAAAATAACTTGTTCCTTTTCAATCCAGATCCAGATACGAGGTAGAGTTTTTTCCCTTTGCAACAACGTTGTTAATGACTGCGTTCTTTGTAACAAACTGTACAGGTTATAACATTCATCGTTCTGAATATAGAGTTTGTATCATTGTGATTTCACTCAGACAATAATTGTGAATGCTGCTGCTTGACGTCTTTTATTCTCTTGCCTTTTTTTTTTTAATCAGTGGCTATCCATTGTCTTTTCTGAACCACCACCTTTCAGACTGTAGAAATTACGGCGAGTAATATGTTTAGTTTTATCCCTGTTGATATATCCGGGAATCAGATTCAAATATGGGATTTTGTCAAGAGATTGAGATTTATGTGGTTTAATAAATGAACGAAGCATCGGTCTGATTCTAATATCATCTCCAGAAAAAAAGAAAAAAAAACAAAGAACCGATCCTCAGCAATTCCATGAACAACCACCTCGTTTTCCTTTGACATCACCTTGTCGACTCTTTTTTTCAGCTCTATATTTATATAATTATTAATTTTCCTTTATTTTTATAGTTGAACAGTTAATGTCGTGCGAGAAAGGAGAGTCAAAAGAAAGCACCTATTCAAATTTCAAACATGGTATGGCCACGCAAATGCTTGGTACAGGAAATGCCACCTTTCCACTGCTACGAGCCACTCAAAAAACGAAGATTGTATTGTTTCAAACAATAAAATTAGTCTTAAAGCCGGGTTGCTGTTTTTGGTTTTATCACATGTGCTACGTGGCGCCCTGTAAAAATCCAAGATAGAAAAGAGCATGTTTTTTTAAAATCTATAAATAAAAATATATTGTTCACTTGAACATGTTTACACATTGCGGATCAGGGTTCAAGTCAATCCCGTACGTGAAAAAACATAATTACATTATAAAATTGTTTTCATGTATTATGATTCTTTTAATCAAGAAATGAACAAATATTACTCGTATTTTATAAAATAAACTATGAGATAGAAAATCTAAAAAAATGTTAATCTAATTAAATATAAATGTGAAAATATAGTGTTTATTGTAAGAACAAAAAATAGTTGCGCATACATATATCCTTGTAATTTAAAACTTTTTATTTATTATATCTTAGCAGTTAAATATAGTTGTTAATAATAGATGATTTTGTTTTTATAAAAACTTTATACAAATACACCTAATTTATAAAATATATTAAAAAAAAATCGATACCAGTTAAGCTGATATCACATGACTATTAAATATAAAAAGATTAATGTTAAAAAATTAATGGAAAGGAGTAAAATAATAATGATAATAATAATAATAATAATACACACACATATAAACCTAGCCTGGTGAATATTAAATGTTTTTTTTAAAATAAAATATTATTATTTTAATTAAAACAATCGAAGAAATCTATAATATGAACCTAAATTAATCTAATAATTTGACAACTCTCGATTCAGGAACTGGACACACACGTTCAGCAACCTTTTCTTTTCTTCCAAGAAAAGAAGGCAGCCTGGCAACTACCCCTTCAGAAGCGTGGACACCTCTTTCCCTCACGTGACAACGCGACCCCAAGCTTCAATTGCCCCGAACGGCAACACCCCAAGGCCCAAGCCCCAGAACGGTGCTATTTGGTCCCTGCTCTCACCTATATTATATTCTCACCCTTAAAATACCTTCATAGTATCATCCTCTTTCCTTGTTCCCTAACCATTTGATCCATCGTTCAATTTTCATAAATAAATAATTTGTTGAATAAGAAAAGGAAAGAAACTATTGATTGCTGAACTACAAATCATTAATTTCATTAAAAAATAATAGTTGACGATAAAAAGATAAAAAAATTGAAATTATTTAATTCCGGAACCAAAGATTTTAAGATATCCATAACAGTTATTCACAACGATTAACGGAAAGATAAGAGGTTGATGCTGAGACATACAGACTAAATGAAAAGAGAACTAAAATGAAATACTTAAGCGATTAAAAGGACCAGAATCAACTTTCGGTGCATTTTGTGTATTTTACAGATAGTGTGTGTGTATATCTAGAACCTTCTACGCTTGCCAGAACAATCGTTTGCGAGTTGCGCCACATCAGAAGCCTTTGCTCCACAAAACCCTAAACCCTTCTTTATAAACCTTCAAAACACTGTCCTCGTGTCGTTCTCCGCTTCCACTCCAATTTAACTGGTAGATCTCTTCACTGATGGCCACAGCTGCTCTCCTCCGCTCTCTACGACGCCGTGACGTCGCCTCCTCCCCCCTTGCAGCCTACAAATGCGTGCGTCTCTCATCATTTCCACTCCTTTTCTTCTCCAGCTGTACTAATTTGGTTGTTTGTTGATGGAGCTCAAACCGAGACTTGAGCTTGATTGAGAGATGGATAAAAGATTTAGACTTTTTGTGATTTAGTTTTTGCTATGATAGTTTAGAAAGTTGGCCCCTTTAAGGGTTCATTTGTTTTGTGTTTTTTCATTTGATTTATTACATGATCATGCATCGCTGTTTTTTTTTTTGGATATTAAATACTTCGTTTGGTATTTGTTATGCTGTTTATTTCTGAATGATCAGCAGAGGGTTTTGATAAATGTAAGTTTCAAATACTTAGGCTTTTAGGCAGTGATTAGATTGTCTTATTCTTGCGAGGATTAAAAGTTGTAGATGCCTATTGAAAAGTGTTGGGATTTTTCTCACTCCACTTGTGGTTGGTCTGACTATTAAAAGCTGTTTGCAAATTGAGGATGGGATTCTGAAATGGCTGAGTTTTGGTGCTTATCTGTTGTGCAGTTGACTAATAATGTGAAGCCATCATGGGCTCCTTCAAATTTAAGCCAAAATGTGGCTGGTTTATCCAGAGCTTTCAGGTATTTTGTTTAGTTTTTGGTGGTTTTGATTTGTCTGTATCATTTGTGTTCCTTTTGGTATGTTGAAGGTGATCGTTTCCTCTTCTATGTAGTGCAAAACCTGCAGGCAGTGATGTTATAGGTATTGATTTGGGCACCACCAATTCATGTGTTGCGGTCATGGAAGGGAAGGTAATCATGTACCGTGTTTGTTCAGATTGTTTATTCTTTTGGTTACGAGGCTTCCTTTTTCTGTGTATTCTAATTGATTCCATGATTATATACAGAATCCCAAAGTAATTGAGAATTCTGAAGGATCTAGGACAACCCCTTCAGTTGTTGCCTTCACTCCAAAGGGAGAGTTACTCATGGGCACACCAGCAAAACGCCAGGCTGTGACTAATCCTAGCAACACGGTTTTTGGAACTAAGCGTTTGATTGGTAGGAAATTTGATGATCCTCAAACACAGAAGGAGATGAAAATGGTTCCATATAAGATTGTCAGGGCTCCAAATGGAGATGCATGGGTAGAAGCCAATGGACAGCAATATTCCCCTAGTCAAATCGGGGCCTTCATTCTGACCAAGATGAAAGAAACTGCCGAAGCTTATCTCGGAAAAACAATTTCAAAAGCTGTGATCACAGTGCCAGCTTATTTCAATGATGCTCAAAGACAAGCTACAAAGGATGCTGGAAGAATTTCTGGCCTTGATGTGCAGAGAATCATCAATGAACCTACTGCCGCAGCACTGTCCTATGGTATGAACAACAAGGAGGGTCTCATTGCAGTGTTTGACCTTGGAGGTGGGACATTCGATGTTTCTATATTGGAGATCTCTAATGGTGTTTTTGAGGTATGCAATGTTTTTCTATTTAGGCTAACTCTGGTTTTCATCTAGTTTGGTAAATTGAACCAAGTGAGCGGTCCTTGTTCAGGTCAAAGCTACTAACGGTGACACATTTTTGGGAGGAGAGGACTTTGACAACACCCTTTTAGAGTACTTGGTCAATGAGTTTAAGAGAACTGAGGGAATTGATCTTTCTAAAGATAGGCTAGCTCTGCAGAGGCTCCGTGAAGCAGCAGAAAAGGCCAAGATAGAGCTCTCCTCAACCACTCAGACTGATATCAACTTACCATTTATTACAGCCGATTCATCAGGTGCTAAGCATTTGAATATAACACTGACCAGATCCAAATTTGAAAGCTTGGTAAATCACTTGATTGAGAGGACAAGGATCCCGTGCAAGAACTGTTTGAAGGATGGTGGCATTTCAACCAAGGAAGTTGACGAGGTTCTTCTTGTTGGAGGAATGAGTCGTGTTCCCAGGGTGCAAGAGATAGTATCGGAGATCTTTGGAAAGAGCCCTAGCAAGGGAGTAAACCCTGATGAGGCAGTGGCTATGGGAGCTGCAATTCAGGGTGGAATTTTACGCGGAGATGTCAAAGAATTACTTCTTCTTGATGTCACTCCCTTATCACTTGGTATAGAGACACTCGGAGGTATCTTCACCAGGCTGATCAGCAGGAACACAACAATTCCTACAAAGAAGAGTCAGGTGAGTTTATTTATTTCAAAATAATTCTGTTTTGTGCCTAAGCAGCCCTCCAACAATTGTCTGCTCTGTGTTTCTGGTTCCATTAATATATTTCTCTGACCTTCCTTTGTGAAATCCCAGGTCTTCTCTACAGCAGCTGACAACCAGACGCAGGTTGGTATCAAGGTGCTGCAGGGTGAGCGTGAAATGGCATCTGACAACAAGTTGTTGGGAGAGTTTGAACTCATGGGTATCCCACCAGCTCCCAGGGGCATGCCTCAAATTGAGGTGACCTTTGACATTGATGCCAACGGTATTGTCACCGTCTCTGCCAAGGACAAAGCCACTAATAAGGAACAACAAATCACCATTCGCTCATCTGGAGGTCTTTCAGAAGATGAGATTGAGAAGATGGTCAAGGAGGCTGAAATGTTTGCGCAGAAGGATCAAGATAGAAAGGCCTTGATTGATACTAGAAATAGCGCTGACACCACTATCTACAGCATTGAAAAGAGCCTAGATGAGTACAGGGAAAAGATCCCTTCTGAAGTTGCCAAGGAGATTGAGGATGCTGTTGCAGATTTGAGGAAGGCAATGGATGGAGACAATGTTGATGATATCAAATCCAAACTAGATGCCGCAAACAAAGCAGTTTCAAAGATTGGAGAGCACATGTCCAAGAGCAGCAGTGGTGGAGGTGACAGTGCTTCTGGTGGTTCACAGGGTGGCGAGCAGGCTCCTGAAGCTGAATACGAGGAGGTGAAGAAGTGAGCGTTTAATTTTGGTAGCTGTCATTTTTGACATGATTTTGAACCAACATTCGAAGAAAGATCCTTAAATTGCTCTTGGGTTGTGCGTTTCTTGGCGGTTTTGTATCTAAATGGTGGAGGTTATAACAGTTGAACGTATTAGTCTTTTTGTTCATTTGAAAACACTGCCATTGGATGCTGTGGCTGAGACCCTCTTTATTATATCAATAACCATTTTTTTCTCAAGGAAATTGTCGTTTAATTTGAAATCTCCATCCTAGATAGAGTTCTAAACTTCTAATACGCTTGTTTTTTATAACAAAATATTTTTTTCTTCAAATTACACGCACACATATATATATTAAATCGTTTAAATATTTTATTGTTTTTTTTTAAATATTTTTTCGCAATGGTTATGAAATGTTTGAAGGTGAAATATACGCATTGATGTGCGCACTAGATTAGTCCCGACAAATGGCCGTCGCGTTTATGATGCTATCTTCGTTCGTCTAGTTTTTTAAACTAATAAGTATCCCGTTTGGTTTGAATAGTTTTTCTAAATTTTTTTCCCAGACCAGTACTCTGCATTTCTGCAATCATCCAGCTTCCTCTTGATTTTATAATTTTTGGAAAATATCTAGCGATATTGTAAAAGTTATTTTTTATGACATGAAAGAGATACTAGAGCAAAAGAAGAAAAAAACTTAGATGAAGAAATAATATCATTAATGATTAATGGTGAATTTATTTTTTGTTTTTTTTTCGTATCCTTCAAAATTAACCCGATAGAGCATGATTGTCAAATTAAGATAAAACCGTATGATTTTACAAGTTAATTTATCAAATCTTTTGGATCAAACTTGATCAAAATTAAACCAAAAAAAATAAATTGTATAAATCTTAACTAATAAATTTTTTATAGATATAATTATATTTTATTTTAGAGATTGATGCTGAGATATACAAACTAAATGAAAAGAGAACCAAAAAGAAATACTTAAGCGATTAAAGGGACCAGAATCAACTTTCAGTGCATTTTGTGTATTTTACAGATAGTGTGTATATCTAGAACCTTCTACGCTTGCCAGAACAATCGTTTGCGAGTTGCGCCACATCAGAAGCCTTTGCTCCACAAAACCCTAAACCCTTCTTTATAAACCTTCAAAACACTGTCCTCGTGTCGTTCTCCGCTTCCACTCCAATTTAACTGGTAGATCTCTTCACTGATGGCCACAGCTGCTCTCCTCCGCTCTCTACGACGCCGTGACGTCGCCTCCTCCCCCCTTGCAGCCTACAAATGCGTGCGTCTCTCATCATTTCCACTCCTTTTCTTCTCCAGCTGTACTAATTTGGTTGTTTGTTGATGGAGCTAAAACTGAGACTTGAGCTTGATTGAGAGATGGATAAAAGATTTAGACTTTTTGCGATTTAGTTTTTGCTGATAGTTTAGAAAGCTGCCCCCTTTAAGGGTCATTTGTTTGGTGTTTTTTCATTTGATTTATTATATGATCATGCATCGCTGTTTTTTTGGATATTAAATACTTCGTTTTGTATTTGTTTTGTTGTTTATTTCTGAATGATCAGCTGAGGGTTTTGATAAATGTAAGTTTTAAATACTTAGGCTTTTAGGCAGTGATTAGATCGTTTTACTTATTCTTGCGAGGATTAAAAGTTGTAGATGCCTACTGAAAAGTGTTTGGATTTTTCTCACTCCACTTGTGGTTGGTCTGACTATTAAAAGCTGTTTGCAAATTGAGTATGAGATTCTGAAATGGCTGAGTTTTGGTGCTTATCTGTTGTGCAGTTGACTAATAATGTGAAGCCATCATGGGCTCCTTCAAATTTAAGCCAAAATTTGGCTGGTTTGTCCAGAGCTTTCAGGTATTTTTTTTAGTTTTTGGTGGTTTTGATTTGTCTGTGTCATTTGAGTTCCTTTTGGTATGTTGAAGGTGATCGTTTCCTCTTCTATGTAGTGCAAAACCTGCAGGCAGTGATGTTATAGGTATTGATTTGGGTACCACAAATTCATGTGTTGCGGTCATGGAAGGGAAGGTAAGCATGGACTGTGTCTGTTCAGATTGTTTATTCTTTTGGTTATGAGGCTTCCTTTTCTGTGTATTCTAATTGATTCCATGATTATATACAGAATCCCAAAGTTATTGAGAATTCCGAAGGATCTAGGACAACCCCTTCAGTTGTTGCCTTGAACAGGCTGATCAGCAGGAACACAGCAATTCCTACAAAGACATTCGGAAGAAGTCTTCTACAGAGAGAAAGCCTGTATCGAGTAAGTGGAGAGGAAAGATCTCCAGAGATTCTTATCTTATTCCATTCCAGTGGCTTGACCAATAACCAATGGCGAAAACTCAAAAATCTATGGTTTCCCGGTAGAACCTCATTTCACCCAAGTTGTTTCGGAACCGGAAAAAAGAAACGGTTTTTCGCACAGCTTGCTCATAGTGCAGGTCCCACTTGTATATTGTATTTGGCCGAAGAAGCATCGGATAGGTTGGAGTTCTTACCTTCTTGGGACTCCATGGACCAAGATCTGCTTTTATTATATGGGCAATATCGATCTACTTTAGTACATCATATGGATGTAGAAAAAGCTTCTGATTTTGATGAATTGGAAACATCTCTTTTCCATTTCTATTTACCTAGTTCATATCTTTCTTTCGTGTGTTCCGGGGAGGGAGTCGATCTCTTCAATCTCGGGATACCACCTAAATAACTGCGGCCAGAGAGGAGGTCGGGAAGAAAGAGTCTGAGGTTGGGTTGGACGACATACATCTTGGTTGGTTCCCCCCCTCATGAGGGTGATGACACCAGTAGCCTACAGATAAGAGTCAGGTGAGTTTATTTATTTCAAAATAATTCTGTTTTGCGCCCAGGCAGCCCTCCGATAATTGTCTGCTCTGTGTTTCTGGTCCCATTAATATATTTCTCTGACCTTTCTTTGTGAAATCCCAGGTCTTCTCTACAGCAGCTGACAAGCAGACGCAGGTTGGTATCAAGGTGCTGCAGGGTGAGCGTGAAATGGCATCTGACAACAAGTTGTTGGGAGAGTTTGAACTCATGGGTATCCCACCAGCTCCCAGGGGCATGCCTCAAATTGAGGTGACCTTTGACATTGATGCCAACGGTATTGTCACCGTCTCTGCCAAGGACAAAGCCACTGCTAAGGAACAACAAATCACCATTCGCTCATCTGGAGGTCTTTCAGAAGATGAGATTGAGAAGATGGTCAAGGAGGCTGAACTGTTTGCGCAGAAGGATCAAGATAGAAAGGCCTTGATTGATACTAGAAATAGCGCTGACACCACTATCTACAGCATTGAAAAGAGCCTAGATGAGTACAGGGAAAAGATCCCTTCTGAAGTTGCCAAGGAGATTGAGGATGCTGTTGCAGATTTGAGGAAGGCAATGGATGGAGACAATGTTGATGATATCAAATCCAAACTAGATGCTGCAAACAAAGCAGTTTCAAAGATTGGAGAGCACATGTCTAAGAGCAGCAGTGGTGGAGGTGACAGTGCTTCTGGTGGTTCACAGGGTGGCGACCAGGCTCCTGAAGCTGAATACGAGGAGGTGAAGAAGTGAGCTTTTAATTTTGGTAGCTGTCTTTTTTGACATGATTTTGAGCCACATTCGAAGAAAGATCCTCAATTTTATTTGCTCTTGGGTTGTGCGTTTCTTGGCGGTTTTGTATCTAAATGGTGGAGGTTATAACAGTTGAACGTATTAGTCTTTTTGTTCATTTGAAAACACTGCCATTGGATGCTGTGGCTGAGACCCTCTTTATTATATCAATAACCATTTTTCTCATGGAGACATTATAGATAGAGTTCTAATAAGTTTTTTATTTCTTATAACAAAATATTTTTTTCTTCAAATTATACAGATATATATATATATATATATATTAAATCGTTTAAATATTTTATTATTTTTTTAAAATATTTTTTCGCATGTAATGGTTATGAAATGTTTGAAGGTGAAATATACGCATTAATGTGCTCACTAGAGTAGTCCCGACAAATGGCCGTCGCGTTTATGATGCTATCTTCGTCCGTCTAGTTTTTTAAACAAGTATCCAGTTTGGTTTGAATAGATTTTCTAAATTTTTTTCCCAGACCAATACTCTGCATTTCTGCAATCATCCAGCTTCCTCTTGATTTTCTAATGTTTAGAAAATATCTAGCGATATTATAAAAGTTATTTTTTATGACATGAAAGAGAGATACTAGAGCAAAAAAAAAAAAATCTTAGATGGACATAATTATTATTAATGATAATTTATTTTTTGTTTTTTTCTTAGAGTGTTAATTCGGGTAAAAAAATCAGTTATGACTAAACTTGGTAAAAATCATACCAAATTGTACTAGCGCACCCCCTCTCTCTCCCCACTCCCTAGGCTACCCACCCCCTTTTAAAATAAAAAAATCAGAATCAGTATTTTTTAAATGATAATATGTATTTTTAATTTCTTTTAAATCATATATAAATCTTAACTAATAAAATTTTATAGCCATAATTATATTATATTTTATTTAAAAATATTTTACTTATAATTTTATAATTTTTATTCCTACACAATTTTAATTGTGATTTTACAATTTTTATACTATAAATTTTAAGTATCATTTTACAATTCCAATTTTAAGATACATGAAATAAAGTAATAAATAAATACCAATTATTACTAAATTAAAAGAATGAATTTTATTTTATTAGATGCATCAATATAGAGATGGGAAGGAATTTA
Organism: Salix exigua; assembly: GCA_032356905.1. NCBI lineage: Eukaryota > Viridiplantae > Streptophyta > Magnoliopsida > Malpighiales > Salicaceae > Salix > Salix exigua. The sequence goes on from CM063596.1 coordinate 7,996,401, forward strand.
GTATTGATTGAGGAGATTTAAAAATATTTTTGATTATCCGTAGTGAAAATAGACTGGGTTATACTATGAAAAATTCTACTGGGATCGAAATGCAACTAAATTCCATGAATGTAAATGGGAAATGAGAAATCACCCAATCGCAACTCAGATTTTGCATTTCCAGGCTCATAGTATATGTCGAGGAAGACTTTAGCACATCCATACATTTAAGATTAAAATTCTAAAGCACGTATCCATTCATTCACCACAGCTCCAACCACACTTTCATCTGTAACCATACCTCAAATCCTTTTGGAAACTTGTTTTCATGGCGGAAAACCAGTCCAATCATCAACTACTTCCTACCTTCTAGACACGCCCAATAGAACACTCAACACATAGCATTAGCACATCTCTAAATAACGAAAACAAAATTACTCAATTAATAGCCACAATTAACAAAACAAGCCTTTGGTACCACCAAGACCATGACCGGCAGTAAAATACTATAATTCACAAGTTTTATGACAGCATAAATATTTTAATTGAAAGAAAAAAAGAAGAGCAAAATCAAGTTGATTGCTCGGACTTGATTGGAAGTCAAATTGATTAGGCCTCCATGACGCTCTTGATTGTGGGGGCGTAGAGAGAGTAAACAATGGCTTGTCTTTTGGCGACATCAAGTTGGCTCTTACCGTCGGAATAGGCAGCGGAGATGGCCGACGAGTCGGTTAGGTTTTGGTTTTGACGGAAGGCGTCGATAGTGCGTCGTTTAGTGTACTCTCTGATGTTGTAATCGCAGAACTGACGGGCTGTTCGTAGAAGAGATCGATACAGATGGAGGATTTCGCCTCTTGAGATAGCAGCTGACGCCATATCAAAACTAGTCAATCTAAGGATTCGTTAGGGTGCAGAGACGAATAGGTTCCTGTTTTTACGTTTTCTTATCCCTTTCTGGGCGGCGAACTCTCCTTTTGTTCCAGAGAGGGGGGCTCGCAGAAGTTGCAGAGGCCAAGAGGGTTTGTCCAGGAAAGCAAACGCAAAGGGAGGGAGAGGCCAAAAGGGTAAATGGCTGCGGCTGTTGCTAGGGTTTTAAAATGAGGAAGAAATGAAAGCTAGAACGAAAGTTTGTATTTATAGGAACCGTTCCTATTTATTAGACGGGCCTCTAGCCCGGCCCTTAAGGATCTGTAATCGGGCTATTCACAGCTGTTCGATAACAAGAACCAAGAAATAACGGTTCAGAAAATTAAACGGCGAGTCGGTGGCCTCCTCTCTACTTAACCTCAAAACTCTTTTTCTTCTTCTTCTTCTTCCAGAAAGTGTATCAATTGGTCACCTTTTTAAATTATAAATACAATCCAGTGGTTTGTACTGGAGCTTGAGCTGCAGTCTCAGTACTTTCTCTAAATTTTGAAGTCGATTGTTTTTCCTGGATTTTACTTATTTTTTCTTTGGTGTATACAGTTTTAGCAAAGAAATCTGATTTTTTTGGCTTAAATGAGAAGCAAGAAAAGAAGCCCCAATTCATTTGAGGAAGTCGAAGATTTAGATAATACGAACACAAATACCGAGGATGCAAACATAGAGGATTCGAATAATGACAATACAAGTTCAAATTTAATTAGAAAGAAAATGAAGAAAGATAAGAATAAAGAGACCAAAGCCCCGGACGGGGATGCTTCTAAAGCAGGCCTTTCGGGCATTTCTAGTTCAATGAAACCCATGGAAAGACGGAAGAAAAGAAAAGCATTGGATAAAGAGCGGCAACATGCTGCTTTAGAGAATAAGGAAGTGAAGACTAAAAAAATGGATGTTGATTCAAAGGTTACCGAAAATAAAGAGCACACGGGAGCTTCCTCTAGTGGGACGTTGCCGAAGTTTCATATTGGTGTCTTTAAGGACCTTGCATCGGTGGATGTATCTGTGAGGGAAGGTGCAGTGGAGAGATTGGTCACGGAGTTGCAAGAGGTTCAGAAGGCATATGAAGTTACAGAGGATAAGGAGGTGGTTGAAGGTGGATTGAAACTGGAAGCGGAGAAGGATGATGGGTTGAATGATTGTGCACCTTCTGTGAGATATGCTGTGCGTAGGCTTGTTCGTGGTGCTTCTTCATCAAGAGAGGTATGATTGGTTAAATTGCACACTGTGCTCTTGTTCCTTTTTTTTTTTGTAATCTACGTAACATGTACACTCTCGCACCTTTTGAACCAGCGTTATGGTTCTCTGTATACGCTGTCAGGGAATGGATATTTGATTCATGATATCCAGCAATAAATTTTACACAGTTTTTGAAGTTCAATTTCGTTGTGTGATAAAGTGCGCAATCATGTCTTATGCCTGTTGGGTTTTGATTCTCATGAATGATTCCATAAAACAGGCACCCTTGGTGTATCTGTTGCATTGGCTTATTTCTGAGTACCTGCTCATCTCAATGTTAATACTCGATTTATACTTTCGACTCTGCATTTTATACAACTGCACCCATGATCTGATTCTTGTTTCTCAAGGCATTGTATCCTGCTGGACATTATGTGAAAACTCTTTGTTTGGGCATTTGGATCTCACACGAGCTGGATAAGATTGTTAACCTGTAAAACATTACTGTAAACTGAACATGGTCAAATGGCAACCTTTTCAAGCATTGGATGATTTCTTCTGTAGACTGTAGTATCTATTCTGTGGCTATAAACTTGGTCTATCTATAATGTGAGGTTTTTGGCTAACTTGTAGGCTTCACATAATCTGGTTTTGCTTTTGCAGTGTGCAAGGCAAGGATTTGCACTGGGCTTGACAGTGTTAGTTGATACAATTCCTAGCATCAAAGTGGGTTCAGTGCTGAAACTAATAGTTGATTTGTTAGAAGTTTCTTCGTCAATGAAGGGTCAGGTGGGTGAGGGTTGGCTTTTTGTATTCTGTTGCTATCTTCTCTGCATACTATTCCTGAAGTTGCTTCTTTGTGGCACTGCAGGATATAAGGGATTGCCTTTTAGGTCGTTTATTTGCTTATGGTGGTCTTGCCCTATCAGGAAGACTGGCTGAAGACAACCTCTTCGTCAAAGAATTCACTGATTTGCTTATCTCCCTAGCAGCCAAAAAACGATATCTGCAAGAGCCTGCTGTTGCAATTATATTAGAATTGGTTGGAAAGGTGCCTTACTCTGACAAATGAAGAAAATTGGTTTTCTTGGACAGCTGGATCTTTTTTATTTCCTTGGGGCTTTTCAGTTTTTTTTGGGTGGTGGTGGTGGTGTCTTTTTATCGTATGTGCATTTGGGATGTGTGTCTTGCAATTCCTTTACTGTTTCTTGGTTTTTGATCTTTGCTCCTTCCACTGCCTTTTGTTGTGATTGCAGCTGCCAACTGAGGCTGTGCTGAATCACATTCTTGAAGCTCCAAGACTGCGTGAGTGGTTTGAAGGTGGTATTGATGCCGGAAATCCTGATGCTTTGCTTTTAGCTTTGAGAATTCAGGAGAAAATTTCCATTGATAGTGAAATGTTTGGAAACTTTTTGCCATGTCCATTCAGTCCTGGTAGACTTTTTATGCCTGGTCATTTGTCCTCTATTATTAACTGCTTGAAGGTGATTCTTTAATTATTTGTGCAGGAGAGTAATATTTCATGGTCTCAAAAGGTTTTATTATTTACTCATGATGTTATTGTTTTTCGAAAATGGCAGGAATCGACTTTCTGTCAGCCTAGAATTCATGGTGTATGGCCTGTTCTGGTGAATATTCTTTTACCTGATATTGTTGTGCAAGCAGAAGATGTGGTGTCAGCTTCTAATTCTCTAAAAAAGCACAAAAAAGTCGCAAGTCTAGCTCATCTGAAGAAGAAATTACCAGGAGCATTCAGAGTTTCTGCAAAGTTATTATCGAAGGATCCCTTCTTCTTTCTTCGCATGATCGCAAGCACTTGGCATTTGATATTCTGCTTCTCCTTCTCCCAAGGCTCCCCGCATCTTTTATTCCATATGTTCTCTTTCACAAAATTGTGCAATGCATGGTGGATATACTTTCAACAAAGGACTCTTGGCTGTATAAAGTTGCTCAGCATTTTCTTAAGGAATTATCAGATTGGGTTGGAAACGATGATGTCAGAAGAGTTGCTGTTATTGTGGCTTTACAGAAACACAGCAATGCAAGATTTGATGGCATCACAAAAACAAAAACAGTTAAAGCTTTGGTGACAGAGTTTAAAACAGAAGTTGGTTGCATGTTGTTTATTCAGAATTTAATGAGCATGTTTGTTGATGAAGGAAATGCTTCAGAAGAACCGTCAGACCAGAGCCAGACTACTGATGACAATTCAGAGATGGGTTCAGTCGAGGATAAGGATTCAAATGATTTCTTGAAGACTTGGGTGGTGGAATCCCTCCCAAGTATTTTGAAACATTTGAAGCTGGAACCAGAAGCAAAGTTTCGGGTGCAGAAGGAAATTTTGAAGTTTCTAGCTGTTCAAGGTCTGTTCTCCGCGTCTCTTGGCTCTGAAGTGACATCTTTTGAATTACAGGAGAAATTTAAATGGCCAAAGGCAGCCACCTCAAGTGCTATTTGCAGAATGTGCATTGAGCAGATCCAATCGCTGCTTGCAAATGCTCAAAAGATAGAGGGTTTGCATTCTTTGTCTAGTGGCCTGGAGCACAGTGATCTTGGGTCTTACTTCATGCGTTTTCTCAGTACACTACGAAACATTCCTTCAGTTTCTCTTTTTCGATCTTTGAGTGATGATGATGAAAAGGCGTTTGAAAAATTGCAAGAAATGGAAATTAGGCTTTCTAGAGAGGTAAACTTTGTGTTCTTGCTTTCAGCAACTCCAATTATTCTTACATTTGAATATGGACATCAAATTGGTTCTGATTTTAGAGTTGGGATGCATGAAAAATTACAAGATAAATTTCTTGATTAAACTTTAAAATTGAATGACTGGAGGCACCTTTGGATGTGATTCAGAATGTTTTTACCTGTAGTTTTTTCAATATGGGCTTTGCCTTGTTTAGGATTGTTCCTTATTGAATCCGCGAATAACTGCTTTCCCTTACAATATTATGGGTTCTTTGAGCACTAGTATTTTTGCTCGAGTGTCAAATGCCAGCAAACCATATTTACTTTTGTTATCAAGCATCCCAGCTGTCACTTTACCGCCTTTTTAATCCTTTGCAGGAAAAAAATTGCGTGATTAGTGTTGAAGCAAATAAATTGCATGCAATGAGGTTCTTGCTGATCCAGTTTCTGCTTCAAGTACTCCTTCGACCTGGGGAATTCTCAGAAGCTGCATCTGAACTTGTTATATGCTGTAAGAAAGCTTTTGCAGCTTCTGATCTTCTTGATTCCTCAGGAGAAGAGGGGTTGGATGATGATGCAGATCCTAAGTTAATGGACATCCTTGTGGATACATTCCTTTCATTGTTACCACAGTCATCAGCTGCCTTGCGCTCTGCTATTGAGCAGGTGTGTGCAGTAATGGAAGGTTAATTTGCATTTGTATCTGCACATGTATGTTGCATGTCTATATGTTCCCAACCTTAATTTGGCTTTACAGTGCACATTCTATTATAAAGTTTTATATTACTTTCATGATAGGGTAAGCTCGTGAGTAATCATAAGTGGTTTCTAAATGTTAATACATTATTTATTTGTGAATTTTCGTTGAGAATTTCAGAAATTCAACTTGTTACTGAATCATTCAGTTTGCTGAGTCCAGATTGAATAGCTGAACTGTTAGTCAAGCATGAGTTGCTTTCTGCAATCATTGTGCATGACATGCTTAATGTTTGTTTCTCAACTTATGTAGGGGAGAAGTCAATTGATTAGGAGTGAAGGGTTGCTAACAATGGCTCTTTTCATACATGGATTCCCATCAATACCATGATATTAACTCTGGTAACAATTTGTGTTTTTAGGTTTTCAAGTACTTCTGTAATGATGTGACCAATGATGGACTTCTTCGGATGTTGCGTGTCATTAAGAAAGATTTGAAGCCACCTAGACATCGGGAAGAAGGAAGAGATAACGATGATGACGACGAAGATTTTCTTGGTATTGAAGAAGAAGGGGAGGGAGAGGGAGAGGAAGAAATGGATGAAGCTGAGACAGGCGAAACAGGTGAGGATGAAGAACATACTGATGATTCTGAGGTAGTAGCGGAGGTCGAAGAAGCTGGAAAAGAGCTGTCTGATGATTCTGATGGAGGAATGGATGATGATGCAATGTTCCGGATGGATGCTTATCTTGCCCAGATTTTCAAAGATAGAAAGAATCAGGCTGGAGGTGAAACCGCCCAATCCCTGCTTGTTCTGTTCAAACTCCGTGTTCTTTCATTGCTGGAGGTTTACCTACATGAAAATCCAGGCAAGGGTTTGTTTCTTGTGTTAAATTATCTGGGATATGCAAATTATCCTTTCGTTTTGTTTTAGCATAATTCATAAATTCCTAATTCTTTCCTGTCTGGATTTAGCGGTGGCTTTGGATCAATGAGAAAGGAATCATTCATTTACATATAACATTAGTTGTGTTAATGACTAATCAGAACTGCTGAATGATATTTCTTGCCGGGGGCTGGGGTTTACAAGCTTCTCTTTTGGCTGTGTCAGCAGAATCTAAGTCTCAGTTACAAGAATTATTTATTTCTACATTGTGTTGCAATTTTAGAATGCCTGTTCCTTATTTTTTCTGAAAGACCTTCTATTAAAAAACTGCATGCTCATTTTTGTTTTCTTGCTGTTTTCATTTTTCAGCTGAGCCTGAGGTTCTGATGGTGTACTTGAACTTGGCTCGGGCATTTGTTAACCCTCAGACTGCAGAAATCAGCGAGCAGTTTGGACAGCGAATCTGGGGAATTCTGCAAAAGAAGATATTAAAAGCAAAGGACTTCCCAAGGGGTGGTGCTGTGCAACTTCCTACTCTTGAATCTTTGTTGGAAAAGAACTTAAAGTTGGCATCAAAGCCATTAAAGAGAAAGAAATCTGCCGGTAACCTATCCAAGAAAAAACAGTCAGCCATGTGGAAGCGACACAAAATGATAGTTTCCCTTGCTCAGGATTCAACCTTTTGGATTCTGAAAATTATTGGTGCCAGAAATTTTTCAGAGTGTGAACTGCAGGGGGTTATTGATATTTTCAAGGGGGAACTGGCACGATATTTTGAGAGCAAAACATCTCAAATAAAATCTGATTTTTTGACAGAAATATATCGAAGAAAGCCATGGATCGGCCACCGTCTCTTTGGTTTCCTTTTGGAGAAATGTAGCAGTGCAAAGTTAGAGTTTCGTCGGGTTGAAGCACTTGATCTAGTAATAGAAATATTGAAGTCAATGGTTTCTTCTGGTAACGAAGAAAGTAATCGCAGTGCATCAAAGAAAGCCTTGAAAAATCATCTGCAAAAACTCAGTCATCTGGTAAAGGAATTGGCAACAAATATGCCAGAAAAGTCATCAAGGCGGGCTGAAGTACGCAAGTTTTGTGGCAAGGTCTTCCGGTATGTTTCAACATATGACCTGACCAAATCATTTGTTAAATATCTAACCCCAGAGGCTGAAGCTGCCTGTGAATCCCAACTTGGAGAACTGTATCTCAATTTCAAGAAGGTTGAGAGATAACCACAATAATTGATCGGGCTTCATAGTGCTAAGCCCGCAATTCTACTTCCAGCTCCTGTTCTGCTCGAACATTGCCCAAGAATTATTCAGGATTGTTTGCTTGAAACAGTTTGGAGAAGGAACTTCACCTGGAGAATTTGCTTTGTGATGGCTGCTTGGTGCCCAGCTCCATAACCTAGCAAGCTTTATGTTCTCTCATCAAGTTATCTATTTGCATGACTATTTAAAGCTTCCGTTAGCTGCTTTGTTCTAGATGTTCTTTTTAAATGAAGGCGCAGTATTAATTTGTTTTCGTATAGGAAGTTCAATCATAGTAAAAAAACACTTCTAACCTACTTGTTCGCCTAACGATCTGCTTACCTAATGAAACTTAGAGGGTGAAAATCCTTAGCCATTTTTTGCGAACATGAACGTGCTATCTAATTGTCATTAGAGTTTATTTACTGCCTGCAATGGAAACTTGCTAAAATTTTGTTGTGAGATGTTGAAGGTTCAATCTTGTTGATGGGTTTGGATGTTCAAAATAAATGTTTGACCTGTTTGTAAAGTTGTCAAATAACAAGTTGCGATGAAATGGCGAGCACGGGGAGACAAAACGGTCACGAGGATCCTCTGTTAGTACATGAATTGACTTGTACCCGGTTTATCTCTGGCTCACTGTCAGGGCTTCGCCGGCAGATTAGTTACTTGAATCAGCAGACAGCCCTCGAATTTATTGATGGTAGTTTGGAGAAGAGTGATGCCACTGGTTTATTATTGATGTAGTTGTGCGCATGACAGCATCAACATGTTTGCTTCAACTTCAATTACGGGAGAGGGAGCCATCAATCATTGGCTCTAAGGTGCCAAGGTCCCGAGTAAAATAAATCCTCTCAACTGCGTTAGATGCATTTAACTGACCAAGCTGGAGATATGGTTAGAGCACTGTGCAAGATTCGTTGTTAGGGAGTGCTGCTTGCATGAAAATCACCATCCATGCAAGGCTTGGCTTGACAAAAATCACCGTGGTTTTATTAGAGGGCGTGTCCTTTCCCTAAAAAAATTTAAAAAATTGCAGGATGACATCAACTGAGAACAGCGTTTTGAGAGTGTCGTCGTGTTGGTGAGGTCATTTTCAAACTAGGTTTTTACTAGGAAATATCTCGATAGCGGCTTGCGTAATCTTGAAAGCCAAGCGCTAGAGTTCATAGAAACTTCCTCGTGAAAAGTCTACTGGCGAGTTATTAGTGGGAGGCAACTTCATTTATGAAAAAAAAAGCGATTTGTGTGACTAATCTTTTCCCGTAATCACATTAAACAACTACTAACTTAAATCGACGGTTCAACTAATCTCCTATTAGTAACATTGCGAGCTTCATTTATTTTTTCACACCAAGAAAAACACGCTGTTTACAGAATGAATCCTCTCTCCTCCTGACGAAGGCTTGTAAGGCCAGCAACTCCTCAATTATCTTTAATAAGGCAATTGGGGGGCTTTGAATAGGGTATGCTTAATTGGTTGGCACACTTTGTCACGTTCAAACCACCGGATGGCTGGCATTATACAAAGAACCTTTTTCCTTTAGGCGGCGTGACAATTTGATTAATTAAAGCCACCCCCGCTTGGCAGACACTTTTCCCCATCCAACCCTACTATTCATATCTAAATTTCTCATGCTTCCATCCAACAAATATCTATATAGATTTCCTATCTTTCCCGTCAAGGAAAGAATGTACTTGCTCTGCACTTTCTGAGAGAGATCCCTAGTGCATTCCTTAATATAGGGAGCAGGCCATCTTCTTTTTTCTTTGCCTCCGCTAACCAAACGATAGAGATACCCTTTTTGCATGCAAGTAGATATGCTTAATAATCTTGGGAAAGCAGTGTGTGCTTATTAAGTTATTATTATTATTATTCATGGTTTCATCAGTTGTCCCAACCCAAGAGGAGAGCATTTACTGAAGATGCTAAAAATCATGTATTAGGTGTTGTAATGTGTACAAAAGTGATTCAACCACCTCTTTAACAATCTATTCTACTTCTCCACTGCTTTTCCTACCCTCCTAACCTACGACCCTGATTCCTCCTATTTCCTTCATCTTTTTACACAAACTGCAGACGCTCCACAATTGTTCCCTGTACAAAAACAAAGTCCATGGAAGCCCATCACTCGGCTACTGAAATGAAGTTTGGATTTTCAACGGCAACTACAGGCATCGAGTGAATTGCTACATACCTCATCCACGACCCATTTCAAGCTAGCTACTTCAAAAACCCTCCTGAAAAGCTTTGAAGCAATCCGGAATTCATTCGGCTCCGATAAGATCTCATCATGAATGGGCATCCTCTGAATCACTCCCTGAAGAGCTCCCTGAATCAGAATCTGCAGTTTAATTCAAGATGAGCATTTCTGCAACAACAAAACAAACTCTTAAATTAGACTCCAGACATCATAATTGAGTTATACCACTTGAAGATGAAGAATCATCACTCGAACTACTGGAGCTACTGGAACTGCTACTTGCATGCCCGTTATCTTTCTCGATCTCCACTGGTGGAAAACTACTCATTGGCATCTCATCGCCTATGTCTACATCTTCATCCCCAACATCCCCTTTCTTCGGCTTCTTCGCCTCATTTACCACATCCATTCTATCACTCCCAGGCACATCCTACTCAATTGAACAACCGATAATAAGTCATCCAAACACTACAAATACAAAACAGATATGAAAACAATGCCACAATAGAAACCAGGACAAATCGTGTACCTTGTTGTTGCCTTCACTGGAACCAGCAGCACCCACAATGCTGTTGATGCCCATCAAAGCTTGCCGCTTAATCTTGCTAACCATCTTCTTGTAATTAGTCACGAACCGATCCAACTCCCATAATGTCTCTGTATCAACAGCCTCGATATCAAGTTCAATTTCATCACCCTCTTGCCTCAAATGCCCATTCCTCTTCCTGATAATCTGCACAACCTGCTCCATTTTCTCTTGTGGCAAACTCTGCAAACCAACACCTAGCTTGTGCTTCTCTTCGAGGCTCATCTCTCGCTTGTTTGGATCCTTTGCTTTCGGCTTCGGTTGCTTCAATGGTTTCACTTGCGGTACCCTCATTGGTGAAGGCGTCCTCACCGAGTTAGGGTTTTGATTCATCCCATTTGGCTGCTGTTGCTGCTGCCCAATTGAATCAGACTTCGCTGTTACTGGAATAAAATCACCATCTGTTTTACTAACCCTCTCTGGCTCTCTTCTAATATGATCCCAAGAACTCGCTTGCACTTCCTGAACTAGATCATTCTCCTCCTCATCAACATCGTCACCCGCCTTCTCCTTAATCGGCCTATACAAATCCTCAAATCTTGTAAGAAACTGCTCGGCAAGAATATAAACTTCATGACCCTTAGGGTTATACTTCATGGCATTGTTAAATGTCAATCTAACATCAGCAGCAAAATCCCTTGGCGATTCATATAAATTCTTGCTCAATTTTGACTTCACCGTGCCCAAATCCATCGGATTCTTGATTATATCATTATAATCATGCAATTGCAAACCCACAACATCAACTGGAGTATTGAAAATATACCCTAACTTTTGCTTCATCAATTTCGACAGAATTTGACTGCAACTCTTCATCAATTGCGCATTTTCTGGATCTGATCGCTTAAAATTGTTAAAATTTGAAGGGGCCGGAAATGGCCGCTTGTTTCCGGATACTTTCTTGTTTGTAGAGGCTTGCTTTTTGCTGCTCAAGTTGGAGCTGGGTTGTCCGATCTGGAGATCAGAGGACTCGATTCTGTTTTTCAACTCTCGGATCTTTTCAAGCTCGTAAGCTAATCGACGTTTTAGCTCGATTAGTTCCTTCTTAGAGCACGAGCTAACATTGAACGACACGTATCCTCCGGTGTTGAAATCGTGGTGATTGTTCTGTGGACGGCGGTTGATAGACGAAGCGTCATCTGATGCGGCAGAAGGAGATTCATCAACGTCAGGGATTTGTGGCGGTTGAGGTTGCTGAAATTGGCGTTTTTTGGAAAACTTGGGGTTAGGGTTAGAGAAAGGGATTTTGCCCATGAATTTAGCTCCACCACCACGTGGCTGTGGCTGCGTCCAATTAGGTTCGTTTCGGTTCGCTAACACAGCTGACGCCATGAATCCGGTTCGGTTCCGGTAGACCTGAGGCGAGAAATTAACATGAATCTAGTGGTGCGTGAGTTACACGCGTTGCCGGAATTACGACCTCCACGCGCTAGAAAAATATAATTGGAAACAAAAAAAAAATCTAATAAACGTGAAGGGTTAGGGTTTGTGAGGGATTTGATTTAGAGCGAGGAAGATAGGAAGGGAGGGTGGCTTCTTAAAGGCGATGTGATCTGCCCTAAGATGTCACGGGCAAGATCTGGGCCATTGACTTCAGTTTTATTTCTTGATTTGCTGCCTAGGAAACTGACCGACTAACCAGCTATTGACGGTGAGGATTTGATATGAAGGACACGTGGGTGTGTTTAGATGCGTCGGATTGTGATTGTGATTTGGGGTGAATTTGAATTGAATTTGTCGTGAATTTAGGGTTTTCTATGTGGGGGCCAGATGCTGCGATGACGTGGACGAAAGCCAACGGGGTGGTCTGGCCCAAGTAGAAGCTGACGCGAATGTGATAATACCGTGTGCCTGTGAGGGTAATTGGGTAATATTCGATTTGCAGAGGAGTGGAAAATGATTGGAGTTGCTGCGGTGAGGTTTTTGTTTAGGGTCTTGTTTGTCATCGTAATTCATCCGGCTTTTCTTTAAAATATTTTTTTTCTATATGTTAATATTAAAAATATATTATTTTCATGCATTTATATCAAAAATATTTTTAAAAATAAAAATATATTATTTTAATATAATTTATAAAAAAAATATTCTCAAAACACAATCACAATTACACTCTCAAAAAAATAAAAATATTTTGTAATGAACAATTTAAAAAAATATATAAACCATGTCGCGCTAAATGTTAAAAATATATGTTCTTTTTTTATCTTTATTAAAAAACTCCAACACATCTCAATTCCAACCAACCCCTGTTACAAGTAACTAAATTACACAATCACCCCTGCTCGTCAGAAGTTGGATTTTTCTCCCCTTTTGTTTTCGCAAGTAATAATCAACGAGGAAACTGTTAGAAATAAGAATTGATGTACGAATTCAGGCAATTGGGAACAGCATTTCCTTAAAGTGGATAGTCCAATAATAAAGTAGTGATGAGAATCTTGTAAGATCCAATTGTGTTTTGGAGGGAGAGTGAAAATTTAGAAAGGCCTCTTCCTTGCCATTTCATTTGTTTTTGGAGGGAACTTGGAATTTTTTGTACATTACATTGGAACCCATCACATTTCATGTTTGTCTTTATATAAAACATGACGTTTGTAATGTTTTTTTATTAATATGGGTATATAGATGCCTTAATTAATCTCACAATTTTTTAATTTAACAGTTATTTTATAAACAAATGCTAAAAAATGATGCGTGTAATGTTTTAAAAATAGGAGGGATTTGAATTGTCCAATACCCCAACAACCGACCAAAATCACCGCAGGCAGGAACAAGAACGTTTAAATACCATCATTATTTGAGATAGGGGTGAGTAAAAAAACGGGCCAGCTGATTAAACTAAAAAAATCAAACCGATAAAAAAATCAATCAAACCGATTATAAAACACTAAAACAAAATTGGTTCGGTATTGGTTTTGTAAGATAAAAACCGAACCAACCGAACGGTTTTAATATAAACAATGGAGAATGCACTATAAATATAAAAGTGACTTTCTTACTCTTTCCTTAATATCCAACCCTAGCTCCCCTTCCTCCCTCTGTTAAGTGTTACCTTCTCTCTATTACCTTCCCTTAAACGATTTTAGTCACAAATACTGCTCCTCTTTTTGGTAGCTCTCTCTTCAAGCACTCCTTCTTGAAAGAACACCCCCCTCTCTCCATGTCTCCACGGCTGGGAATTTTGAAAGTTGTTTATGACAGGAGCGGGATATATCAGGTTCTGATACAAGTTGTTTGAGTAATTAGCTTCATCTAACCAAGCACATAGATGTCGATTCCTAAAACCGTGAATAATTGAGTTTTTATGCTTGTTAACAAGAATTTCAATGCTGCATCTTGTTGATTAACAGTGAGTTTGAAACAATATTGTCTATCTGTTAGATGCTTCATGCTTCCATTACTGTCAACATCAATCGTGTTTTTTCCTTGCTCTGGTTAGAGAAATGATACTGTATTTATATCCCTGATGTATAAGTTTTGTTGATTATTACTAGTAAATAATGAATCTTGGTTTTCTTTACATCAAAACTGAATCGGACCGAAAATATTCTATTTTTACTAGGTCGTTGTAAGATAATCAAAACCTTGAAACGGAAGAACAAACGAATGGATGAAATGAAAAGGGATGAATTGAAATCCTTTCTATTCATCGAAGAAAACTTCGCTTACCTTATTTCACGAGAGAAGGGGTCTTTTATATACACGCACGAGACCATCAATCTCTTTACATAACAAACTAAGAAAGAATTAAAATCAAATAAAAGTCGGAATATTCCGCGACTAATGACGATGAAACGATGTACTCGAGTATAACGAAAAGAGAATTTTCACACAATGTGTGTCTTGCTATCTGCATCCTTGTATGCGCAGAGATAGTGATAGATGACCTGTCTTACGTCCTTCATCACTTGATGGACGACCGGTCTTACGTTCTTCATCGAGGATGAACGACAATCATCCTTCATTAAAGGAAGAACGACCAGTCGTCTGTTCTTCATCAAGAATAATTTTATCCCGTATACGCCCCACAAGATGGAGAATGGAAGTTGACAATTCCCAACTTAAGTAAGTGTGATTGCAGAAGAGAAGAGGGAAGCGCCTTTGTCAGGAAATCAACTCGTTGAAGGTGAGTGGAAACATGCATGGTGACAATTAATCCTTCCAAAATTTTGTCTCTGATGAGATGGCAATCCAGCTCAATGTGCTTCGTACGTTCATGAAAAATTGGGTTTGAGGCAATATGAAGTGCAGCCTGATTATCACAATGAAGGGTGGCTACATGAGGGTGCTCGACATGTAAATCAGTAAGGAGGGACCTGAGCCAAGTGAGCTCAGAAACTGTGGCAGCCATGGCTCGGTATTCTGCCTCCGTAGAAGACCGAGAAACTATGCTTTGCTTCTTTGATTTCCATGAGATAAAGGGATCGGCCCGAGTAGAACACAATACCTCGTAGCGGAGCGGCGAGTGTCGAGGCAGAAGCCCGATCAGAATCACAATAAGCAATCAACTCTAGACTGGAAGTAGCGACGAGTAATATTCCTTGTCCAGCATGCAGACTTGATATATCGTAGAATTTTGTGAGCAGTTATCAAATGAGGCTCGAAGGTTTATCCATGAATCGGCTAAGAACTTGCACTTGAATAACTAATGTCAGGCCTCGTAATGGTGAGGTAGAGCAATCGCCAATAAGTCTTCGGTATATTGAGGATCGACCAAATAGTCACTGCATCCTTGCTTAGCTTGGAATTACGGTCCATAGGAATTTTCTATGGTTTACAACCTAGAATACCGAATCGGCTAAAATATCAAGGGCATATTTGCGTTGACAAATGTGTATGCCCAAAGATGACCTTGCCACCTCTATTCCAAGGAAAAATCGCAAAACACCCAAGTCCTTGATTTTGAATTTCTCATGCAAACAATCCTTGACTGCAACAATATTGGTCATACAACTGCTAGCAAGAATTATGTCATCAACATAGACAAGGAGTGCTGTGAAAGAAGTGCTAGTAGACATAGTGAACAAGCTGTAATCAACCTTTGATTGAGTGAAACCAAAATCCAACAAGCAAGAGGTAAGTTTAGCATACCATTGTCTGTTGGCTTGTTTTAAACCATACAAGCTTTTGAGAAGCTTACATACCTGTCCAGCTGTGCCTTTGTTATACCCTGGTGGTTTGCGCATGTAAATTTCTTCTTCTAAGTCTCCATGCAAGAAGGCGTTATTTACATCGAATTGATGCAAATGCCAGCCACGTACAGCAGCAATTGATAAAAGGCATCTCACAGTGACCATCTTTGCTACGGGAGAGAAAGTTTCGTGATAATCGATCCCTTCCTGTTAAGTATACCCTTTTGCAACCAATCTAGCCTTCAATCTTTCTATCTCGCCATCCGAATTTCTCTTGATCTTGTACACATACTTGCGAGTCCACGACATCCTTTCCGAGGCGGATCGGTGAGGGTCCAAGTCCGATTCTCTTCCAAGGCATGCAATTCAGCATCCATGGCCTTGCACCAACCCAAATCCTTAATCTGTTGTGGAGTATGAGGTCGGTTCAACCATGATGGAAAGATTAGTAGCAAAAGCTTGGAAATTGGGTGAAAAATTGTCATAAGAAAGGTAATTGGACAATGGAAAAGAACAATTTGTATGAGAAAGAGGTACTGTGTCAGTGGATTGGAAATCAAGTGAGTGCAACTTGTTGACAATGAAAATCCTGCAAATAAGCGAGTGCGGTTTTGTTCCTATTTGATTTTCGAAGTGCAATGTGAGGTGAAGGTGATGGGGTGTTGTGGTCAACAGGATCAGGAGACACATATGAATTTTCAGGGCTGAGATCTTTAGAGGCAGGACTGTTAGATGTGGATGGAGTGTTTGGTGAGGTAGAGGTGTTGTCTTCACTTTGTGGGGAATAATGGAAATCAGATGAATGATTCGGGTAAGAAGAATTTTGCAGGTCTGGTGTGGAAAGGAAAGGTGAATGTTCCTTACTCACTGTGAGAAGATGATTTGAAAGGAAAATGTGTTTCATGAAAGATAACATCTCTAGAAAGAAAAACTACCTTACTACTTAAATCCATCAACTTATACCCCTTAACTCCAAAAGGATAACCTAGAAAGACACATTGTCTACCTCTCGGATCAAATTTCTTTCTTCCACTCGGTTATTGTTGTTGCAAAACAAAGACATCCAAAAATTTTCAAATGAGAGTAACATGGTTTGACATTAAAAGGACTTCATAAGGTGTTCGGTTGTTGAGTAAGGGAGTAGGTGTTCTATTGATAAGGTAAACTGCAGTCAAGATACAATCACTCCAAAATGGTAAAGGAAGGTCGGATTGAAAAAATAGAGCACGAGCCACATTTAGCAAGTGTTGGTGTTTTCTCTCAACTATCCCATTTTGTTGGGGTGTCTCAACACGAGTTCGTTGGTGAATAATCCCTTTCCCATTGTAAAATTCACTCATTTTGAACTCAATACCATTATCACTACGTATGTTCTTGATCTTGCAGTCGAACTGCGTCTCTACAAGGTGGTAGAAAGATTCAATGCACTTTCTTGTTTCAGATTTGGTTTGAAGTAAGTAAACCCAAGTTGTTCTAGAAAAATCATCTACTAAAGTTAAAAATATCTCGACCCATCATAAGCATTGGTAGAACATGGTCCCCAAATATCACAATGTACTAATTCAAAAATGCTAGAAGATTTATGAGAACCGATAGGAAAAGGAAGTCTATGTTGCTTGGCAAGAGGACAAATGCAACAAGGAGAATTTTCATTAATAAGCAAATTGTTTCTCACAGCAGGGTCATCAATTAACTTCATTCGTGAATCGGAAATATGACCGAGGCGACAATGCCAAAGGCCATTCACATCTATACTACTCTTAACTGAAATAGCAATCGAAGGAAAATTTGGAGACAAACATGATAGGAGGTCGTTCAAGGACGAAGGAGGAACCGCCTTGGGAACTAGGTGATACAAGCCACTTCTCACTTCAAGCAATTCCAATCGTGGTCCAGGTGGAAAGGTCCTGTATGAAACATAAATCATTTATGAAAATCAAACAACAAGTTAGATTTTCGATGAAGTCTTTAACGTAAATCAAGTTGAAGGAAAATGAAGGAGTGCATAAAACATCATTAAGGGCAATCTTATTGGTAAGGTGAACGTTGCCGAGATGTGTAGCTGACACAAAGGTGTCATTAGGCAAACTTACCCTATGAGATACCTTTGTAATGTCGAGGTAAAGAGAAGGGCTACACACCATATGGTGCAGTAGCCCCGAATCAATGATCCAGGAAATATTATCCGGCTTTAAAAATGCAGCGAGATATATCATTATGAAACATGATTTTACCGGACATATTTGAAGGTGTGACACTCGGTTTTGGAATTGATTGAAGTCCGACTTGCCGAGGAATTTCAGTCAAGCATGCTCTTGGGTTGGATAAGGCTCATGAGGTGACGATATTGCTCCTTGGTGAAAACCATTTTCTCCTCACTCACCTCCTCCCTACTGGGACTCGTAGACAGAGCTACTTGATTGGCAAATGAACTTGCAGCTCTTCCCTTGTATAACTTGTGACCCGGGGGATACCCATGAACCTTATAACACTTCTCAATCACATGACCACTCATATTGCAGTGAGAACATACTGGAGGTTCAACATTTCCAGCTTTAAAACAATTTTCAAGTGTGTGTCCTTGTGTGTGGCAATGTTGACAGTATGGTCTTTCCTTCTTTGTGAAAATTCTGTTACTTGTTCTGAAGGGAGCATTAACAAACTTACTAGCTAGTGCCATAGATTCACAAGAAGGAGTGTTATTGGTAAGTTGATGGTGTTGTTCTTGTTGTTGGATCAAAGAGAACACCTTGTTAATGCTAGGGAGGGGTTCAATCAGCATGATTTGGTCTCTAGCATTAGTATACTCGATCATTCAAACCCATAAGAAATTGTATGACATAATCCCTCTGATACCTTTCATTTAACATCCTCAACTGACCACATGTGCATAATGGCATAGGATTATAAACAATCATCTCATCCCAAAGAGTTTTGAGGTTACCGAAATATGCACTTACAGAGTCTCTGTCCTGTCGAAGGTTAGCCAAATCTCTTCTAAGCTGGAATATGCGAGGACCATTCTGCTATGTGAAGCGATCCTTGAGCTCTATCCATACCACTTGAGCATCATCCACAAAAGCCAGTGTATGCTTGATATCAATGCTAATTGCATTCTGTATCCACGAAACAACCATGTCATTACACCTCTCCCACATTTCAAACAAAGGATCTTCTTCATCCGTCAATCTGGACTATGTTTCCGAAATGAAACCAAGTTTGTTCTTCGCTCTAAGTGCTCGACGCATTGACCGTGACCAGGTAATGTAATTTTCAGTGGTGAGCAGTTCAGTGACGAGAACCAAGGATATGTGATCGCCATTCTCTATGCGATAGGGATTATTTGGATCTGTGAAGTTGAAATAAGAAGAAACGTGTTTAGGGTTTTCTGTATTTGTGGATTGTGAAGTTGGGGTTTGTTCTTCCATGGTTTGATTGAAAGGGAAAAAGAAGAGAAATTATTGACCTAGCTCTGATACCATGTAAGATAATCAAAACCTTGAAGCGGAAGAACAAGCGAATGGATGAAATGAAAAGGATGAATTGAAATCCTTTCTATTCATCGAAGAAAACTTCGCTTACCTTATTTCACGAGAGAAGGGGTCTTTTTATATACACGCACGAGACCATCAATCTCTTTACATAACAAACTAAGAAAGAATTAAAATCAAATAAAAGCTGGAATATTCACGCGACTAATGGCGATGAAGCGATGTCATCGAGTATAACGAAAAGAGAATTTTCACACAATGTGTGTGCTTGCTATCTGCATCCTTGTGTACGCAGAGATAGTGATAGATGACTCGTCTTCCGTCCTTCATCACTTGATGGACGACCAGTCTTACGTTCTTCATCAAGGGATGAACGACAATCATCCTTCATTAAAGGAAGAACGACCGATCGTCTGTTCTTCATCAAGAATAATTTTATTCAGTAATATGTGCTTATTCGGTTTATTTTTTAAAAAACTTATAATTTTTAGTTTGGTTATTTTTATCGATAAAAACCGAACCGCATCAAAAATACTTACTCTAATGTGAAGGTAAGAGTGCCACTTTAAATTTCTGCGGCAGCTGAAAAACTTCTAATAATAAGTGTTTAGCAGCAACAACAAAAAATAATAATTTCAAATGTAAAAAATAACTTGAACCACAAAACAATTTATTGGTTGCAAACTCGGTATAGAATGTAATTATTTTTAAAAACAATTTATTGCTTCAAGATACACTTAGATAATTTTGTTTTAAAAAAACCATACAGGCTTATTAAAAACGTTTCATGTCAAACCTACTTTTAAGATTCATGAAGAAACACGACACGAAGCAACTGTCTAATTTAAAATCCAACAACAACCTCAATCTAATAACATTTATGGCAAGTCAGATAATACAAGATCGTTGATGGCCATTTATAGGACCGGAAAAAATCTAATATAAAAACGGCCTAGGGAGGATTTGAGAGAGATTGTCGAGGATATCAAGGAGAATTTTGATTTAGGCCGCCGCCTACGTTGGAGACTATAAGTTTTTTATTTTATTTTAAATTAATTGTTTTGGTATTGTCATATTATTTTATACAAGATGCTAAAAATATTTTTTTAATATATTTTTAAACAAAAAAATATTTTTAAAAAAAGACACAAATATATTCTTAAACAGATGAAAATGCTTGAGGTTAGCATAGCTTAAGCAAGACACAAGTTTTGAGTGTTTGTGAGTGTAATTGAAATTATTTTTTAAAATATTTTTGTTCAGAAAAATATCAAAATATTTTTTTTTATTTTAAAAAAATTCTTTTTGTGTTAACGTATTAAAATATTTAAAAACAGTATTTTTCAATTTAAAATTGAAATTAAAAAATAATTTTTTCAAAAATATTTTTAAAAAATAATTGCAAATGTTCACACAAAAACTAAAAAACTAAAAGCCCGCCCGCTTCTCTATGGAGGCATTCTTCGTTTATTTCTCTCCTGGAACCAAAACTCTTATATATATATATATATATATATATATATATATATATATATATATATATATATATATATAATGATATAATTGATTGACTTTATGGATATAAATAAATTTCAGGCTGGGTCTGGTTTGATAGAGCACTGCCCGTCACACGTCTCAAAATCCAGTTTTGTCATTGCTATCCATGCCGCAGGGGAGCATCAAATTGATTTGTATTCTTTTTTGTCTTTTTTATTTCACTATCACAGAACCAAATTAATGACCAGATACTATATGTTACAAGTTTAAAATGGAAATTGTGAAAATTATATGATTTTTCTAAAACTAGGACTAAATAATATTTTGATACTTCAACTTTTATAATTATAAGCTTTCAATACTTAACCATTTATAAATTTTAATAAACTTTTTTTCGGACATTGTTTGAGGATGGTTTTGGTGATAAACAATTATACAACCTGCAGTGAATCGTATAGCTTATAATTTAAAAATACAAAAAAAATAATTTAAAATAAAAATATATTTTTTAAAAAGATTTTAAAAAATATAAAAGTCAATTAATATGTTTGAAAGTGGAATAATAAAACAAAGCAACATAAATAAACATATTACGATGTAAAATGTAACCAGCATCAGAAGAGAACAGGAGGAAGGCGACGGTGCAGTGATGATTGATGGAGCCGGCACTCAATGATGAAGTTGAAAAACATATCATTACTTCAAGTGCTGGCCATACGATGTTAGTTTGGTGCGAAAATCATGTCTCGATAATCCACACATTCATAAGCGTTTAAGTTGTACAAATATAGGGCATGATCCACACATTCATAAGCGTTTAAGTTGTACAAATATAGGGCATGATTGGAGTCGGTTGCAGTATTTTTTTAAAATATTTTTTTGTATCGAAATATATTAAAATAATATTTTTTTATTTTTTAAAAATTATTTTTAACATCAACACATTAAAATAATCTAAAAATATCTAAACATATTCATTTTAAATAAAAAAATCAAATTTATGTAGCAACAACAGCTGAAATAACGTGCTAAATAGCTTCACACAATCACTCAGCCAATGGCTTATCATAGAATTAAACTATGAGAAAACCCACATTAAACATTGTTTCCATTATTAAATTATATATATTTCACCGAGAAAATAAAAAATGGTAAAAAAAAACAATAATGGAAAGAGTTGTAACTTTATAATGTAGAATATACATGATTATAATAAATAAATAAATGAATGAAAAGACAACAAGACACTTCCCTTAAAATGTTTTATTTTATCAAGGAAATGTTTGTTTACGTGGTTGCGATTTTTATTGTCTACAAATTGATATTGTCAATATTTTTTTATATAGCTTTGATGTTTTAATATCAAAATATAAAAAAAAAACTGTTTTTTTATATATTTTCATTGGACAACACCATGCACCACATTAAAAACATGAATATGTACTCTGATTTAGTGTTAAAAACAATTATTAATTCTCAAATTAAACGGTGTCTATGCTAATTTGATTACAGAATCAAAACTTTATTGAGATGATACATTGATAAAACATTTAGCACCGTCCCTATCCTCCTATCTTTCCTAATATTGTATTGTTTATGCTAAGGTCGCACCTCTCTTTTATTTATTTATTTTTATAATTAATTTTTGTTTTATTTATTTCAAATGAAATTATTAAAATAATATTTACAATATTGCTCATTTCTGTTATAACTTATAAATTAAATTATACCTTTTACTGTGATAGTAGAAATTGACTCAAGAATAATTAATAATGAATCTAATACGTATATTTTTTTAATTAATATTCAATGAGAATAAAATATATATATTTCATAATTTTTATTGTCAATTTGTTTTTATAAAACTCTCAAATCATTCTATAAAAATTTAGAAGCATGTTTATTTTTATTGAAATTATGACAAATTTTAATTCAAATTTTTTTTGCTTATGATATAAAAAGTATGTTTCGTCAAAAAAGAAAAGCAAAACATGAATAAAAAAACAAAATCTTGACTGAAAAACATATGTTTTACTCAAGAATATAAATTATTATCAATATCTATTTGGATTACCAAATAAAATTAGATGAATGTGTAAGCCGGAGAAAAAGGGTCCATTCTTGTAGTGGCTTTGTTTCGCTGTTTCTTCAATTAGAAGAGTCGTATGTGCAATGGCAAATTGGCAATGGTGATTTAACAGTGAAATGGCCCCGTGACATTTGGCTCCTTTTCCATGACCCTGATGATGATTAGATGTTATACACAGGTCTAAAGCATAGACGAAACTGTCACAAGTTCGTTGCTCCAATCTTCATGGTAGTTGAGTTGTCTCTATTTTTTTTTATTCGACAAACCTTAATATTGAAAAGTGTATTTCGTGGTCTAGTTAAGGGAGTCAAATCTTGGTTGTTCTACGTTCTGACTTGAACTTGAGATTTACTATAACAATTCTCTTTATTTTGCTCTCTCCCAGGAAGGAGGTTTTTGAATCACAATCACATATTCAGTGCCGTGTTTGAGCTGTTTAGTTTCACATCAACGAGGTTCTATGCACAATTCATTCGGCTCAACGAAATTCTTGCGCAACCACAAGCATTGAAGGCGTCCTTTTGCTGTCTGGAAACAATGATGTCTGCTTGATTTAGGTGTTTAATCTCAAGAAATGGCCAAGAAAGCCGTGTTACTGTTTTGGAGGACAGGTGGTTAGAGTCAACACCACTCCTGGATGCATATCACATCTTCTTGTTGATGAACTCGACAGAAAGATCTTAAGTTTTCAGCATGCTTACTGCCAGGCAATAGATTTTCAAGGTATCTGACAGTTTTCAAACTCAGACGCCTCAACATTTCTTTAAGATATTCTGAGACTATTGATTTCATTAAACATCGAATGTTGTTGCAGGACAAACTGGATTGAAAGGCCACAACTTAAGGAAACTTCACAGCCAAATCTGCTCAAACCATCGCTGCAGAATCTTTGTTCTGGCAAGACATAAAGAGATTGCTGGTAATCTTATTAATTTCTTATGATGTTAAGCTTGGAGAAAAAAAGATTGAGACCCTATGTAAGGATCGAAAGCTAGGCAAGCGGGGCTTTTTTTGACAAATCAGAATCCTCCTGAAGCATTTCGAGATTTTTAATATTATGACACCCAGAAATTCTGCTGTCATTTGCAGGAATCCTCAAGAAGTTGCTAAAATCTGAGAAGTGAATTGGATAGAGCTCTGGCACCCTACCCGGATGGATTCAGAAAGCTAGTGTTGGTTTTCTTCGCACTGCAGATCTTATCTACATCAGTTTATTTTTTTTAAAGCATACTGGATCACTTGAGTTACATCTCATTTCTACCACTCTGCTGCTAATCTATGTGCAAAAGAGTAGCATCCGATATTAATTATAACGCTAAGAAGTGAACGAAAAAAAACATCTTATATGCACCAGAGCTCTAAATCTTAAGAACAAACATGTACTAGAAAGATCCATCATGATCAATAAAAGATAAATTTCATCCGAAAAGATAAAACAAGATAATAAAAGAAGACTCCATGGCATGGACGTGGTATTCATTTGCCGAGCTTGCACCAAGATACTGGCAGCCCCAGCACGCCCGACAGCATGGCAGACATCTGGCCGCAGTGGCTGCTGCTAAAAATATCGCACACTCATGAATCAATAGTTTATATAATCAACCAATACCCTTATGTATGTCCTAATATAAACCACACAGACTCCTTGTGCCGTATGATCACAGGCGTCATTAGGTGACAAATACAACTGAAGGGTCACAGCAACACTCATCCAAGAGGCAGCAGCAACATAAAGCTGCAAGACTGCAACGCATACACCATAAGAAGAAAAATCTTTAGATCATCAACGGGACAAACTACAGAGTCCACGTGTATGCAGCAAATATTCATAGTGAAGGTAAATGTATAAAGCATACCATCCCTCCAGAAAGCCTTTTTGCCGTTGCGGTGGTGGTGGTGGTGCATAATATTGAGGAGGCGCCATCACGGGAGGCGTTCCTTGATAAACTCCTGCATCATTACTATTCTGGTCAATAAAAAACTAAAATTGCGAAAAGAAATGGTGGGCAGAACTTGAATAGGATCCATTTGGTTCTGCAGCTTTAATCTGCTCATCTGTAAAACTAATTTGCTAGCAAGGAAGCCATCATCTAACCCTCGAAACTAAGATTAGATGATCATTACTAGCCTGATGACAAAAGGAAAAACGTATTCAATCCATTAAACGGTGACAACGATATATCTGAATGTGATGCAACATGGAAGTACCTTAAACGATGACACTAACATCATATAACTGACTGTAATTGATGACAGAGAACTCTCTTTCAAAGAGGAATAGAAAAGAAAAACAAGTGATACCTTGAGGGGGGTACGGATAACCATACTTGGGGTCATTCATATCCGCAAAGCCAGAACACAACACCAGAAAGAGTTGATGGGAGATTGGATTTGTGGGCTTAGACGTTCGGTTTATTAATACATCCAAAAAAGTAGACAGGAATATATTGTGTGGAAAGGAATCGCAGAGCTCCCAAAACAAATGTCTCAAGTCTTGTACTTCCAGAGTATAAACCATGCGTTTGGATGACCTGGAATATGTTCTTTTAAAAACAGTTATTCTCTTATGATGATGATTAACAACGTTAATGAACCAGGTGAATGTATTTTTTTAAAGGATAACTAGCTAGGCATTTAGTTAGTTCAACTTTGTTAATCGATGGATTCTGGGGTAGGATAGAATTGCAGTCCAACTGGGCATGGAGAACTGGAAGGCAATAGTTTTAGTTTACAAATTTCCTTAAACAGGTCTAAGCACTTGCTAAGATTCTGTTCCGGTCTGTATCCACTCTGCTAAATATTCCTTGCATAAATGAAAAGCTTTCACATTACCTTTCGGCTCGCAAGATCTTATTAATGGACTTCATCAAGAATATCGAGTCTCCAAAGCATTGGTTCCGTGCATACAGCAAGACTTGTCTAGTTATATATATATTTTTTGTGATTAAAGTGGGTATCCCGAAAGCTTGCATTTATCTCGATGAATCTCAAGAGTCCTGAAATTATCTTTTAGTGGTTATCGTATTAGTAACCATAACAACTCGAATTTGAGATTACAGAAAAAACAAACCTCTTAGAACAACTACGTTCTACTAGATGGTTTTTAGCTTTGCTGGAAGCATAAATATTTTACTCTGGCAAAAAGGTTAGTGCCTCCTTTGATTCTTTAGAGCCACTGCAATTTAATTAACTGGCAAGGTTTCTGATTTAAACCTGGCAAGCACAAAAACTAAAATAATCAAAAGAAATTCCCCTTTTCCTCCTCCTTTCAGTACAAGCAATTGAATTCGATTCATTCCCAGATTAAGAAAAGATACCCATGTTCATGTTCATGTTCATATTCATGCTGGAGTATTATTAATTCACCATGCACGGTGCTTTGTGTTCATATAAGATTTCTTTCTCTAGATCGACTGCTATTTTATAAAGAGATGATTCTCTTAGTTTATGCTCTCGTCACTTCACAAGCAATTCCACATGATCACTTTATTCGTTTTTCCTCTCCCTTTCTTTTACACACCTTATGTTCGTTCACCCGTGGTTTCCTCTCCTGCTTCCTTTTTCAAATTTGATAAATCTGGTGTGAAATGAATGCTATTTTATAAAGAGATGATTCTCTTAGTTTATGCCCATTTTTATTTTAAAATATATTTAAATAATATTTCTTTTTTTAATATTATTTTTTAAAAAAATCAAGTGGCCGAGCCATAGAATCAAACGGGCCGAATTAGATTGAGCAACGATGGGTGCAAAACCCAGCCCGTGACATGTTAGATTGGGCGAATAACAGGCAGTGCACAGTCGTGGTTTGCAATCATTTAAAGAACATTGTTACTGAGTTTAGAGCACAGGTGAGTTCATTTTTTCATTTACACACACACACACATATATAGTGACAGGCTATAGATTATTTATTTATATATATATATATATATATATATATATATATATAACAGTGACAGGCTATAGATTAATTATTTTTATAGATCAAGATTATATATATCTCAACACTGCTAGAGTGCTAGGTGTATAAAAATTTTCTGTAAATGTGTTCTATTTTCTAATCAATATTAATGATATATAAATAATATTTATCTCATGTTGATGCTATATAAAAAAAATATTTAACTCATTCATCTTCACAAAAAAAAGACTCGTAGATTACATTTTAGTTTACAAGACACTATAAACCAATAATTTTGACTAAAAAAATAAATGATTATCCAATACATGAAAGTTACCGCAAAAACAATTAGATATTTACTAACGTTGGTGATTGCAAGTGTTTTCATCCTGTCATTATATTTCAAAAATATTTTTATATCATTATAATTTTAAATTTATTAAAATATTAATCATTTTAATATATTTTTTATAAAAAAAACTTTCAAAAACAATATTGGATACAAATCTTTTAGTTGAATTGCAAAAAAAAAAAAAAAAATTTAGATGTCTTGTTGACCTTCAAACAACCTTGCCACACGCGCGCCACGCGCCAAAACAAAGTTTTAAACTGGTATTTTTCCGAGAGAAATATAAAGATGTGAGTTATAGCCTATTAACTTTAGAGAATTATTTAAATTGGACTTTTTTTTATAAATATTTTGTTTCACTTTATAATCTCGAGTTTTTCATTGAAATCGGTGTCTGATGATAAAATCTGAATGCTTTCTGCTCAACATGAGCCAGCGAGCAGAGACATAAAATCCCACGCAGATGAACTGTACGTAAGGTAGTCAAAATCGAGATTTTGACACGGATCGGAAAGGGCTCCGAAAAATCGGATCGTAGAATTATTTTTTAATATTATTATTATTCTACGATTTTTCTACGATTTTTACGATTTTTCTACGAGTTTTCTACGATTTTTCTACGATTTTGAACGATTTTTCTACGAGTTTGACCGAGTTTGACCGGTTTCGATTTTTCTTTCCGGTCCAACCAGGTTTTCGGAGCCAACTCGCAAAATCGTACGATTTTGACTACCTTGACTGTACGTGCTCGCGCATCATTTTTTCTGCAGTCAACGTAAAACAATCCCCACATAAACTGGCGCCACGCCATCTCAAGAAAAGGTCGCCAGATACTGACCGGGCCACCATTAGAGTGGAAGCTGGCGATCGAGTTTGCAGGAAAATATATTCTACAAAGTAATATAAAATATCGGTATTAGATAAGGACTCTGCCTTCTCTTATACTCCAATTCAAAGAAACAACAAGGAAGGCGATGATCGGGGGTGATGATTGGGGGGTGGGGGCTCATCGTTCAGTGGGGTTTTGATTATCACTCGGAAAAATCCGCCCCCTTGTCTGTGGATTTTCCCAACTGCAATGAATAAATATCACGCGTCGTTTTCTCTTAGTGCTATTACTACTATTATTTTTGTATTTTAAATTTGAATTTCTTTGGTTGAGAACAAAAACATCTGGCTACCCCCTAGCATCTGTCGACAAACTTACCACCAATGGGGGTCGAGGAAGATGACATGTCATATCAGGACTAGATAATTTATCAAACTTCTGGTTTTATTTATTTTTTATTTTTATTTTTATTTTTATTTTTTTGGGGGTTAAGAGATTGGAAACCTTGTGAAGTTTTAGCCCCTCCCTCTTGATGCGCCAGGTTCCCATTGTTACGTTGGAATAATAGAATGAAGACAGCCCTGGAATTAATATCCACTCTTTATCATCCATATGAGTGATGAATAAGTTATCATAACCAAAGGATATATAAATAATAATGTCAAGATCAATCCAGTGCAAAGCTCCTAGAAAATGGACCGCAATATAACTTATAAGCACCAACTCGATGTGTAAGAAATTCATTTGAAGTCGAAAATCCAATAAAAATGGCAACAGCATGGACAATAGACTACTAGGTGTCAATTTCCTATAGAGTGCAAGTTGTAAAACTTGTTCAAGTTACTTTCGAGGATGGCCAGCAGAGGCTTAAATTTCTTTGCATTATTGAAGCCGCTCAATTATAAGACTTGTAACTTTTGACATTATTGGCCTGTCAATGCCTACAACTGCTCTCGACCGCAAAGCAAATGTCAAGATTATGATATACACCCACTACCCACCCCAAATTTACCACCCGCGTAAAAGAAAATTTTCAGGCCGAATTCAAGGTTCCATCGTAAAATTAAGACGAGGATCAGATTGATTGTAGAGAAAACGGGGTTAATTACTTTCAGCAGCCAAGAAAATATTTAGGAAAAGGAGGCAATTGGCAAATTTAGTAAAGAACATTTATCTGGGGCCAGTAACAAAATGATATTAGAGGGATCAGGAAAGCTATTGAAACCCACTATCACTTCCCTTCTTGCCAGCACATTTACAACGCTAAACATTCCGAACTTCTAATGGTCACGCATGAATCATAACTACGAAGAATTGTCAAAAACTAGAAGGAAAGGTTTTTATACCCAAGTTCAGATTGGAGAAGGACAGGAGGAAGAAAAGTCCGCGAGGACCACTGGCATCTCGTTGAAAAAGGTGGCAGAGCTTCTAACAAGTAAGAGTGAGACCAAACTTGCTTAAACCTAAACTAGACGTGTGCCCAGAAAACTAGATTTGTAGAAACAAACTGGTACTCAAACAAGCGTTCTCCTTCATAAGAAGAAGAAAAAATCGCCCTAAAGTGGTGTTTTTTTATATTCTGGTCCTTGAATTAAGGTCGAGGGATAGAAATCTAACCAAATCCTAACCCTCCATGCATGGAGTGTAAGCTATTAAGATATGCTCACTAATCGCAAGATAATAGCATTCAGGGCAACTAATCAGGAAAGAAAAGCACAGTAAACAAAGGCCAAACAAACTACTAATGATATAGCGATAAGAACTCATTTCATTTCCACCACCAAGTGTACAAAACCCCAACATTTATCCTGACATAAAAAAAAAACATTTACTGTAACCAGAAGGACATGTCTATAATATAAATATTATATATAATCATAATTTAACTTTTTTAATTTACCCATAATCACACCGAAGCCTGCGGAACCTTTCCTGTAGCAACCTTAGCTTCTGGACCCAATGGCCCACCACCACCACCATGTCGCATTTCACCACTTACTGCTACACCACCAACAACCCCTTGATACTGTAGTGGTGGTTGCTGTTGCTGCTGCTGCTGCTGAACTACACCACCCGCCGCAGCATAGTAAACCTGTCTACCAACCGAACTGTCATAAGCCATCTGTGCATATCCGGCATCCGTCATGGCTACCCCAGGCCCACTAGGCCTCATAACTCCCATTGGGCCCATTTGTGGTGGGGGCTGTTGATGTTGCGGGACCATATTATATACCGCCTGCTCTCGGTAAACATCCTGTCCATGACCTGGACCACCCATTCTCTGCATGTAATAACCCTGACCAGTTTGTCCGGTAACCTGTCGCATTACGGGAGGTGCGTGATGATAAACAGTCCCTGGACTTGGACCCTGAATCACATAAACGGGTTGCTCCATTTGACTTGGTGAGGTGGTCATCGTCATCCCAGCGGGAAAACCGGCTCCGGCGGCCTGTTTCTCGGGCCAATAACCTGGTGGAGCGGACACCTGTTGTGGCATTGTCACAGGCAAATTCGCAGGAGGTGCTTTCTCAGGCAATTTTTGCATGTAATAATCACTGCCAGCAGCAGCAGCATAGCCAGCAGCCAGATTTTCATCGCTGTTTTTTCTATTATACCCGACTTGCTGCTCAGGTTCTCTAATTTGCATTCTCTGCAGCTGGGCCTGCAAATTCAGAGGATCCGGCCCAATAACCCGATCATCATGGCCCGACCCCACATGGATTTCAGGCAAATCTGGCACTTTCACAGGCTGCGGCGGCGGCGGGGCTCCTTTATCTAACCCAAATAAGAAATCAACGTTACTCGCTGCCGTTTTGGTTGCTTCGGAAACCTGAGTCGGGACCGAATTCAAAGCCTCAACAAAGCGCTCCCGATCCGATTTGCCACCATCGGAACCGAAACTTGCAGGTGAAGGGTTGACCGGGAAAAGAAACAGCCTCATACGGGCAGGCTTAGCAGAGGCACGATAGAGACGATCATACTCATGCATCATGTGTTCAAGATCGTCATCATTTGTAACAGATATCAAAGCGTCAAGATCTTCACCTGGGAGCTGGTACTTGAAGGCTACGTCTGTGTCACCACAAAGCGCAGAGAGTTTGCTTATCATGGAAGGAAATTTAATGTTTCGTTCAGCAGCGAGGATTTTGGTCTCTCCACCCATGTAAGTAAGCTGGTTGTCGTGCGGACGTGGGTGGATCTTGCCTCCATAACTACACATGAACTTTGCTTTGTAGCTTTGAGGTTGCTGTGATTGATCTTCCCATGGCGTCGGGTTGTCAAAGTCGATTTCACGAGATCTAGGCGACGAGTCGCCTGAATCTGGGTATGAATTAAAATAGGTGTTTTCCATGAAGAAAATATGATAAGAGGAGAGTTTGGATTAGAAACTATAGAGTTATGGTTTTTGTACTTCTGGAATTATTAGCAAGCCATGAGACTAGAGGAAGAGAAGAGGGGAGAGAAACAGAGGTGCAGACTAAACAAATCTTTTATAGAGAAATAATGATAGAGTGGATTGTGGTTTGATGGATTTCTCGTGCTACTTTGTGTTCTTACGGTTTGTTTGCGACAGGTGGTGCTGTAGGAATTGGGGAGGTAGGGAATTAAGGTGATACGAAATCCTGGAGGTAGAGTTGAGTTTATAAGGGCTGGATGGACTTTTCGTGGTGAAGTGGTGGGTCCCTAAGAGCATTGATTGAGAACGTGAAGGAGTGGAGATAAGAGAGTGATGTGTTGACTGGAGGGGGTCGGGCGCCGTAGTTTTGTTTGCGTGGGATATATTTACTTCTTAAAGTTTTTTATTAATAAAAATATATATAATTGATTTTCTATATGTTTTTTCAATAGTTTTGATGTACACGTATAAATATATATTATTTTAATCACAAATATTTTGAAAATATCACGCCTGCATTTTCTATTACTAAATAAACAGGTAGCTTGTTTGAAGTGTAATTTAGATTATTTTTTAAGCTATATTTCATTTTAAAATATATTAAAATAATAATTTTATTATTTTTAATATCAAATCATAAAAAATAATTACAATAACAACAGCAGCAAGAAAAAACAATACAAACAACCGAATACAGTTAGGGGAAAAGTGGAGAAATTGTTAGATGTTTTAAATGTTTTTATAAAAGGACGAATTGGTCCTTTTATGTAAAGGCGTAGTGATGGGCAATGATGGGATAACGGGGAGTAGAAGCCAAAACTCCTGTTTCCGAGCTTGTTTGTGGTAAAGAAAGTGGCGTAAAAGCAGCGTGATTTTCGCGTGATTAGTGACCCCGCGTACATTACATTGAAAAAGCAAAAGCAGTAACAGATTTTTTAATTTTATTTTTGGTGGATGACTTTTTTATGATTTTTCCGGAACGCATCTTTCCTAGTATTCTCCAAACAATTGAGATTTTCGTCGAGGAATAACTTTTCCATCCACCGTGAACAAATTATAGTCTTAAAACACAGTTTTTATGATAGATTAAATGACCGTTTGGAATTGTAGTTTTGGTAGTTTTTGAAAGTGATTTTCGTACTGAAATATATCAAAATGATTATTTATTTTTTTAAAAAAATTATTTTTGATATCAGCACATTAAAATGATCTAAAAACAGCAAAACACCGCCGACTTGGCCGCACTGCCAAACAACAGATAAGACAGTGTTTGGCTGGATGATTGAGCCAGCTTTTCATAAGGTTTTGATTTTAATTATTTATTTTTATATTAATTTAATGGGTTGATGTTAAAAATATTATTTATAAAATAAATGAAATATTATTTTAGTATATTTTAAAAACCAACTATAGCAACTCTCCCTGACCCCAATAAGGTTTTATTACGATACACGCTGATTGTATTTAAAAGCTGAAGACGAGAAGTAGATTTTGTGCCATTCCGAGAGGTTCGATGAAGTCGAAGCTGCATATAAAATACAGCGGTTGTGGAGAAAAAGTAAAATACAAGTGAGAGCAGGCGGGACAGCGGTGCTGTTAATGAACTGGAACTAGCATGGAGACGACTAGATCCACTCCTCGTGGTACGTGCCATGTACAGTTTTTAGAAACCATCACTTGAAGAGATATTTGACTATGATTTTCCTTCCAACAATGGAGGGTTAGCAGATAAAAAGGAATTGTTTGACCTGCTAGCTAGGGTTTCTGCGAGGCGCCCCAGCGGAACATGCGAGTTTGAAATTTCAGTCGGAGATTAAAGAAGGGTGACCCCACTATACATTCCAATCATTGGGTTAAATTATTATATTACTATATATTAAAAGAGGACAGGATTCGGTTACTAGCATGTGAAGAGAATAACTATGAATTATATTAGTGTTGGTCAGTTTTCGATCGGGCTGGCGTGTTTTGGATCGTTCGGTTTAATGGAGTTTGATATTTATATATTCTTTCACAAACGGAAACGACTAAAGGCCTGTGGGCCACTGGAAAACTGGCGCGTCCCTCTCCGAGGAGGACAGGGTTTCGACTCCTGCATGTTGCTGATAATGTTTTTATCATTTTGTTTGCTTTTTAGCTGTTTCATTCTTCTTTCTTTTGATTGTTTTTTATTTATTTATTTTGACGTCAATTTTTTTTAATCTTATAATTTGTTTTTTTTCATTTTTTTATTTGCTTTTTTGCTGTTTCATTTTTCTTTCTTTTGATAGTTTTTTATTTTATTTATTTATTTATTTTGATGTCAATGTTTTTTTCTTATAATTTGTTTTTTATTATTTTTATTTATTTAGTTTGACGTTACAGTTTTGTTTTTTCTTATAATGTTGATTTTGTTTTTCATATTTTGTTTGGTTTTTGTTTTGTTAAAGTTTTTTTTTCTTTGATTTAATTTTTCCCTGTTATTAATGCAATAAAATAATAATTTTAGTTTTTTTTTGGGATAATTTAATAATTTTATTATTTTAGTAATAATAATGATGATATTTTTAGATGTCAAGACTTGTGAATGGCTTGTGATTTTATTTTTATTTTTTTGCTCTTTTTTTTTTACTTATGATTTGTTTTCATTTTTCATTTTTTGATTGTTTTATTATTTTTATTTATTTATGATGTCAATTTTTTTCTTATAATTGTTTTCATTTCTCATTTTTTTTGTTACAGTTATTGATTTTTTTTCTTTGAATTAATTTCCCCTCATTATCAATGCAATAAAAATAATAATTTTAATTTTTTTTTCTTGCTTCCTCTTTTTTTAATGTTTTATATTTTTCGTTTGGGTAATTTAATAATTTTTATTATTTTAACAGTAATAGTAATGATATTTTTAAATGTTAAGACTCCAGTGTTCATGCTGTTATAATAGAGTGTGTTGATGTGTTTACTACATCAAGCATCACATGTATAGATGTTATATTTTATTTTTATTTTTTCAATTTTTTCATTTGATTGAAATTGATAATATATTTGGTTTTATTTTCAGCCCCTATACTTTTTATTTTTTATTTTAATTGTTTTTATTTTTTATAGTTTTTAGATAGTTCCCATTTTTATCTGTGTTTTTACACATGTTACTTTAGTTTTGATCTTTGATTTTTATTATTTTATCTTTTGTCGAGATAACATTTTTTGCAAAAAAATTATTCTTAATTTTTCGTTTGTGTTTATAATCATTTGAAAATTAACATTTCTTATTTGTTTTTTCTTTTCATTTTTTATTTATTTTAATGTCAAATGATTTTTGTAGCTAATAATTTTTATTTTTATTCATTTTTATTTTGCTTGCTCTTTTGTTAAAGTTTTTGGATTTTTTATTCTTTTATTAAATTTATTTTCTCATTATTTATGCAATAATAATAATAATAATAATAATAATAATAATTCTAGTTATTTTATTACATCTTCATTTATTGATTTTTTTGATTTTGTTCTTCTCGAAATAATTTAATAATTTTTATTGTTTTAACAATAATAAACAATGATATTTTTAGAAGTCAAGCCTTCGATGCTATTGTTGTTACAATAGGATGTGATAATGTATTTTATTATATTAAGTTTTACCTATATAGATATATATTTTTTAAATTAATAAAATTTATTAATTATTTCAATTTGAATAATTAAAAAAATATTTGTTTGCCCAGGTAATTAACTATTAAAAATTAAAGCCGAAACTATTCATCAGTTCACGCAGATCGAACGTGCAATGTAGCAGCATTCCTGGTATTTAACGGTGATGATAGGATAATATGATGGCTAATAAATAACACCGTGAAGTTCTGGAAACAATATCTTCAACAGATTGCCTATCTCTTTCGATTAAGTAGTCATTTACTATTAAAAATTAAAATGCCCAAGGACCCCGCCGGCCGGTTGCCACCCACCCCCTTGTCTCCGAGGAAAAAACCAACGTGTCATGTTCAGGAAGGAAACCTGCATGCCATGCTGGGCAGGGCAGTTTCTCAAGCACTTTGAAAAGTAGTGATTTTGGAGAGCTAAATTTTTAAAATGGATATTTGAATAGTATATATATGGTTGTTTTGTTGATTTGTGCTTCAATGGTAAAAGCCATTTTAGAGAGCTATTTTTTTATATATTATTTTAAATATAATGCAATTATTTTGTATGTAGTTTAATTATGCAATTAATTATACAATTAATAGAAAAATGTTATATAATTAAATAATTATTTTAAAAAACCTTTCAACAATATAATTATTTTTTATTATTATATTTAAATAAAAAAATGAATTTAAAATAAAAAACCGCAAACTAAAAAACAATATCGCATAATTATTTTCTTATACTAACTATTATTATTTTATAATTAATAATAATAAAATAACAATGTAGGAATGACTATTATTATTATTATTTTCTTATACTAACAATGTAGGTGTATTTTTTTTAATTTTTTAACATTTGATTTCTCTCTCAAAATATGTAGTAATGACTTTTCAATTAAAGAGAAGCCATTTTAGCTACTAGCATGCCTCCCCCTATTGGAGAGCTGAAAAAGAATGAAAATAGCTAAAAGTACAAAAATTTGGCTTTACCTTCTCATATACCTCCTCACAAAAATTACTCTGATGTGACTAATATATCCATAAATCTTTTTCTTAATTGAGACTTCAAGCCGGAGAAAAATGGAGATGGTGTCGACTAGCTGGTTTTGGAAATATTATATCAAGGAATACTGTATTTCAAAAATATTTCTAAATAAAATAAATTTTATTTTATTAATTGAAAAAAATAGATGTTATAAGATATTTTAATATATTCATATTAAAAAATAAATATTAAAAAATAAAATAAAATATAAATATTAATATATTTTTGAATAAAAAATTCTCTTAAAGTAGCATATAGGAGTCTTCCACCAGTGTTTTTTTTACTTTTGTTGATTAAATGTAGGGCCATTATATGGCCAGCTAGTTCCCACTGTCAATGATATTACCGGTCTCACGTATGCTCTGTGCATCGAATTTTGTATCTGATAACTTTCCGAGTGTATTTTTGTTGCTGTTATGCAGGAATTTTTTTTAAAAAAATTATATTTAAAAATATTATCTTTTATTTTTTATATTAACCCTTATGATCATATTTTTTTTTATTTTAATGAGAAAATAAGGAAGCAGACACACTCACCGAGAATCTGCAACAGGAAGGTTTAGTGTGATTACGGTTGTTTTTAAATATTATTTAAAAATATATTAAAATAATAATTTTTTATTTTTTAAAAATAATTTTTGATATTAACACATCAAAATAATTTAAAAATATTAATTTTTTTTTAATAAAAACAAAAAAAATCAATTTTTTCATAAATACTCTCCCATAACCCTGCCAAACAACCCCTTGGTACACGGGAAAGAATTAACAGGCGAGATGATCCACCAGCAAGTCGACTTGCCAGTAAATATCGAACAATCAAAGAGATGGTTCCTTTGGAAATTCTGTGTTTCTCGGGGGAATAAGTGCCAACTTGATCGTAGTTAAAGTATATTAATCTTATTCTCGGCGATGATATCTCGAGGAAAAACATGTATCCATGTTCTCCATTCATTTATTTACTCCCACTTCAGTCTTGCCTGGGATTTTTCTAATGATTTTTGTGTTTTCCCTTCTTTTCTCAGCAACAAGGATTTTCGTGCTTGGTTTGCAAGAAACTTTACTCTTTTTAAGAATTTAGAATTTTCCAGTATGAGTTGAACTTTTGAAATCTCAATTTTGCTCGGAAATATATTGATTTTTTTAATATTAATATATCAAAATAATCTAAAACAATATTGATTTGAATTGCATAAAAAAAAAGAGTGGTAAAATCAAATATGCTTGCTAGTGTTACCATCATTAATGTGATGTGATCCGCACATGTGAAACACCATCGCACGTGGATTCATTGCATTTCTGTTCCTATCATAAAAAAAACTATATTCAGATGCGATTTTGTGATGGCGACGACTGACTAGCCCGTTGCCAACCGGGTGTTTATTCTTCGGAGATCGAACGGTTGTAGTTTATCTCTCGTCATGGGCAGTCGATTGTGGGAAGCAAGAGAGGAAATGCTCGCGTATCTACGTGGGGATACCGGATTTATAAATTTGAGCTCTTTTGATTCCTAATCCATGATACACCTCCTCACCAATCAGTTCTTCATTGTATTAAAGTTGAACTTGAGTAATTTAAAATGCAAGGAAACGAGGCAATAAAGTTATTATCATTAAGCATGCGCTTGAAAAAATAACAAAATACATAGACAAGATAGATTAAAGCAATTTTTCTTTTTAAAAAAACGAGAGCAAGCTAGTGGTTCACTTTCAAATTAAAAATCCATCCCAAGATGTCGGTAAACACTCGAGTAAACACTTATTCCAAGTTTTCAATTAGGTTTTTGTTGGGAGATGATTTGGTCCTTTAATATAGCAACTCAAGATTTGGTTGTGGTGCTTTGTCAATTCATTTTTCAATGAACCACTAAATTCATTCTGGCTGCGAATGCATCCCAGTTACCAGTACGAGATGTGAACACTAGAGTAGAGAGGCCACAGTACTCCAAGAACGCCAAACATTTCATTTTCAATGCTCTAATCAATTTCAACCTGTTCATCCGCTATATTGAATTGGATACTTCTTCATCGGCATCATCACTAGAGAGATCCGGCCCAGGAGGAACCTTTCCAGGATAGTTAGTTGTTGAAACATCTGGTCCAATCATACTGGAGAAAGAATACAAACTCGTGTAAGTGGTTGTCTAGATAGCACGATCATTATACTTTATTATAGATTACCAGCTCACCTTCTGTCAACAATGACCATAGATCGAAGCTCACAGTTAGCAAAGCTGCAAGAAAAAGAAGTAATTTATTATTTTAGGAAAGTGTTATGCATTAAAAGAGAGTTAATTTGACACGAAGTGCAATCCAATTAGATACTGCAAGAAAGTGTGCCCTAAAATGCAGTGCATATCATATTAGTAATATTAGTGAAATAGCATGCATGACAAGAACATGAGATGCATTGGGGGAAACATCAGAATAAGGCAGCAAGGGAACAATAAGGCAGGTAAAGGTTTGAGTCAAATTTCATTGGCCAATGATTTCCTTTCGGTTCAAATTCAAGCAGAAAGTAAAGGCAACCCATAACTTCTACTGAGAGTAGCGCAGGAAAAATGGAAAATAAATTGTTGTTAATGACTCAAGAAAAATAGCAGAAGGCTCCAGCAGTTCAGGAGAGCAGCCTAGCTTGGTGCTATGGCAGAAGCCTTGGCATGCAACCACGTGGTTGCAGCTTCAAATTTTGGGCAGCCACATCATGGGAAAATGTTAAAAGGTGACTGCAAATTCTCCAATGGAGCCTGTGCACATAGCGGGCTAAGAATTTTGCAATTAAAGGATCCCATCTATATGCAAAAGCTAAAATAGCAGGCAGCTTACCGTGTGCACATTTCTTTCTTCACTGATGGATGGCAGTCATTTCCAAATGCACGTAATGTATGAACCAAAAACCCGCTATGGGTAACAATTGCTATCTCCTTCTCTTTCCTAGTCCACAACCTGCCAAGTGAATGGTTGAGGCCTAAGGTGCAACATGTAAGAAAACTTTACAGCAAATTCAGGACATAGCAACACATGAGTTTCTTGATTAAATATTTTTGTAGAGATTATACTGCAAGTCCAATGCTGTGATATCTAAATTTAGGAGCTCAAAATTGCACATGACAGCGCAAATTGAGCAGATAGTGATGACAAATACTATCAAGAAAAACAGGGAATGTCTGATGAAAATCAACCCCAAATTATAGTCACTGAGATGGTGAAGCATAATAGATAAATCACACCTCTTGTGTGTTTACACAATTCTAACAGAATATACAGAAAAACAGTGCCCTGTCAATGGAGAGAAAGGATTCACCAGTTATAAAACTTCAGTCCCCTTGCAGCAAGTTCTTCAGTTGTCTCTCTCACATCAGCCTTCCAAAGTACATCCTCATCCGTTTCTATCTGAAACAGAACATCAGATGGTTATTTGGTTTGACATTAATGATAATAGCAGAGAAATTAGGCTTAACCAATATAACAACTGACGATAACAGGGACTTTTAATTGTATCACTTTTATCTTAGATATCCAAGCACTTGCCAGAGAAAAGTCAACTGCAGGAAAGAGAAATTGATAGTCACTGACATTGTGTCTCTTGTCACAAGGATGTACACCCTGCAACCAATAGGACACATAAGAGAACTGTGTAAGACTGTTATGCCTCTGCGTGAGAAATACAAAATCATTAAGTAAGAACGAGTTCTTGTAATGCATGAAAGTGAACGAAGTTAAAAATGAAGGTCAATGTCCAGTTATTCTCTAAGAAAGCAGTAATTATTCTCTTCAGATTCCCAGCAGAACTTAGAAATGTGGAATTTGTCCAGTTAGAAGTATATGTTATTGCAAGAAAAGCAAATAATATACTGGACGTACAAAATGTTCTCGACAATCTTCTACTGCAATGAATGGCGGGGAATTGTGACTTGAAATTGCTGCTCGACCACTGCTTCCAACATTTGCCACCATAAGTGGCAGTGCAGTCATCCCATCTTTGTAGCCCTCCCCACCAAAAACTCCAACAGCTGTTTGCAATGTCCTGCAAGTCACAGTGATCAAAACCTACTAACGGAACATTTCAAAAAGAAGAATAGGGGGATGAGAAAGCATCCAATGATCTAAAGCAAAACATACAGTGAATTGATAATATATTTTCTCCCTTCAGAAGACTTAGTTGCATGCTTAAAGGAGAAATTTCATCTCTCGCTACTAGTTAGAAACTTGATGAATCTAGAACTTGATATAAGATCAATTTTAACAAGAAAAGAATTAAATTGACCAACACAATGAATGCTATCCATCTGTACTAAAATGGCAGAATATATGTCCATAAAATTGGTACCTGAGCAATGGGGATGTAACAACTAATCCAACCCTCTTGGAGAGCCCAGATGCATGGACATGCTTGCGCAAATTATCAACCTATAACAGAAGCAACAACTTCTTTTATGAGATATCTTAACAATACAGAATTATGTTCAGCGCTAGCTTAAGAACACAAATGATTTTCCTCGCATTGAAAAATGTGATTGTTTGGTTTGTTACCTGTTGCCAGCCTAGTTGAGTGAGGGGGGCATCCAAATATTCAGGATTCATGTATGCTTTGTAGTTCTTCTCTCCCTCAACATTATGCACTCCTTGAGCATGTCTCACCTGGATGCATGGTTTTGTAAGACCACAATGCCTTGATTTCAGCGCAAAAGCCAAGAAAGAAGGCAATCTTGGACATCCTTCATTCATTCATATATGTAGCAGATTCATATCCATAATTGACACAGTAACATCATTTATGAAACAAAAAATTCAATACCAACCAGATGAATAGTTTTGCAGCGGTGCAATGGATACAAACTTGGACCTGGACCGCTATCCATAATCTGCAACCGAACCTGGTAAAAATATTCATTAGCTTTTAAAAACAAGAGAAAATAATACCATTAATGGAGAAAAAAACGATACGGTCAAAGATATAGTTTAATAATGAAAAGGTTTCGGTTTCGGTTTCAGGGGAAGGATAACACAAGCTAGTTTACCAAGCAACATCAGCTGAATCGGTAATCATTTCATAAATGAACTAAAGTAGAGTCAACTGACAAAATGAAAATATACAATCAGAAAAATAAGTTAGAAAGCAAGCAGTATTAAGACAACAAAATTCGCTCAACCAACTTCACTATTACATATCATTATTGAGAAGAAGCAGATGAAATCACCAGGCACTTTCGAATTTATCGACATCCATCATGCTAAGAAGCAGATGTGCATTGAAAACATAAGAGCAAGTAAAGTTGAATTTTCTCTTAGCAGATTCAACATCCAAACATAAATTAAATGTAAATTCATCAACGTTGCCTCATAAAGAGCAAGAAAATAAGAAAAAAAGTAATCATATCGAGTGAAAGGAATACAGAATCTATCTAAGAAACTAACAAAAAGAACGCCCGCATTTCTACATAAAAACAAACAAAGAAAGAAAACACCACACACGATTACCAAATCGACAAATAAAAAACTGAAGTCGATGAGATGAGATTCTAATGGCTGGAAAAAAAAGAAATAGAAAGGAACAGAGACAGAGAGCTAATTCATAGATGTTCGATGAATTATGTAAGCTCGTAATAAGGTTTTAGGTATGGTATCGTGTTCTAAGTTCTTACCTGAGAGAGGAGGAGGAGGAGGAGGAGGAGGGGAGGAGAGGAGAGGAGGCTTCCTTCTTTGTTGGTATTATTTAATTTATAATTGCACGTCTGGCTCTACTTATTGTAAAAATATCTCTCGTCAGAGTCAATTATTCATTTTTGCGTCTTTTGATTCGCTGTTAGTATTTTATTTTATTTTATTTTATTTACAATACCAGGCGCAGACTAGCATTGTCTGTGTGCATGGAATTGGATGGTCTTTTTCTTTGACTGTCACGCGAATAAAAACAATACAGGCACACAATTCTTTTTGATATTATAAATTTTATTATTATTATTATTTTTACAACTCTTAAATAAATTAAAAAAAAACTTAACCTAAGCAGAGTATCAAATTATGATTCTTTAAGAAAAACTAGACAAACTCAAAAGAAGAAGAAATAAAATTAGGCAAAACAATACAGTGATATTGGAAGGTGTTTGAGAATACGTGGAAACAATTGTTTTTTCAAAATATTTTTCATTTTAAAATATATTAAAATAATATATATTTATTTTTTAAAAAATATATTTGATAATAATGTATAAAATGATCTAAAAATATTTAAAAATAGTAATTTAAAACAAATAAAAAAATAAAGTTAAATTCAAATTTTATCATTAACATTTTTGAAATACAAAACAGATATACTTTTATTAGAAAGAAACAAAAAAGGCAAAAATCAGACTATGTTTCATTTGTCTTAGTAGAAGACATGTCCTCTAATTTTTTTTATATATAAAAAAAATGAAAAACGTGTCATCCACCCCCTAATGCAATAAAAAAAAAGCTCAAGCGCCATGGATTTTAACAAAATAAGCCAAGTAGGCAAACCTAGTTTGTCATGCCCAACAATGTCTAGCATTTTACTTTTTTCTATATTTTTAGATTAATACATTTTTTATATGTTTTTAAAAATATTTTTGAATTTAAATTTAAATTAATATCACCTATATTAAATTAAACTTTTAAAGGGATTTAAAGTTTAACAATATCACCTATATTTAATTTTAATTTTTATATATATTTAACTTTTAAAGGGATTTTTTTTATTCGTCTGTAATTCCTTTTCATTATTTTGCGTGGGTAGATTTATTTCAAATATAAAATATATATAATATCTCTATTATGTTTAGTC
This sequence comes from Salix exigua, assembly GCA_032356905.1. Lineage (NCBI taxonomy): Eukaryota > Viridiplantae > Streptophyta > Magnoliopsida > Malpighiales > Salicaceae > Salix > Salix exigua. The sequence goes on from CM063596.1 coordinate 8,038,942, forward strand.
ATGCATGTTATTATCCCCCCCCCCCCTTTTATTTTACCCAATCAATTTAATATGGGTGTATATGTATATTATTGCTTGATTGAATAAAAGATTATTTTGATTAGAAAACTAGAAACTCAACTCATTTTATCTTGAAAAACAAAATACTTTGATCTATACATATCTCTTGATTTTTTTAATTTTATTTTTAAATATTATTTTATATATATATATATATATATTTTAAAAAATATTAATACATACAGTTATAAATTCAGTTGACCGGATATATATAAACGATTTTAATTTTTGACAGGAAGTATAATTTGTTTTTAAAATAATAATACATGACCCACATCAAAGAAAGCTAAAAGAAGTAGAACGAGTGGAATGCCCCTTCCTGACCTTCCATCTCGGAAGAGGATGGGTTCTTAGTACGTGGCAATTGAATGACGTGGCAGGGAAATTGTAATAAGGAAATTTCTTTTTATCATCTCATATTCGGTTGGATGATTTCGATTCCAGTTTTGACCTTTAAAAGAAAAGAAGCGAAGCTGAGAGAAGAAAGATAAATTAATTTTTAAAAAATACACATATATTTGTACGAGGGGGTCTAAAATCTTCCTCAAACTCCTCAGCTAGATACCCATGCTGGGTTGCAATGGCCCTGATCAAGAACATGTATGTAAGATCAACGATCAAGACTAGATGAAAGGTTTCACTAATATTATTTTTTAAAATAATAAAATTATTATTTTAATATATTTAGGAGTGAACAACATTGTAAGACCTGACCAACCATTTTTAACTGAGTACATAGAGTTTTTAATTAAAAGTTGATTTGATTTGATAGTCTAAATAAAATAAACTAGTCAAAACTTTGCTAAAATCCCATTATTTCTCTTCTAAAATCATTGTTTGGATTTTTTTTTAATTTATCTATCCAGTTTAGCCAGACATGTGATTGGAACTTGCAATGGCTCAACCAAGGGTCGGAATAATAACTAAGTTATTATTTGTCGTTTTGTTTTAAAATTTAATTTAATTATTTATTTTAAATTAAATTTTTTATGATATTTTTAATATGTAATTATATCAAAAATAATTTTTAAAAAATAAAAATATGTTATTTTAATATTTCTTCAAAAAACAACATCAATCATGATCATACTCTCGAATAGATATTAAGCCATGTTGCATCTATCAAATAGACGACGTCGTATAATGTCCCCTTCAAAACTTTAATAATATCTTTCCAAATCCCAAACACTGCGCCCAGCACCACCCAGGGAGTCCTCTATTTCCCACAAAATCTTCCTTATAAATTAAACCCTAAAACCTCAATCTCTTCAAATCCCACCCAAACTGTTAATTAAAAACCTAAAAAATGGCACTCAGAACGCATCTGTTTTTCCCAAACACCCTTATCCGACCACCAAAGTCCCACTCTCGTCCCTTCCCGACGACAACCCATTTTAGAACCCAAGTCCCATGCACCAACAAAAACAGCTCAACTGATGCGGATCTTGCATCAGGTTTGGCAACAGAAGTTGCTAAAATAAATACCCATTTGTTGCAAAGAGAAGAGGCCATGAATAAAAGCAGAGAATTACTTTTCACTGAGCTTTGCAACTATTTGGCATTGGATAAAGAGGAAGTGAAGAGGAAATGGAGAAAAATAGATGAAGAGGAGAGAAGGGTTTTGATTAAAGGCTTTGTTAATGAATGGGGTGCCAGTTTTCACCCTTTATCAGTCAGGTCTGTTAAAGAAATGATTGAAGAGTATTTACATGAAGAGAAGCCACCACCAGACTCTTCTCGTTCAACGCGGTTTCCTGGTTTGAAGAGTATAATGGGTTTTTCTGAATAAATTCAAATGTTCAAGATAGCATGTGGGCTTATCTTGCAGTAATAGAATATTTTTTGGAATGGATGGTTCTTTGTTTTCTGTTAACTCCTGGATGTTCTTAATAATCATATCTGGCTTCTTTTTGGCTAGAAAGTTTGATAAATTCACAGAAATAGAAGATTGATTGGCAAATACTTGTGTGTATGATGTTTTTTCCCCCCTGAAAGGAACCCCCATATTCTTTTTCCCGTCATTTGTGGAAAAGCAAATTGGAACACCATCATAGACCAGGATATTAGAATGGAATGAGGACCTAATTATCGGTTATGCAATTTCACTGGAATTCCGCTCTGACAAGATAGCTTAGCCCCTCCGAATCTTGTTTAGCCGTGATGTTTTTTTTTTATATTGTTTTTATGTATTTACATCCATATAGTTGGGATTTTGGCAACTGACGTCTGAAAATCATAACATAAATCTGAAAAGAATGTTTATATACAGCAACCCTCAAGCAAAGAACATATTCTCATCACCAACCCCCGCAAAATCTCCAGACTTTTGCTGCACAGGACTGCTAATTTTGTCAGAAATATAGCTGCCTGCACTGCACAGCTGAGGCCTCAGCTGGACAGTAAGGGCACTTGAATGCCCGGGAACTGCCTTTTGATAGCTTCATGATAGAATGCTTGCAGAGAACATGGAGGCATGGCAGGAGCATCGGCGGGTTTTCCTCGCTGCCTTGATCCCTGCTTACAGGACAGACAAAAATAGAATGGAATTGAAATTCCTTTCCCAGCTCTACTGGCACTGGTAACTGTTTCAAAGCCTGCCACTCTTGCTTCTTTGCAGCCATTACATTTGCCAGCTTCAAGAGAGTCGGCAAACCTTCAATCCCAGCTACTATTGCCACACTTAAGGGGCTCTGAAGGGACTGACAGATGAAGTTGCAGAAATCCCGAGTAAGCTCCTCAGTCAACTCCTCCCAATGGATTGGAGTAAACAGTTCAGAGTGAGGACAAATTTCAAGTTTGCCTATCCATATTATGCAAACTATCAGCTTTTGAAACTCTTTCAAGTGACTAGAAGCAAAAAAAGCTAGGTGAGTTTTGGCATAGTTGAGGGCATCGGCACGATTTCCTCTCTTTAGAATCTCCACAAACTGCAGCTGGTGAAGTTTCAGCTCAAGATTTGAACCATTCTGCACTAGCTTTTCACGGTTGGTAGAGACCCACTTCAGAGCTGGCTCAATATTTTTAATCCTCATCGCCTCAAGTATTTGATGCAGTTCCAGGAAATGAGATCTTTGAGCAGCAGCTTCTGGCTCTCCAGCTTCATTTATTAGACAATCTCCAAGATCAAACAATCCCTGGTGGTAAAAATGACTTGCTATTATCTGATTCACTATATGAAAGTCAAAGTCAACATCCCTGTATGCCTTGGATATGTCAGGAAATGATTTTTCAAGGAGCTTAGGGAACTTGCTAAGGTTTAAATTCAATTCCTTTTGTGACCCTTCTAATAGCTTGAGAGGATTAATTGCAATAAGCTTGTGCTTCAGTTCTGTGAGGATGGATTTCTGATTAGCAGGAGACATAGGATCTTCCACTGACTGGATTTTTACCAATGCCTGCTCAATTTCCTGGCTCACTTGATCGATTACTTCCCGACATTTAGAAAACGATAATTTTTGCTTCTTAGCAACGCGATCAAATGCATCTTTGGCAGCAGATAGTTCCATTTCTGTAGAAAAAGAAAAGGCCAATAACCTCACTACTGATCTCACTCAAAATAGACGAATAACATGAAAATTCTAAATCACTAGCTAATCAATAACAGAACCCATCAAAGCTATAACCAATAAATTGTTGTACACCACCTAGATATGAACAACACACTTTAAACTGCAGTATTCGATATCTATGAGAAAAAAAAGAAGGAAAAGAAACTGTCATTCATCTTTTCATGCTAGCGCAATTCATCTTTCTAGCTTTTGGGTTGGTTCAGGACACATATCCTCCTAGAGAGAGAGAGAGAGAGAGAGAGAGAAGGGATACAAATAATAGACAAGAATTAGGAGATTATCCAGCTAATACCATCCTTTAAATGTTGTTAGTGAACAAATCATAGATGGCCATTACAAGATCACCCAAGTAGCCAAAACTCGCATAATAACAATACATACAGAGCAGGAGATACACTGACGAGTAATAAAAGTTGACAATTCTGGGTGGAGGCATTAACTGGGAAACATGGCTGAAATAACACTGTAAAAAAACCCTTATTTTCCCGTTTCTTTTCGATTATTTTCCTCTTACAATTTGTTAAGCTCAAGCGTACAATGAAATGGCTGGTGTAGGAGGCACACTGGAAGGCGAATAGGAAGAAGAAGAAGGGATTGTTTGGCGCTGGGCCAGGCAATGGAGTGTCATAGTCGGTTACAAGAAGATGGATGACGATCCACTCTTCATGAACTTGCTAAATAAACGACGATACAATAAGCAACTTCAATTTTGTCAACTACAATGATTTAAGTGATAACGAAAGATAGGAATAGGAACCATCCACCCTCATACACCAAAAACTAATAAAACAAACCATGAGAGAGAGATTTACCTTCCGCAATCCTCCTCGAAAAACCCAAAATATACCATAAACAGTAATAAACGCAATCACAGAAAAAAAAACACGTACTAACACCAAAAAAAAAAAAACATTCCTGTGAATAACACCATAACATAACCTGAGTTACATACTCAATCGAGCCTGTCTCTCTCCCTCCTGACAATTTCCTTTCCTTTTCTTTTTTGTTTTGGGTTCAAAAGTAGAAACGAATACGAAAAGGCAAAATAACTACCTATTGAAATAAAATCAAACAAGAAAGGAAGAAGCAAAAACAAATTGTACCAGCTACGAGAGTACGATGGATACAACTGATAGCAGATCACAGTACGTTAGTGCGGGGATCTTTGCAGATGAAATGATTAAATTTTGTAACTGCCCGATATCAAGATCACAATCACAAACAAATTTGAATTTCAATAAAAAAAAATCCTAAAGGAAAACGTGGTGGCAGTACCTGAGCAATTTTATTATGGAAAGGAGATTGCGAGCGAGAGCGACTCTCGAGAAAGAGAGAATTGGTGAGCGTGCGAATCGAGAATAAACCAGGTAGTAAACTCCGTCGGAGAAGCACGTGTCAGTTTATATTTCTTTCGGACGATATTGCCCATATTTAACTTCTTATTTACAATTTACACGCTCTCCCGGGTTGTCAACATGTTAGCATGTTACCGCAGCTTTTTTCAAGCTGCTAATTTTGATTGATTTTGCATGACCCACGCAAATAAAAAAATATTTTTTTCCCACTCTATTTGTAAATAACTAATAAAATACATTACTACAAAAGATAAAACATGACAGGTTTTTGAACAGTTACTATAAAAAAAATTGCGACCTGCGAGCCACTCAGGATTTCAGTAAAATACAAGGTAGTTAAAAGAAGGTGGTCCTGTGATCTAATAAAAAAAATTATATTATATTTTGAAAAAAAAAAGTTATTAATAAATAGAAATGGATATTACCAGAAACATAGAGGCCTAGAACACATTTGTGCAATTTGTTATCAGATTCAAGAATTATCAACTGGCAGAGACAACAGTTAGAACCTCGGAAGAGAATTACTCCGAGGAATAAAATCTGTGAAATAATTACAAAAATAAAGAATGACGCTCCTCATTCCTCAACAATTAGGACAATCTGTGGCTACAAAAATTTGAATTGAATCCCTTCTATCCTGACTCTGTACTACAATTGAGCACAGAAAAATATGACAAGCCACCATTGAGGATAACAGCCATTGTTTCTCTCTCTGAAAATAGGTCTCCAAAGAACCGATTGTTTTGTTTCAGTGTTATAATATCACAACAAGAACACCCGAGGAACATCCTTTGATGAAGTAAAATGGAACGGTGCCGTTTATGAAGAGCTCACTTCTTGATTCTTTCCATTTTCGTTCGAACTGTCTCCAAAATTATCTCCGTCTCCAGGTCAAACATTCTGTTGACAGCATGCATAATCTCAAGCATCTCCTCTGGTTTTTGACAGTCACTCCTCCCGTCGCATCGTAGGTGCTGCATTGGACCATGAAGAAACTTCTTCATCATGCCCATGCTAAGATCATAAATAGCTTTCTTCTGTTTATCTGTGACATCACCCATCTTCGAGAGACACTTGTCCATTTCAGAAGCTCTAATCCTTTCAAGATAAGCCCTTAGCTTTTTAATGGTGGGAACGGCTTCAAGGGAATCCTTCCAAGCTTCAAAGTGCTGCAATTCCTCGGAAATAATTGTTTGTGCTTCCATAGCCTTCCGGAGCCGATCCTCCTTATTAGCTGCCACAATATCCTTGAGATCATCAACGTTGTAGACTTCTGCTGTCTCAAGATCCGAGACGCATGGTCCTACATTCCTGGGAACTGAAATATCAATGAAAAGCCGCCTTCCCATTTCTGTGTCCACAGGGAGCGTCTTCACATGCTCTTTCAAGAACAGTGGGGAGTCTGATGCAGTGCTTGTGAAAATTACATCTGCTTCAGCAGCACATGCCATCATTTCTGAAAGGGGCTTGTAGATGATTTGAATATCCTTAAGCTCTTCACGGATTACAGCAACTTTCTCCTCAGTTCTGTTCACAACCACCATTTCTTTGCACCCTTTAGCAGCCAAGTGTTTGATCACAAGCTTCCCCATTTTGCCAGCTCCAATTACTAATACCCTACTAGTAGCATATGAGGACTCCGGAAGCTTCATTAATGCAAGCTCCACAGCAGCTGAACTAACAGAAACTGACCCGGCAGAGATGTTGGTTTCAGTTCTAACCCGTTTCCCAGTAATGATCGCATGCTCAAATAACCCACCAATTTTCTTATTGAACCCATCAACTCCTTGTCCAAGTTTTTTAACTTGCTTCACCTGAGCAAGGATTTGACCTTCTCCTAGAACAATTGAGTCCAGCCCAGAAGCTACTTCAAATAGGTGTCTTGTGGCATCTTTGTTGTACAACATAAATCGGTGTTGGGAAAGCTCTGAAACAGAAACCCCGCTAATCTGTCAAAAGAAAAAATGTTAATTATGGACCATGGCTGACTTTGATTTCACCATTAAATCTGAATATGAACAATTTAATTTGATATCTTCCTAAAGATGCATCCTTATTCAATAGATGTTTTGACCAAAGGTTGATGCATGTAGAAATATATCAAATATATCTGCAATGAATTTTGAAACGTCTATACACAGTAAGAAATGGCAGGAATAGTCAAATATAAGTAGGACAGGTGGATTTGAGCAGGGTGAGCCGGGTCAATTCAAAAGCACCCTCCAAACAGACGTCACACCAACATGCAATTTAAAGGCATTTCATCTCTCTTTCATGCTCGATTTGAAAATTCTTAAGAAGCGCAAAAAAAGGCAAACAAGTACCTTAGACATCCATTCAGTAACTTCTTTGACTCCACGATGTTGAGAAAGAGCCACAACATATACTTCTATCCTGTTACAAGTGCTAAGAACAGCAGCTTCTTCTATATGATTTAAAGCACAGAGCTCACTAATGGCTTGAGGCCACTGGGCTTCTTGGATGGCCAGCTTCTCACGCACGTCAACCGGTGCTGTGTGCACATTAAGTCCGATGACAACGATGCTGCTCTTCTCCTTCGTATATCCTGATAAAAAAAAACAGCATTTCAGTAATTAGCATTGATGAAAAAATTCAGGAAGGTTTAGCAAGGAGGCGTATAAAAACAAGAAGAAAACAAAATTAATACAAAATGTGTCGATTTCGAAGTGACAAACATGATATTATAAATTCACACCTATAAGTCGCAGATGAAAATACAAACAGAGAAAACCTGAAACTAAGGATACAGATAAAGGAAATTTGAGATTTAGTTAAGACCATTAATGCACAACAGTAAATGGGTGTCAATACAACCAGGAAGGAAGGTATCAACAAATTCAGCGATGGGGTATCACAGGCCACTGCTTCGATTTTTTTTTTTAATGTTTTTGCTAGTTAATGACATCACGGACATAAAAACCTACACAGGCAAATTTTGATTGAATTCGCACAGAATTAACCAATCATTTTAAGTAAATTCTTGAACCCATAAATATGGCTGCAAAACATCTTCCATGGTATATAGATTCACTAAAACACTCTCGTGTCGTCAAAATCAGATTAAAAACCCTTCCACTTGATTATCATCACCACCGGCGGGATCTCTTTCATATCTAAAGAAACCAATTCCCGCTGCCTTTACAAGGTTTTTAATTCCGTGCTTCTATTGCAGAAGCCTTGAGTTGCGCAAATAATCGAAATAAAGAGGAGCAAACTCACTGTCCATTGCAGAAGCCTTGAGTTGCGCAAGCGCCATAACACTCGATCTCTTCAATTCTTCCTTGTCGATTGAATTCAATTTCTGACTCCCACTTTCACATCTAACACAGAGCCTTTTATTTAAAGCCGGTGACATTCTATTGTTCAAGGGTTTGTAGAAGGTTTGCAATTGAGGACGAGACACAGCCAATGGACGGGGATTAGGATTTGATCGTGAAGAGGAGGCAATAGAGGTGGCGATACCGCATGCCGCCGCCATCGGTGAGGAAAAGATCGAGGCGGCGACAAGAGAGTTAGTGAAACTTGATCCCCGAGTAATGAGAGGATGATTTGGAGGTGGATCAGAGAGGTGAGGAAGAAAGGGATAATTTGAAGTTCTGCTGTTGGGTTAGAGAGGAGAGGTTTGGTGGCCAAGATAATAATAATTTGACTATGGAATTGCGTTGCGTTGGTCTTTGTTTGGGTTATATATATATATATATTGACCTGCAACAACTACTCCCATTACTTCTGACCTTTTCCAGCAAAGAAAATGAAGAAGGATAAACCAGGTTGGGGTCGGAAAAGGGATTTTACGCGTTTTGTCCACACGCCCGCCATGGACGGCGCCACGAATTAGGAATTTGGAAAGGTCAGATGTTTGATTCTTTTTATAACTAACCATGTTTTTTTTTTTTTTTTTTCTAATTTGCCACCTCCATTATTTGTCAACTATGGAGGTCAGGAAGAGCCAGTAGCAGATTGGTGTGGTGGCGAGCCAACTTTATATCTAGCGGTCATTTATAACGTTGATAATTTGAATTATCCTGCATCCGTAGTTATTTTAAACCAGGCCCAGGTAGAATGTAAAAAAAATAAATCAATTTATAATTTAATTAATTTCATCCAATCAACTTTAAAAACTCAGCTTATAATTCGGTATGAAAGTAGTCTAGAGTTTTTTCTTAAGAGATAGGTGTGACGGGGATTTTTGCGGATAAAATGATGGTGTGATGTGAGCATATGATAATCTACCAAAATTTCCACGTTTTTTAAAAAAACAAATAAAAAACAAAATTCTTTCTAATTAATTACGCCCGGTCATGTTTCAGCAAACCACAACGTTGAATGTTTGAATGGCCCTTTAGAGCCTATAAGGGAAAGTATTTTCGTTCTGAAATGTATTAAAATGATGTTTTTTTTTCAAAAAAATTATTTTTGACATCGACACATCAAAATAATCTAAAAATACAGAACTACTGGTTTTTAAAATAAAAAAAAAAGAAAAAAAAACACCAAATCGCCGGTTTGGCCGCAATGCCAAACGGGCAATTAGAGTATTAAGTTTTTGTTTTGTAATGTGTTTATGAATATTTTTTAAAATATTTTTCGTTCAAGATTATATTATATTTTTAATATCAATGTATAAAAATAATTTAAAAAAAAACAAAAAAATTCTAATAAAAATTAATTTTAATTTTTTTAAAATATACTACAAAACAATTAAAAATCCCGGTTGGCATATACACAAGAATAATAATGGTGACCGAGACAAATAATTATTTTATTTTATCTCGGTTCTCCCACCTCCCAGAGACCGATTTCAGGTATAGATTGATCGTTGCCTAACTCAATTTTGACGGGACCTGGCCTGGTTTGAGATTGGCTGGGATTTTTTTTCTTAAATAGCTGTATAGTATTTTAATATAATAATAATAATTATTTAGCAGTTATATTATGAGTCTTATATCACGTGATGGAATGTTAATTTTTCGATAGAATAGATCTTGCGACGCATGTAGAAAAAAACGAGAGAGAAACCGTACCGTTTAGCTACGGGATCGGAGGTGAGGAAGTTAGCAACAAGCAAGACAATCTAAATAGAGATGAAGCTCAATAACTCCATTTACAATCTAAAACCGTTTATCAATTTAAAAATTCAAAAAATAAAAAATAAAAAATAAAAAAATCTCATGACATAATTTTTCCAACAAAGTTAAACTTCCATACCATATTCACACAACTCCCTTCTTCGAGATAAACTCATTGTCACAAAAATCAATTTTTTTTTGTGGCTTAAGCAATGTCTGGCAGTATAATTAAAATTATTTTTATTTAAATATATATCACAATAATAATATTTTTTAAAAAATAATTTTTATATTAGCATATCAAATGATCGAGAAAAACTAAAAAATAATCTAATTTAAAGCCAAACCAACAAAGTTAAACTTCAAAAAAAATCTAATTAAATTAAAAAAAATCTCATAACCTAATTCTTCCAACAAAGTTAAACTTCCATACCATATCCACAGACCCCCCCTCTTCAAGATTAACTTATTGTCACATAAATCAATTTTTTTGTGGCTCAAAATTGATTGATTGTCTAGAAGTGCAGTTGGGATTACATTTTAAAATATTTTTTATGTAGAAATACATAAAAATAATATATTTTTTTATTTTTTTAAAATTGTTTTTTACATCTGTATATCAAATGATTTAGAAACACACACAAAAAAAATCTAATTTAAAACCAAACAAAAAATAAAATAAAATTCTATTTTTTTTTCAAAAATATTTCTGTACGACTCAATCCTCTCTCTTTTACAATCTCTCTTTTTTTCATGACAATCATCTCTCTCGCAACATTCAAACACTGAAACACACACATACACACACAAAAACCACAAGACCGAGTAAATAAAAATAAAAGCTTCAAGGACTTATACACAGTTTTCCACGCCTAACACTTGCATGGTGGTTTGAATAGTACAATTCACATTGCTAGAAGGAACAATCACACATATCAATTTTGGAGTGCGATATAAATTACTGTTTCAAATGTTTATTATTTATAAAGGTATTGAGATAATCTTTTTTGAAATAAATACTTTTTTACATTATTATATTAAAATAATTAGGGAGACATTGAATAAAAAACTTTAGATTTTTGTTGTTTATCGAATATTTTTCATATGTGTTCAGGAGACATTGATGGGAAATCTCGTGTTTGTCATGCTATCCAAGGAAATTCTAAAGCTTCTAAGCTATGATTGGTAAGTTTTTTGCTTACAAATTCTTAGGGATTTCATGCGCGAACTAATTATCGTAAGAATCATTGATTTTTCGTATTCAGATGCCAAGTGAGGTGATTATTTTCCTATTCTCAAGTTTCCTTGTACTTAATGGATATCTGTATATTGATTATATATATATATATTATATAAAAAATTATATATTTATAAATTATAAAGTCAAGTATTTATATTAATGCGTGTATATATATAATAACTGCTAAAATAATACGCGTGTGTGTTTAAAGATATGTATATATTATATTGTATTAGAAAATTTAATTATTTTGTAAATATATTAATATAATATAATAGATGAAAATGAGTTTCAATCAGATCAATATCCATAGATTTGAACTAAATTATGATCGGGACCCATATCAATCAATCTAGATATGATGATTATAATTATGATGTGGCAAAATGCCATATCAATCAATCTAGATACGGGGAAAGGGGTGTCCGTAGAAACTGTGAGCCCACTAACCTTAACCTGATCCGGCCCGCCGGCCCAGTACCCAACACCCCACTCTTTCCCCTTTCTTGTCGATAAGATTACCAAACACTGGAACTGGTTTGAACTAAGAAAGGCATTAATAAAAGTAATATCCAAACAAAACCCCGTCACTGTGTCTGAGTCTCCCAAATGGGCTTCAACATCCTGAAACCTCCACCACTCTCCTCCACCAAAACAATTCTCTCCTCCACACCGACCAAGCACACTTTCTCCAAACTTCTCTCTCCACTTCCCTCCATATCCAATTCCTTCACCAAAACCCATTTCAGATTTTTATCTCCAAAACCAACTGCCCACTCCATTTCTGCGACTGCTTCTATTGGGTCCATCTATCAAATCAAGCGTCAGTTTCGTGGGGGCGGGGTCATAGCCATGGCCGCTCCTGGGCCCGTCCAGAAGTCCGAGGAGGAATGGCGTGTTGTTTTGTCCCCAGAGCAGTTTCGTATTTTGAGACAAAAAGGCACAGAGTAAGATTAATTCTGATTTTTTTTTATCGTTTTCTTGTTGTTTTGTGGCTTGATGCCCTGCTTGATTTTTTGAGGAATTCTTGGTTTGTTTTATTCTGCTTCTGGTTTTTACTTTTTTTTTTGGCAGCTTAACATCAAGAATCTTATCTGTAACAAAACTTTGAGTCATTTTCTATGATGTTCTGTGGCTTGATATTCTGGAGATGAATTATTGGTTTATTTTTTCATTTTGTTGTTTTATCCTGCTTCTGGTTTGGTTAACTTATCAACAATCGAAATCCAAGTAGTTCTTCTTAATTCTGTTCTTTGTTCAAGCGATTCAATTGAATTTTGTCGGATGGGACATGCTCGAAATAATCTCGATCAGTGTCCTTTTGAATTTTATCCTTATTGAAATGCATGTAAAACCCAGCGTGCATGAAAAACTTCTAAGAATATGATTGCAAGAGGAGCATTTGGTTCTTACATTATTTTGTGGCCTAATGGTTTATTGAATGTGTTCGAGTTTTGTTTTGTTGATCCATGGCCCACGCTTTTCAGTTTTAAGAGGTCAAGAATGATTTTTTCTACTCCTGGAGCTGATTGGCATCAATGTAATTCGGGATTCAGGAGTTTGCAGGGAAAAGAATTGTGATAAAAATAGGAAAAACGGACATGAGTGTTTGTTTAGCAGGTGAGAGATTGTGAGCGTGCTAGATTTCAAGAAGTTCACAAAAAAAGTTTCATCTCAAACGCTAAGCTGGTTTAGATTTCCTTTACAAGTTCACAGCAACAGAATCCAGGAGGAATAGATGTATAGCCTACGTGTTAGGACTTGGTGACCTGGGCAGGTTTCTTTCTGAACTAATTTGGAGGCTGACCCGGTCTAATCGGCCGACCTGGATGAGACCTGACCAAGTCAACCTTGAGGATTTTTTTTTTCTTTTTTAACTTTTGTCCAAAGTGACATCGTGTAATTTTTTTTTTGTCCAAAACAATATTGTTTCATTATAAAAAACCAAAATGATGTTGTTTTCAAGTTGACTCGGAAACCTGCAACCCTGGCCAGGTTGGCCAGGTCTGATAACTTAGGATTGGTTTTTAGACAATAAGGTACATTATAGAACACCGAGCCAACTTTGGTGTTGCTAACTCGGCTGAATGTCATGCTGATTGCCTAGACTGCCAGAGGCAAGGAGATGGGAAGCAGAAGATGGATGGCAGTCAGGATAATATTAGAATTCTAGAACTTGGAATTTTATTGCTGGATGGGATTGAACTGGCTGCTAGGAAGATCTCAGATTTTCCTTTCTTCTGCCTTGGTTCCTCAAAAATTAAATGAAGGACTACAGATATGCATTAGAACCAAGCTTTAATTCCAAAATAGTTGGGTGGGTTATGCTACATGAATCCTTTTGTGCCATCACACAATCTGCCTAGTCTATCAGTTTGAAATTTCTATTGCTAGATGAAGTGCATAATGGTCAGGTGCTCCTGAACGGATCCTGCCGATGTTTCTCAAGAAAGCCAGCAAGGTTTCATGAATTATCCGCTGTGATTTTTCACGTTGTCTAGGTGCTGTGCAGGTATCCTGGCACAGGGGAATATGACAAATTTTTTGAAGAGGGTGTCTACAATTGTGCAGGATGTGAAACACCTCTGTACAGGTCGACAACCAAATTTAATTCCGGTTGCGGCTGGCCGGCTTTCTACGACGGTCTTCCCGGAGCCATAAATCGCAATGTGAGCTCTTCTGCCCTTCTAGTTTCCCCTTCTTCGCTGACCATTTTATAGCAATCTATCTTATGAAATATTAACAAGGTTGGCAATTGTTATCAGCCGGATCCAGATGGTATGAGGATTGAGATTACATGTGCAGCCTGTGGTGGACATCTGGGACACGTGTTTAAAGGCGAAGGGTTTCGAACTCCCACCAACGAACGCCATTGCGTCAACAGTATATCGCTCAAGTTTGCTCCTGCAAATTCTTCCCAGTGAAACCTGATGGCGTGTTTATTTCATGGCTAAACCATTTGTTCTGTATAAAACATTTGTAATAATGTCGAGTTAAGCCGAATAAAAAAATGACGCTATCTTGCTTATTTGAACTTTTTGGAGTACAAGGAGAATGCAATCATTTTGCCTCTCTTATGGAGATGATAGAGACCACGTGTCGGCTTTTTAGGATTTAAATTGAAAATATTTTTTATTTAAAAATATATTAAATTATTTTTTTATTTTTTAAAAATTAATTTTAACATCGGAATATAAAAATGATTTAAAAATATTAATTTTTTATTTTATTTTATTTTATTATTATTTTTTTTTTTGCTGTGACAGAATCTTCTTCTCGGGTGGAAGATGAATAGAGGTTGCTGGGAAGAAGAAAAACTATAAATTAATGGTTAGATGCTTAGGAAAAAACAAAGGAAACACCCAATAATCTCCGTCGCAATAAATTCTTTTGAGGAAATCGAAAATTTCTTTTAATTTTGGAAATAAAAAAATAAAACAAAAATAAGTTTATGGCGCGGATAATCACAGTCAGCCTAGCACATCTACCGATCTGCCACGTGGATAGATAGTTTAATTTTCAGTCTGAAAAAACATCCATTTGAGAAGATGACAAACCAGGAATTCTTCTTGGCCACTCGACTTAACGTTCCCATTTCCTCTGACCACAAGCCAATTTCACTCTCCAAATTCTGTCCTTTTAAGTTCGAAAATCAGAGGGATTTGATTAATAAACGTGTGGCCATTTATGGCCTCTCGTTTTAGCCCCTGCCTGTAAATTATAAACACAAACACAGGATTACTAGATAACTGGAGGTAACAAACAAATGCAATCCAGTTCTCTAGCTAGCTGAGCTTCTCCGGCACTTGTGTTCTTAATTAACCTGTGATTCTTATTACTAATATGCTGGAGTCAATCACTTGTTGTCAGAGTCCCAAGGTAACAATCTTTTCAATCCTCCCTCCTCCTCCTTTAAAGCTGTTTCCCATGTTTCTGATTCCTGTTCTTTATTAAGGCTGTTATGTTTAGTAATTGTTATGCCTGAGAACTTTGCTACTTCATCTTCTTCATTCGGACTCAATCAGCCTGTTCATTTCGATCTTTTTATCCATGTTTTGCATAATCGGGTTAGTGCCCTCTTTAATAATTTCTGATTTTAGCCCACATTTTGGAGTCACATACTTGTTTCTAATCGATTTCTCTTTGTTTATACCACTAAACTTTTTGGTTGCAGTGGGAACTCAACATTCTAACTTGGTTCTATGTTGAAAGTTTTTTAAGTATATACTGTGCATTTATTCAGAATTTTGTAGTATTTGAAGTAAGATAGTTTTTCTGATTGTAATCCATTTCATTTGTTTGCTGTTTTGCAGGGGCACAATATTAGCAACAAATCAAGCCCAATCAGACCATGCTCTCTTTATATATCACATTTTCATGTACATTCTCTTAATGCTAGATGTTTCACAAAGCAGCGAACGCGCATGCCATCATGTGGCTTAAATTACTGGACTGGTCAATTCTCCTTTGTTTCGGGAAATATATATGAAGGCAAATCCTTGTCAACTTCCAGACTGTCTGGTTCAAGAGGAATTTATATGTCCAGACATAGATTGGGCCATTGGGAAAGATCTCGAATATGTGCAGCTGTTGATGTTGCTGGTGCAATAGACGTTATCAATGATTTAGGATTGGATACTTTGACATTCTTAGGTGTGACTGTCGTGGTCGTTCCTGTGTTCAAGCTAATTAGAGCTAGTCCTGTAAGATTTAATATAAGCTACAGTTGTCATTACTTTCCTTTTCTTTTGATTTACCATTCGACTATTATTGCATCTACATGCTTTGGATGTATATAAAAAGGGTGACGAAACCTGTATTGACCATAAGATTAATGCTTGTGTTCCTTGAAAGTGTTAATGGTTGCCTAACGTGTGGAGGCATGCATATAGATAATAATGCAGCATGCTTGACGGTATTTTTTTCCCTGCTTAAATCCTGCAAGATAATGGGGGTTGCTGGCTGTTTCAGATACTCGGTTTCTTCTTTGCTGGGATTATACTCAATCAGTTTGGACTCATTAGAAATCTTACAGATGTTAAAGTACTATCTGAATGGGGGATACTTTTCTTGGTAAGATCCGTCACCTAGTTAGCTTAATGTACTGTGTTGATGCTATTCTTCTCCTTCATATGCACTGCTATTTCTGCTGCTGTTATTCTGCTTCGAGCTTGTAATCATGGTGCTCTATATTCTGTAACGATTCTGTCTTTATTTTTTCTGCTATATGTTGATAATAATGGGGGTTGGGGGGGTTTAACGATGAAGTTAAGCACAGTTACTATCAATCACTGAAACTAGCATTGTGATTGCCAAAACCTCATATACTTCAATGGACTTTCTGGCTTTTTAGGGGATTTTAGATTACTTCAATAGTTAAAAATAGCTTGTTCCTTTTTAGCTTTTTGAAGCAAGAAACAAATTCATACATATAATATTGTTTAGCTCTCATTGTAAATGCTTATCATAGTTGTCCAGACAAGAGCTCATTATCAAGCATCTTCTATAATGATTTTATTCATTATTATATACTGTATAGATGATACTTGTTCCATTTGGAATACATCTCATTTTCAGCTGTTTGAGATGGGTTTGGAGCTTTCACTTGCACGTCTAAAGGCACTTGCAAAATATGCCTTTGGCATGGGATTGACTCAGGTATAACATTCCTTGCACAACTATAGAAAGTAAACTTGATAGCGAGGTTAACATATGTATTAAGGAGATAACATGATTTTAACTTGTTGGGAAATTATATCTGACAAGATTTCTAAGAACTTTTCAATATGCAATGCTTTATGTTTTTTTCCATATTGGTATGTGTTTCTTTATTCAATCATCTGAAGTATATGGTTTTTATGTTCCGGAGGCAAATAGACATGTAAAGATTTGAGTAAGAACCAGGATAACTGTGGAAAAAAGGGGTGGTACATTTACTTGATGCTTGGACTATGCGTGAAAAAGGAACCAAGTCCTTTTCACTTCTGGCAAAAATGCATTGCAAGGCTTTGAGCTTCTGGGTGGGTCTAGAGTTTTATTTAGCCAGGATAAAACTTATGTCTTGAATTTGAACTTAGATATCAGGCTCAAACCACTTTCTGATTATGTTTTTGTATGCTTTAACATTACAACCAGAAATTTCCCTTCAGAATACTGCATCATTCATCTTAATGTATGATGATGTATGCCCAATCTAAAATAGCTGGTTCTTTTTGGCGGTGTTTGCTCTTTCTTTGAGGATTAAGTTTACAAATTTCATGAAAAATGAATTAGGATGTCCCCATAAAATCTTAAGAAACCGTAGGAATGCTTTATTGTGTTGGACAGTCGTCTGCTGAATTTCTTGTCTAGGTGTCAAATAACCCTCTTAGCTCCTCTAGAATTAATCTCAGCAATATTTTCTGTATGGCATTTTACAAGTTCAGTTTAATTGCTTTTTTTCCAACTATTGTTTAGTTTGCATTGCCCTCTATAACTATACACTTTTGAGGAATGAGAAGGCAAAAATTACATTATAACTGCTGGGTGAACCTTTGAATTTATTGCCTTATATTTTTTTCACTTGCCCCCCCGCTTTGAAGGTTGTGTTATCAACTCTTGCTTTCACTGCATTTGAACTCCCACCAAATGATGCTATTGGAACGAGAATTTTGGAGTTCCTTTTTCATTCCAGACCTGATTTGGTGAGTGGCTCCTATCTACATATTCTCAATCCACGTTGCATATGATCACCAAGCAGTTTTTTAGGCAAGCCCAAAGCTAAAATCTAGCACTTCTATGGTTTGATGTGTTTCCTTTATTGTTTTTTTATTGAAAGCCTTGTGACTGAAGTTCTCTTGCATATATTCTCATGGAAAAAAAGATAATTTTTGTTTTTGTGGTACTGGTTTGGATGACTTCCAGGTAAACATCAGAAGCATTGATGAGGCTGTTGTTATTGGTGCTGCTCTCTCTCTCTCTTCTTCAGCTTTTGTTCTGCAGGTACTCAAGTTGTAAATATCTAACAAAGAGTCATGGATCATCTGTATAGTCGTTTCTATTTCTAACCGTGGAATTTAGGATAACTTTAAATCCTGAAATTATTCATATCCAACCCAAAATGATGGTCTACTTATGCTCTATATTTCGGGCCATTTTTCCAGCATGAAGGCTTTTCATTAAAAGAGAATTAGAGTTATGAGATGCAGGGTTTTGGTTTTGAAAAATTATTAACATGATGGATTCATGAATTTTGGAATGATCACACTAACAGAACAAGTGATAACAAATTGAAAAGGAAAAAGAAGAGAAGGAAATGGGAATCTTTGTAAGTCTTTGCAGTACAATATAGATGATTGATAGATTGCAAGCAAGAGCTATAGGATGGCTCTCGATAGGTTCAAAAAGTGATTAGAGTTTGAGAATAGAAAGTATGAAAGGAGATGATTTGATTGTCATGGTTTTCCTAAACTCGCAAATCAGACTGGAAAAGTGAATAAAATTCAAGAAGCTTAGAAGAAGAATGAGAGAAGAATGCATAAGAAAAAAAAGAGTGAAGAGAGATAGAAGAGCAAGGAATTCCACATCTTGCAAAGCTTTCAAAAGAGGAGTTTGTTACTTTGTCACCTGGGTTCCTATAGAACCTGTAACTGGATACATTGATGGAGATAGAAGTGTTTAAGTCTGATGGTGAAGAAAATTAGTAGGACCATTCGGTAATAAGTATATCAATTCTATGAATTCCAAAACTCCCTAATATGTTCTTGAAGTAAAGTATCCCATGGTTTCTTTGAATTATGTTGAGGTCCTTTAAAGTCCTTTTCTAAGAAAAGTTCTGAAGAAAAATCAAAATAGAAGATTTCAACTTGATTTCGGTTGTTTTTCAATCATATTAACATACATAATATTTATATTAAATACGATATATTGGATCTCATCCTAGAACTTATCAGATATATAAATAGCTTCTTGCAGAAAAGGGTGAGCTTCCTACAAGATTTGGCTCTGCAACTTTGGGAATACTTCTTTTACAGGTACTTTAATTACTCACCCTGGGCTTGTCTGCATTTATACTTAATATTTCTGTTATGTTTTGAATTGATTAGGTGCATGTATCTTGCCAAGATTTTCATGCAAGTAGAGACTAAAATTTTGATATTAAAATGATGTTGGAAGCTCATTGCTCTGTATTTGCAGGACATAGCAGTTGTTCCTCTCTTGGTCATACTTCCTGTCCTAGAGAGCCAGGTATGTATAGACTTTATTTTTTCTGTCCTGAAGACCACCAATAAATTTCATTTTTTGTTACCAGTAATAATAATTTAGGTTGCGTAAATTAATTTAATGGTATGTGATTGAAGATTTTCTACCCCAAACTCAGAAGGCTTTCTTCTCCATTAGCTGCATTTGTCTGGACAGGATAATGCAGAGCGGATTAGTCAAAGACCAAGACTGTCTAGATCAAAGAGTTCATTGAAAATAATGCTTTTAACCTATGGTGATCTGGTTGAGATCTGCTAATAATTAATCTAACTTTTCATTGTGGGGACAATTGCTAAGAATCTTTATATTTTATCCTCAACTCCAGTAAATCTTGATTGCAATTTTCCTTTCCCATGCATGTTTAATCAGCGATGATTCCTGAGATATTATTACTCCAGATGCTTCAAGTTTTTCTTTGACCTCGTGTTCCTTCATTTGTAATATATATATATTTTGCAGAATCTGGTGGAGGACAGTATTTGGCCAATGCTTGCCCAAGAAAGTTTAAAGGCTTTAGGTGGTCTTGGGTTGCTTTCTCTCGGGGGGAAATACCTTCTAAGGCGAGTGTTTGAGGTATGTACCATACTCATTTTATACATCAGGTCCAGACATACGGATGGATACATAAAATGTTGCTGCCGACACTAAACTAAATTATTCAGGTTGTTGCAGAAGCTAGGAGCTCAGAAGCATTTGTTGCTCTCTGCCTGCTAACAGTTGCTGGGACTTCGCTTCTCACCCAGAAGTTGGGCTTCAGTGACACGGTTTCAACCTTTCTCATTGGTGATAGAAAATGGTTGATATTTAGTTTTTGAGTCCATGCAGTTTGATTGAATTTGCCTTTATCATGCAGCTTGGAGCATTTTTAGCTGGGGCATTGCTGGCAGAAACAAATTTCCGAACACAGATTGAAGCTGACATAAGGCCATTTAGAGGCTTACTTCTCGGGTTATTTTTTGTGACAACAGGGACTTCAGTTGACACGCAGGTTCATTTATTTCTTACCTATTAATTTCGTAAGTAGTTCTCTCATGCAGTATGTTTGAAGCATTGAATACAGAAAACTGTATGGCACGCTTTTCTTTTTATGGGCTTGATAACTAAATTCATCGATAATGCCAGAGCATTCTGTTCGTTGATTGCTTCTTTCATTTCCTCTCTGACAAGTCAATTTGTCTTCTTGTGCAGCTCCTTCTCCGAGAATGGCCAAATGTACTCTCTCTCTTGGCAGGTTTAATTGCCATCAAGACAATGATTATAACAGCAATAGGTCCTCGAGTTGGACTCACCTTGCAAGAAAGTGTAAGGATTGGATTGCTTCTATCTCAAGGAGGTGAATTTGCATTTGTTGTATTCTCTCTAGCTAACAGGTCAGTCAATATTTTATCAATGTGCTACCATGTTATAATAGCATTCTAGATCACTTTCTTCTTTAAAATTTGTATCTTCTTGAAAGCAGTCTAGGAGTGCTACCGCTTGAGCTTAACAAGCTGCTCATAATTGTCGTTGTGATGTCAATGGCATTAACCCCATTGCTTAATGATGTTGGAAGAAGAGCTGCCGAGTTCATTGAAGACAAGTTTGACACAGAAGATGTAAGTTCAATCTATTATGCGTATGGTTGCACTGAGTTCTCATATTTTGAGCATTTGCTAGCACACATCAGATGTAAATTTACCAGCTATATGCTTAGATGCTCCAGAATCTTTAAAATCATCTGAACTATTTTCTTCATTTTTGACCCTAACTCTATGTAATGTTTTTAGTTTCTTCAATGCATATTGTTTTGATTAATTAATTGATTTTTTATTACTTCTGCTAATGTGCCTAAAGTTAAATCTGAAATATGCCAGAAAGTTGCTGAGGTGAACTTCAATATTGGTGAACCTGTTGTGATTGTTGGATTCGGACAAATGGGTCAGGTACTCAAGTTATTTAGAAGAAAAACAACAGGGTTTTTCCCCCCGGATTCAAAGAGATGTATCATTTTGACTGCTGCAACTGTTCTAATGTTGCCATTTTTGTACATGCAGGTCTTGGCCAATTTCTTGTCCGCCCCATTGGCTTCTGGGATAGATGGAAACTTTGTAGGGTGGCCTTATGTAGCTTTTGATTTGAATGTTTCTGTTGTCAAGGTCAGGACTTTTGAGTGATTCAAATAATTTGCTTTTACAATCAATCTGAAGTTAATTCTCGAAAAATATTCAGAAATTGTTCAGCATAACTTTGTTTACACAAACGTGGTTATGAATTAATTTCAAAATCAATTTGAGCTTTGAGAATTATGTTAAACTTACACAATCGAGTAAATTGCTGTTGCTTTCATACACCCCGACCCTTAAAGATTTCCAGGTACATAATTATTAAGAACTAGAACATGAGTTACACTTAGATCTTTCTTTGAAAAAGGTAAACTGTGTGGAGAACTGTTTGGTAGTTTGTTGAGTTTTCCCATTTCCAATAGTGAGAAAATGAAAGTACCTCTTAAACTGTGATTGTAAAGAGGATAGAAACTTTTTATCTGCTGATAATGCCTGATCATCCAGAGACTTTTTTGACATTAAATCTTTGCAACTTCTCAAGTCATTCTTCTCTCGCTCATAGTTTGTGATGCTCGGTCCTTTAGTTTTTAACCATCATATTCACAGGCATCCAGGAAACTTGGTTTTCCAATCCTCTATGGGGATGGTTCACTTCCAGCAGTGTTGCAATCTGCCGGTATCTCTTCCCCAAAGGCTTTCATGATCATGTTTACAGGGAGGAGGAGGACAACTGAGGCTGTTCAAAGGCTTCGGCTTGCATTCCCTGGGGTAGTGCTCTTACTCTGAGTGTGTGCATCAAGTGAAATAAGTCAATTGATATTGCTCCCTTGTAAAAATGAAAAGGAGAAGAAAACAAATGGAAAATGAATACAGTCTAATATGAGTTTCCATAATCCTTACCTCTTTACTGCCATCACAGGATTCAAATTCTGTAAGAAGCGGGTGAAGCTTTAATTTTTGTTTTGGTCCTTTTTTCCTTGTTTAGAAATATGACGTCTTAATTTTGTTATTTGCATAAGATTTCTGTGTGCCAAAAACATTTTCAACCACATTGCCCAATTTATCCTCAATGGAGCTAGGAGGCACTAAGGTTCGTTTGGCATGACTTCGTGGGAAATGACTTTTGATTTTGAGTCATCATAGATAACTTACGTTAACTATGAGTTACATTAGAAGTATGTTTCACAAAAATTGACTCAAAAATAAAATTTTGACTCATTTTTGTAACAACTTTCTGATTAAAGTCAAAAGTTAATTTCTTATCAAACATCTGTATGACTTTCCTTTGTTCATTTCCTTTGTTGAATTGCTATATTTGGTGCATACTTGGCAGATACCAATTTATGGCAGAGCTCAAGATCTCACCCATCTTTTAGAGCTAAAGAAAGAAGGCGCAACAGATGCTATATTGGAAAATGCGGAGGTAAGAATAAATCAGTTCCCTTTTAGTGTCTGCTTTCACTTCTGAAGGGGTTTGAATAACTTTCACCATTCACCCTAACTATATCTACCATATATTGATCAGATGAGCTTACAACTTGGCTCCAAGCTTTTGAAAGACTTTGGCGTCATGTCTGATGATGTGAACTTTTTGAGCCAACTTGTTCGAGACTCCATGGAGTTACAAGCTCAAGAAGCACTCAGCAAAAATGATGCTCGAGAATTTGATACTGCGAAACCATTGCAGGTAAATACATAGACTAGGAAACCTTACAATTTGACTTGCTTGTCACAAGAAAGGCAGGGTATGAGATTTTCTATAACATGCAGTAACAAATATTTCATTAAACCTGCATTGCAATCTGTTTATTTCCATCTAGTGGCCTTTAATCTAGCCCAAACATTGTGACAGTTCACTCTTTGTTTCGGATCTCATACTTTGCTTCTCTTTCCCTGACTGCCTGTGCACCTGATCTCTCTATTCCATTGGAGATCTTTCTATTTTCTTAATCTTCAAAGTTTGTGCCATATTTTCTGTATAAATTCTTAAGGAACCATCTCACCTAAAAGCTTAAGCTTGTAGGTGAGACCCCAGAATATGATTTATATTATCCTCTAACACATCTCCTCAAGTGAAAATCCTTTGGGCTTGAAACTTGCACATACTCATACTACCTTGTGCTGATTTTTATCAAATAGAATGGGGGTGGTGAGATTCGAACTCGTGACCGCTGGGTCAACAAGGCTTTGATACCATGTTAAGGAACCATCTCACCTAAAAGCTTAAGCTTGTAGATGAGGCCCCAGAATACGATATATATTATCCTCTAATATAAATCCCTCTAACATAAATCCCATGCTTGAATATTTCCTAGAAGTTATTCTTTAGTTATTGAGTTGCATTACATCTTACATGCATTAATCCTCTCGTTGGAATTGCTTTTGAATACCATTTTCTTGATGCACTTCATGGAACAAATAAAACTAACTCTTGATACTCCGAAGGTAAGAGTCCGTGACTTAATCGGTGCCCAAGCACCTATTGCACCAACCTCATCTGGAGCCAAATCGTCAAGCATAAATCAGACAGATGATCATGTCTTGAGGTTACAAGGGGAAGCAGATCAAGCAAAACATGACAATGAGCCCCAAGAACCAGAAGATTTGCAGGGAAAGGGTGTTTTATACTGTGAACTAGATGGAGAAAATGGCTTTCCAGTTAGAACTAATATTTTAGATCCATCAGCACCTTGCATGACAACTACTGAGGATCCTTAAAACTGTCGGAGATTTTCACTCCTTAACAGTATTTTATTTGTTTCTCGTGGCCTCATTATAGCTCTTCTCAATTTTTTTGCAAAGTGATTGTTTTTATTGCTGAGACTAACGTTAGAGACAGAACAATCTAAACGTAGTCAAAAGGGTAGCTGGAGTGGCTTTTTTAATATAATTCTACAAGGTTTCAATTCCTGTAAACCACACCATGTATATAATTGACATTGATAAACTGATTACCAATGAAAAATGTACTTTGTTTAGATATGTAAACATATTGATTTCTTGTATTTCTACCCCTGAAGTTTTTTTCGTTAAATTTGGGCCTCAATGAAACAGACTGTAATGCTCTGGGATTTTGATCATACCTACGATTCATGGCCTCAGTATTTGAGCTATTACCATTTAGCGAAAACAATCACCAAAGTGTTCTGGATACTGTGGAATATGTTTGTAGACTATATTACGCATTCTCAAGATAATTCCCTATTATATCCAAATCAAACTGCCGACATTTTTCTACAATCAAGTTAGTCCTCATACGGTGTTGGCGACAACTGATACTTCAGTTGCCGCTGCTACTGATGCAGATCTATTCATAATAGTTTAGGGCTATTGGTGGTGCTCTTGGCTGCGTGGAGGTTGTGGTTGGTGGTTGAAGATGAGGGTGGCCGGGGCAAGTTGCCCAATTTGGATTGGGCTGGAATGGTTTAGTATATGGTGGAGAAAGAGTTGAATGCAGTGCCTGGTTGAGGGAATTGTTCGTATGCCCTCCATTTGCGTTGTTTGATAAAATGCTATAAACAGGAGTTGTTCAAGGAGGAGAGAAATGTGCAGTTACAAGGGTACAATGGTGATGCATGGCCA
Source organism: Salix exigua (assembly GCA_032356905.1). Taxonomy (NCBI): domain Eukaryota; kingdom Viridiplantae; phylum Streptophyta; class Magnoliopsida; order Malpighiales; family Salicaceae; genus Salix; species Salix exigua. The sequence continues at coordinate 8,064,121 of CM063596.1, forward strand.
TTGATTTACAGGAATATTTTTGTTTCTTCATTTTCTTAATAAGCGAGCCTAGGGCACTGCAGCACCTAGCAACATGGATTTCAGTGATGCTCCCAGGTTGAGAATAGCTGTCAACTCAGCTACTCTTGTGCTAAAACAGCTCAGTAAATATGGCGGGAGAGAGCCGAGACATTTGAGAATAACTATTTTAAGCAGGTTCTTGGAAATATAGCGTGAAGAATCATTGTGTGTACTGATATCAGTTTGTATATCTACAAGTTTCAAAATTCCACGCAAGAAGCTCCTCGCCATGCTGTAAGCTTCTGCGGCAACTACAGCTATTATGTTCATCTTGAATCCAAGTATTTGTACCATGGAAGCTCGAACGATGTTTTCAATTACCCGTGCTGGATAAAATCTCAAAACCTTCATATTCCATTGAAGATGTTTCTATTTAAACTCCATAGTCCATACTGTATTCATCATTATTATATTTAAAAATAAAAAGGAGTGTAGACGAGCACCGTTCCGTTGTAGTCTAGTTGGTCAGGATACTCGGCTCTCACCCGAGAGACCCGGGTTCAAGTCCCGGCAACGGAACACGTTTTATTTTTGTATCAATTAGATTTAGAGAAACAATTTTCAATTGGATTCTCGTTCTATTAAAGTTTCTCAGTTGTAATACAATATTTTTTTTCTTTTTATTTATTTATTTTAAATTAACTCTAATATAGTTTATCAACAAAATCAACTACCAAATACTTTTTAAAATAAAAATAAATATATAACCATGACTTGACAGGTCCAAGAAAAAAAGGCTTCCAAATAAACTTTTGTCAGTGTATGCAATAAATTAGTTCCAGTAATTAATCAATCTCTTTTGTTTCAAAAAATAATTATTGAGGTCTTTGATAGCATCCATTGACCATGTAATATTATTTATTTATTTTTCCTTGCAAATCTATCTATAACATCCGTTAATTTTCTATTAAAAAAACATAAAAACTAAATAAAGTTTAAAACAAAACATAGAGCAAATGATAACAACTAAATAGTTAGTCTATAAAATAAAATAAAAATACTAATTAACTTATATCTAAAAACTACAGAGATTAAATTATAATTTAACTCATATATATATTTATATATTTAATTTTTTTCTCAAGTTGACATATCCTAAAATTAATCTGGGAAAAGGAAAAACGGGGACGGGCTTTCAGAGAGAGAGAGTAATGGAGAAGCTGCGACCCATATAATAAAAGCCCATTAAATGATTGGCTCACCAAACCACCGAAAACCTCGCGTTTTGGATTTGGAGAGCTACCAGCCAGATTTCCTCTTTTTTTTTTCCCGGGGTAGCGTCGACAAGATCTTAACTTCCGTACCCAATTTTTTTTTTATATTTTTGAGTGTTTATTTAATTCCCATCGTGTAAATGCAGCCACACCATAACTATCATGAGAAAACTACGGAAATCATCATCATTCTACACAATTTATTATTTGTCAACATCTTTCGCAACGAAAAAACCATGGCACATGAAAAGGAATACACAGAAGATCCCAGCCCAAACTCGAAGAAACCGAGAGATAATTAACAGATTCCGGATTTGTTTTCGGTTTTACAGGGGAAAAATTATCGTATCTTCTCATCATTTGAAGCCAGAGCATTATCGTTTACCAAATATGCGATAAAAGAAAGAAAACACAGCCTGTATCGAGCTTTGACAGATAGAATTTTAGAGGGTGAGAGGGACACAGGGATTAAGTAAACACCCTCTCTCTCTCTATATCTTTACTCTTTTTTTCCCCTTAGGATTTCTTAACACGAAAAAAAGAGTTCGTGTTAAGGAATAAAAACGTTGGGCAGCCTGGCTGGGGAGGTAATTTCGTTGAACTCTTAGGTCAATATCATCTGAGGGTGTTCGTGTCCTGGTCATCGTCAGAAAAAAGAGACTTGCGTTGCGTGACATTCAGCTTCACCTTGTTATATTAGAATTAGTCTTAATTATGGCACAAGAAGAAGTCAAAGAAGCAAAAGTGTCATCCGAGGAAAACCTCAGCCCGTCAACAGTGGTCATAGAGATGGCAAGAAGTTCTACTGCATTATCACCTCCTTCTCCTTCATGGTTCACTCCAAAAAGGTACCTTTATGGGTTTTGAACGTTGAGGCCTGACAGGGATTTTTTTGGTTCTGGGTTTTCTTGGTTATTTAGAATAAGATTGATAAAAACTTCTTTTTGGGTACAAATATATGCATGCATGTTTTGGATGCATGAATGGATGATGGAATATTTTGGGCTTTAAAAACTGATTTTGAGGTTTTTGTGTTATAATTGTTTTTCTGGTTATTCAATTGAATTGAGGTTTTTCTGGCTGTTAAGGAGATGTCTATTTATGTTTTTCATTCATCACGAGGAAATTTCTGGCAAATTATGCTATTCAATTTCATCGTTCTTTCTTTCCTTTTGTTCCCCGGGAGAGTCTTGCTAAAAATCCGTGGCAGCTATTGATTTCCCCCCTTTTGTTTTACCCATTCATATGTTAATGTCCCGTGGGTATTTCTTTTTCCGTCCCATCCTTCCCCTGACAGGTTACTGGTTTGAGGGCATTGCTATTTGATTGTGTTTTTAACCTAATTTGGTGTGATTGCCCCAAGAATGAGGGAAACTCGATCCAGTATATATTGCGAATTTTGTTGCCCATATCTGAAGTTTTGTGCTTTCTAATTTTTACTCTAGACCTGGTAAACTCTGCAACCTTGTGCTTACAGGCTGCTAGTTATCTTTTGTGTGATCAACTTGATCAATTATGTGGATAGAGGAGCCATTGCAAGCAATGGTGTCAACGGGAGTCGTAGAACCTGCTCAAAAAGTGGTACATGCACATCCGGCAGTGGAATACAGTAAGGTTTTCTTGGACACTTTCATTTAAGCCCGATATAAGTTTTTTTTTTTATGGAGGAATATGGTAATGGGCCAGCGGCCACTATTTCCTTCATTGTTCTTAGTGGACGAAATGTTAATTTTACATATCTGCTAATTTTCAATTTTAATCTGATTTCTAATAGAAACAGATTGGACATTGTAGGTTTATTTAAAATTATTAGCATTCCATTATTATTTGCTTCGATAAAGAAAGTGATTGTCCTCCCCCAAAAATTAAAGAGCCTTTAAGGTAACACATGTGTAGGCATCTTATAGTATATTTTCATTTTTTATAGAACTTAAAGTATTAGTAAAGGGACAATTATGGCTAAATTTGTTCCTTGTTAACCTGCAAGATGAAAATTTTAGAGACTGAAAAACCAGATTCTAAATTGTATCCTTTCACTTCTGCTGTTAAGTGGCTGAGGTTTCAAACTACAATACATTCTGCATTTTTACCTAATTACAATGTATATGTTCTTACCTAACTTGGAGCTTGCATTTGATAAAATATAGCAAGCACAGCTGCTATTTTGCAGGAAAAAATACGTTCTGAATAATTCTGGTTCCCTGGTTTTCATAGGGGGGATTTTAACCTGAACAATTTTGAAGATGGAGTTTTGTCCTCAGCTTTCATGGTTGGACTTCTCGTGGCTTGCCCAATATTTGCATCCTTAGCAAATAGGTAAAGAGATTCCAATTCTTTCATCCTAATTTATGATGAATTGCTATTTTTGGAAGTAAAATTTGAAAGACATGATGTTAGGGAGATGGATGGGGCAGAAAAGAAATAGCCAATAAGGGTTGCTAAATTTTAAACAGAAATGCGATCGATTATTGAAGAGAGTAACATTTGATTCAAATGGTAACCATAAAAATCATGTGCGTGAGTAAATTGCACGTGAGGATACGCTTTTGGTATTAAGATGCTGATGGTAGGTTTTAAAATGGCAGTTAGGAAAATCAATACCTTGGGACATACAAGTAATGAATAGTATCCCTATTGTTCAATGTTCATAAGCACCAATGCCTAGGAGGAAACAATTATCCAATGTTTAAGCTTTCTCATTTAATGAAGGTGTCTTCCCTGGTAGTTTTGTGTGCAAGTCCAGAAAGTTAGGTAGATTTCGTGAAAGAGTTGGATCAAGAAGTATTGCAACAAAGGTTGTTTGTCAGGTTGTAAGTGCATGTTTCATTTAAGTATTTTATTGCTAATGTGTGGGTTTGGTAAATTTTGTCGTGCCAAAAATATTGTTTTCATAAATCAAAGGATCTCCCAAAAGTCGTCTCCTTAAGAACTAGATATGCATAAAACACACAAAAATATGTTCCTCTAGGGCTTCAATGGGTCTGGAACTATCATTTGTGGCACCAAAGTACCAGTTTAGCCTTTTGCTGTCAAGTAGGTAGTGTGTGTAGTTCAGTTGTCTTGTTTCTTGATAAAATATAATGGAGAAATTTCCTTGCATCTATGCAGTGTTGTTTTAAATGACGATCACACAGAACTAAAGTAAAGAATATTTGACTTCTTTTTCTCTCTTAATTTTTGGCACAGAAGTTAGATTATGATTTAATTCTCATGGATTTACTTTTTGATCAAGCCCTTATGCATGTATGAAAATTTGCAGTGTCAATCCATTTAGACTTATTGGAGTTGGATTATCAGTTTGGACAGTTGCAGTAGTAGGGTGTGGTTTTTCATTTAATTTCTGGACCATTACAATCTGCCGCATGTAAGTACAATATCTATCTTTTTCTGTCTTTTGGTAAGGAAATAAAGGTTTTTGCATGTGTCAATAATAAGCTGTTTTATGATGCACACGGGTTCTTTTTTTCTTTTTTTCAAGGCTAGTTGGTGTCGGAGAGGCTTCATTTATTAGTCTTGCAGCCCCATTTATCGATGATAATGCCCCTGTTGCTAAGGTTTTGTTTCTTTTCATTTGATTATGCCAAATTAGTTTGATTGGTTTCTATGTTTTATTTGTATTAATTTCTTCTGTAGGATTGTTATCCAAAATATCTGATCTTGATCTGTTATACATATATGCTGGAAAACTATGTGACTTTGCTAGTATTGACATTTCTTCTAATTTGGTTACGCACCGGCAAGGCGTTGGTACATTGTCTTGGGTCCACTTGTAAAATATGTTTTAATTTATCTTTATTTTTATTTTTGCCAACTCATAATAATTGAAATTAACTAAAATTAAGTTCAACAAGAACTAATTATGTGATTGAGAAGTAAATAGAATACCTTAATTTTATTAGACATGAGGCTGTGAAGTTAGGTCACTTGTGGCAAAGGACATGTCAAAAGCATAGTTTTTCTTTATTTGTTTTTACATGGGCACAAAATAATTTGTTAAACCATGTATTCTATCTTGATAGATTATTGGTTTTTCAATCTTTAATAATAATGCCCTTTTTAAAAAAATATTGGTGCATATTTTGTGGACATCAAATTATTTTTAAATCATATACATTAAATTTATTAGGTTAGGCTCTTTTACATTCTGCTGAGGTAGTTGAGTGGGGGAAAGTTTATGGTAATAAGGAAGAAATTAATGGTACTCTATTAATCACTTCATGGGTTCATCTTGAAGAAATAGACAAACACAAAGACGAGAGAGAAAATGAAACTCATGACTCATAATAAATAACAAGAATATCTCTCTTCTACTTGCAACTATTTTTTTTAAGTGGGCTAAAAAACTAACTAATAGGATTTTACTAGTTACTTTCTCAACACCATAAAATCTCTTGTTGAGTAGTGAATTTGTGATACAAGTGTTTTTAGTACAAAATTAAAATGAATTGAAATTAAGTTTGACAAATATTGATTTTGTACAAAAGGATTAAATGGATAACACATCAGATTGATAAATCATCAATTATAAAATTGAAGGCAGTAAAAGTTTTTTTCTCCTTCATTCTTTGGTCACTTGTGTTTTTGGAGAACTATCTTTAAAAAAAATATACTGTCTTAATATCTTATCCAAATTTTTGTACTCATATTTTTTCACTAGAAAGATATTTTATTGAATATTTATTATTACTAATAGGCTTCATTTTACTTGTAATTGTGGCATATTTATATCTCTTTCAACATTTTATAGTATCAAGTTTAAACCCAAACTCAAAATAAGTAGTTCATCATATTTGGATTGTAAAATAGAATTTCAATATAATTACTTGTGAGTGAAAAGGGAAAAAACTGAAATAAATATTTTTTAAAAAGGTTTTATTAGGAAAATTATGAATAAAAATAATTTTGGAAAAATGCATAAAACAAAAAAAGGACTGGCCAGGACACCAAATCCTTGCACTTAGGCCTGGTCTGTCAAACCCAATTTTCTCGCTGTTTTTGCCCTCAAATTTTTATTCTAGTAATCCATAAGATTTCATTTTCACCCTAAAAGAAGCATATTTTAGCTCGCAGAAAACCCATAAAAAAAACCAGATCACATTAAAAACATAATTATCTATACAGCTTCCAATCATTTCTTTGCGGACCATTTTGGGATGTAACACTACCTTCAGAAAATACCCTCATTGTTGTTTCTCTTGTCAGATCCCATTTCCAAAATTGTTTCTCTTGTCTATCTCACTTCTCTCTCTTTCAACCAATGGAGCGAGGGAGCAAAACATGATGCAAATAAATTATAGAACATAAAAGGCTCAAAAAATATTGGGACTGGAATGAAAATAATACCAAAAATTAACATTTAAATGCCCTCATAAGGTTGAAAAATTACAAAAATCCCACTTAGCTACAAGATTGCAATAGTGGAAACAGGTTTTGTTTTACTGTTATGTATAATGTATAATATACTTCTTTTTGTGCTCTTATATTTCATCAACTTACATCTCCTCTAACCCTGTTGTTTGTGTCAGAAAACATTATGGCTTGGAATATTTTACATGTGTATACCAACTGGATATGCTCTTGGTTATGTATATGGTGGATTGGTAAGCTTATTATACGATTGTCAAGGTCCTTTTAGTCAAAGAAAATCTTACTTACATATGTAGAATAATATTGTAATTACTGTCTGAGATGGGACCGGCTCTAAGTAGTTTATATTTAAAAAATTACTCCTTTAGTGTCAACACTTGCAGTTACTAAATAACAGTTGTCTTTTTATTCTTAAATAGATTGGTGGTCATTTCAGTTGGCGCTTCGCTTTCTATGGAGAGGCAATTTTGATGCTTCCATTTGCTGTCTTAGGCTTTGTTATGAAACCTTTGCAGTTGAGAGGTGAAAGCTTGTTACATTTTGGTATTTTGAGCTGAAGACAATTCCAGCTGCTCCTAAACAATTTCTGATACAGGTTTTGCTCCTGCTGAATCTAAAAAAGCGCTGACATCAATAGAGACTGCTGCCTTGGAAGTTCAAGGTGCTGTGTGTAATGATAATATGGAATCACATTATTTAGTATAATCTATATGTTCAATTATGAATAGATGAATAAAAAAGTCAAAATTTGAAGAGAAGCCATCTCATCTTCTCACTTCTACTTGATTCCTTAAAATCTCACATGAAAATAATGAACTCTAATGAAATGCAATTGAATGAGGGTTCTGAATACTTGCTCGAGATCGTGTGGCTAGACAACCATGGATTCAGAAAGGAACAACAGAATAGATGAAAAGGCCCTTTGTTTGGAATTCTTTAACTACAGTCAACTTACTGTTAAATGAAGTTGGCTACAGCAGCAAATGTGCCTGTATTCTGTTATTTAGTTTCCTATAAATAAAAGATTTTTTTCTCATTTTTTATTGACTGGGTTTCCATCCTGAACACAGATGCAGACGTTTCTGTTGTCAAAGGCTCGATGAAGACTTCCAAGTGAGCTTAATTGTCCTTGGCTAATGACACGTTGTATAAATAGCATGCTGTAATAGATATATTGCTTATGTTTTCTATTTAAATTTGGTTATACATCATTAGGCATGTGCATACACACACTCAGAGCTGGGATATGTTGGTGATTTAATGGATTTGAATTTGTTGCAGGCCAAAATGTGCATTCATTGATTTGAATCAATTCTCTAGATTTATGAGAGACATCAAACAACTTTTGCTTGAGAAGGTTTATGTAGTGAATGTTTTAGGTATTCTTTCTCACTCTACCTTATGTTAACCACCAACATTTCAGCTTGTCTTTTCTTTACACGGACCGCAATATCAAGGTTAAAACTAATTTCATGTGCTCTTAACTGTCGTTTCTGGTCTTATTTAGCTCAATCCTTTCCTTGATAATCCAACTCTCGCCTATTTTCTTGAATTTTCTCATTATGAGTTTTTTCGCTGACATCTGCAATTTTACCATCTCTGAAATCATGCTGCTTTGCTACATCTATGTAAACTGATTTCTTGGACTGTACCTGGCTTTTTTTTTGTTAGGTTACATTGCATACAATTTCGTCATTGGTGCATATTCATATTGGGGGCCTAAAGCGGGTTACAACATTTATAATATGGTAAGCTTCAGCTTTGGTGTGGCTATGAAACCAAGTATTAAAGCAATGATAGCACTTGGCAATGTCATAAATTCTTTTTTCCCTTCAATCTTGCATTGTCTTCATAGTAAAGGCTTTTGAAACTAAACTATCAGAAAAGGTTGAGAGTGATAGTTTGTGGTGTTTCTCCTCTATTTGACATCATGGTCTTTTTGCAGAGCAATGCAGATATGATATTTGGAGGGGTTACCATAGTCTGTGGTATAGTTGGCACTATAGCAGGGGGGTATGTTCTGGATTTCATCAATTCCACAATTTCCAATGCTTTTAAGGTATGCACAGTCTAGCATATAAAAGGAATGTTCTGAGATTAGAGCCTTGAGCAATTTGTTTTATAACTTGAGCTGCTATGATGACAACTTGAACTCAATGCAGCTTCTTTCAGCAGTTACGTTTGTTGGGGCAATATTTTGCTTCAGTGCCTTCTGTTTTAAGAGCATGTATGCCTTCCTTGCTTTTTTCGCTATTGGTGAACTACTTGTCTTTGCAACTCAGGTATTAAAATATGCTATTAGCATCTGTTACCCTTTTCGTATTTATAGAGCACATGTTTTTTCCTCTTCTCTCTACTAAATATTTAATGCTTATTTTCAGGCTCCTGTAAATTATGTATGTCTTCATTGTGTTAAACCAAGTTTGAGACCAATATCTATGGCTATGTCCACCGTTGCAATTCACATCTTTGGAGATGTGCCTTCCTCACCACTTGTTGGTGTTCTCCAGGTTTGCCTTCATAGCTTTAATAGCATGCCTTTGCTGAAATGTTGTTTTTTGTTCAGAAAAAAATAACATCTGTTTTTCCTCCAAAAAAGAGGCATGAATCTTAAAAGAAAAAGGGAAGCATAATCTTATTTCTTTCCTGTGCATATTTTCAAAGTAGAGAAATTCAATAACAGAAGAATGGCAATGAAGATAACGTAAGTGAATTGAGTTTTGTATCATCTGCAGCCAGCATTCTGAGTATGTTTGGCAGAATGTCATGCAGACATAAAAAGGTCACAGATGGATTTTGTGTGGAGTGGATCTTCCTTTCAAAGAATGAATTCTGAAGAGTATGTTGCCTTCATAAATTTGGATCGATGAGGCTGTTTTATTTTAGAACTAAACAGAGAGAGAATTCTTTTGATTTTTTGGGTTATCGAACTATCACATTAACCTGATGGTTACAGTATATGTCATCCCCACTTCAACTGATAAAGTTTACACGTCCACATTTTTAAGATTAGATTGATAGTTTTCTCTAAAGCGTGCATGGGCAAGTTCCTCAACTGTGGATATATGTTTCAGGATCATATTGACAACTGGAGGAAGACTGCCCTTATTCTGACGTCCATTTTGTTTCCAGCAGCTGTGATATGGTTTATAGGTAATTTTTCGTAGTTATTCCTCAGCTGTGTAGCAGAATTATATTTGATTCATCATTTGCTCAATGGCAGGTATATTTCTACACGGTGTGGATAGATTTGAAGAAGAAAGTGAGCATCCTCAAGTGACTACAATTGACAGGTCTAACACAACCCCTTTGCTTGATGGGAAGGCAGCAGGAACAGCAGGAACTCTGGCAGAACCATGAAGTTTTCACCGGAACTGTATATAGCATTCTTTTGTTTTCTGGTGTATAAAATCTTCCTGCAGCGGATTGGAATTATCAGCTACATTTTGTCATGTGTTTTACTTTTGCCTTCAATAAATTTACCCAAGTTATTCCATTATTTTTCTCCCAAACAATCCTGTTGACATTAATCCAAGGAATAAAATCATTGAATACATACACGCCAAAATTCTTACAAAATCAAGTTTAATGTCGGAAATGCCTTTCAAGATAATCATGAACGTCATGTCAACGATGCGAGACTTATTAAGAAACAATTTCATCTATTTTACTACTACTGATATGTTAATCGATGACACATATTATACAATCCAGTAATTTTAAGCCTTACGTGGCTGCTGTTTTTTATTATTGTTCTTTTTTGAATAATTATTAAAATAATTATTTTTTATTTTTAAAATATATATATTTAGCATTAATATATTAAAATAAACCATATATGTATATAATCCATGCCACAATCCCAAACGTAGAACAATTTTTCCATCATTTGAAAAAAATTTGAAATGATTGCAAAATGCAGGAGTACTTGTATCTTTATTTACTTTTTGGAAGTTTAGTTGATATTATTTAAAAAAAATAGAAATGTATTAAGATGAAATTATTTAAAAAACAGTATTTAAACATATTTTTAAACTATCAAAACCAAAAAGCCTATGCTTTCCTCGTTGCTCTTCAAGAAGGCATGCCTTTGCCGGGGGAAAATCCTCGTCCATCGTCAACATCCACGTGCTTTCTCATGCTCGACCACTTTCTCCATGTGATAAGAGAATCCTTTGGATAATCCCAGCTGACCTCACCCGCCTTGCAATACTTTTTGCTGTTGTTAATTTGAAAAATAAAAGCATATTTAAAAATATGTATAAATTATAGTTTTTTTAAACCAAAAATACTTTTGAAAAATACTTAAAAGAGAAAATAGAAGTTATCCTAAATACCCTATAAGTGATTAATCTAAAACATAGCTCCAATCATGATATCAACTGAGCCTAATTATGTAATAGTGGAGTGAAAATAAATTTTAAAAAAATCATTATTTTTAATATGATTATATTAAGATTATTAAAAAAACATATATATATATATATATCGATTCAATTGAAATGGCGTCGAAAAAAGGGATAACCACAGCAAAATTAATTACCAAAAGAAAAATCTCAGCAACCTCGGTCATCCTGCTTAGCAAAGTGGAAAGTAGAGTTGTCGTTTTTTCTATGTATATATTTCTGGTTCATCGTTTTCATTTGAAGGCCCACAGTTTTTCTTTGCCTGTTTTAGGCAAGCCAACCATGTGCTATTCTATATAAAAGCCTTGTGCTATTCTCCATGAAAGTCTTTCAATTTGTCTGCATTTTCTTTTCATCATGGCCCCTACAGCCTCGATGCTCCGCCTTCCCTACCAGAACAAGTCCACGCCTCCGTCATCTCTTCCTACTTCAGCACCCTCAACGACTTCGTTTTCTGTGTCTGAGTCCTCTGCAATGAAATGGGTTCGACAAGAAAATCCATTCTTCTTCAAAGGGAGATCTCCGGGGAAAGAGTCGTTCATGGCTGGCCCTTCTTCACCTGCTAATGATTCTGACGAGGAAAAGAGGTTTGAAGAAGCACTTGAACGCAGCTGCTGGTGCTAGGATGGCTGCATGATCTGTAGTTCTTTCCTTTCCAGTTTCCTTCGTCGTTTTCAGCACTTGTAATTAAGTCTGGTTTGGGGTGGTTATGTGGCCGGAGGGGTACAATTTGTGCATATGCCGTGCCACGGATCATATAATGACTACAACTTGTATATGTAAGGTCTTGAATGGATTCTACTTTGATCAAATGGGGGGATCAAAAAGAACTTGTTGCTCTGGTTATAAAGTTTCTATCGATTCTGGATAAATTACATCAAAACTTAACAGCCATGCAAATCCACTGAGGTTACCATCATTGATCAATCAATAGCCAGTGTAACGACATTGTTCATGATAGATGCAGGCTTAATGAATCCCCAATCCCCTCGACTCCTTTTGCATTGAAAATTTTCATCTGCCCCATCCGTTGCCTATTCCAACCCTACTGGCAGCGGATGGACGCGCATGAACAGTTCAATGGACAGGACAGCCCTGAACTTGGCGCGTCCTAAACAATGTCGGAGGTAATGTAATTGCTTGAGAGGATTACCATCCATTCATCAACATAAAAATGAAAGGAAATATCTAATTATATGGTGCAGGAAAGGTTATGTTTGCCGTTTGCTATTTCAAAATTGAAGGGTGGTGAAATGAGGATTGTATAATTCCAACCACAATCTCGTACAAGCATAGTAACAGGAATGTTAGAAGTATTTGCTTGCTAATAAGGCTTGTGTACCAGAAATGTAGTCTAAATCTCACGATGAGAACACAAAAAAGTTGCATAGGAACAAAGGATTATTCGATCTCAGTAACGAGGAAAAAATGTTTTTGACATCATCCATGTATTCAGACAATGCGAGGCTTGCTTGCCAGAAGGTCAAATTTCTGGCAAGTAAAGCCAAAAACAGTTCTACTTCCAGCTCCATGTCAATAATAATACTTTAAGCTCCGACTCTAGTCTACCAGTGGCTTCTAAACAAGAGAAAGCTCTCCAGCTGGAATCGATCTCTTGACGAGTTTAGCCCAAGATTCATTGGCCTCGGTGATGACCTTGAGAGCATAGTCCTATCCATCCCACGGAAACCATTAATCAGAGAAGATATGGAAGATTACGGAATGGAACATGAAGCACTAAACATAAAAGGAAAAAAAGAAAAATCTAAGGCATCTTGTACTATATTATTATACCAAATTTCAATTGGTTATCAGAGGATCAGAACAGAACAAGGATAGTTCTCAATTTATTCAATCATCAATTAATGACAAAGCTGTCCATGGTGCTCTGCCCCCATGACATGAAGGCAATAACTACGATAATTGCAATCGAGGGTAAAATCGATATCCGAATATTGTTAAAGAGTTATGGTATTCAATTCATTTATGAGCTTGTGTGGGTCAATGTGGTCAAAATCAAATGTCTTCGATAATTGCATATCTAGATAATGCAATCCTTTACTGCTTAATACAGCACGGTTAGCTATAACCATGGCATAGAATAGCAAAAAAACAAAATAATAATAATTAGGAAAAAGGGAGGGAAATGAGGCAATATCAGAACTCCAAAAAGCTGTGACATACAGGCAAGGTTCTATTTGAAAAATAAATTAATAAATTACCTTGCTTGCTGCCTTGTTGCCAAGACCAAACTTGTTGGCAGGTTTCCCATCAGGGATCTTATAGTCTCTGAACCAGTCCCTGATTGCAGTGATAGTGCCCTGGAGATAACCACCAGATACTTAGTCCTTCTATATCTAGTTGTAACACATTCTCTCATTTCCAGATTCAATGAAAGTCCTTGCTTGTTCTAGGATAATGATTTTTCAGTTAATTCAAAGTCGAAGAAGAAATTCTATCAAAAAACGTATCTAAATCACAATCTTAACTTCCAAAACCATACCACTAATCGTCTAATGCCATGTCAGCAAAATTGAATGGTGATACATAACCCACACCTTTGATGAAATACACGTCCCCAAATTAGCATTCCAGATATTTTCACACATTTGTCCACTTATTTCAATAGCTTAGTATATCAATGCTTACAACTCTTTAATCATTTACTTTCATCAAGCTGATAAATAAAAGGCATGAAATATACCCTTTTCCTTTTTGAATACAATTTAACCATTTAAGTAGAAAATGCTTTGAAATTATGAACTCTTAAGCAAAATACCATCTTAAATCCAGCATGTATTCATTTGGAGAAATCATTAGCTAATCAGAGATATTTCTAGTAGCTGGTAAAAGAAAAATTACTTTTCATGTAACTGATTTTACAAAATTGACAAGTGGCTGTGGTAAGGTATTGCAAGGCTGCTTGGTAATAGAAGATGACTTACAGGGAAATGCTTCTCTACATCATCAACATCATTTACAAGAGATGCTCGTGGATCATCCAAAGAGATAGCAACAATTTTCCAGTCAAGCTCCCCTTCATCAATCATGGCCAAAGCAGCCAAGGGCTTGACCTTGAGTATTTCACCAATCTTTCCCCTTCTTTCACCAATCTCAACAACATCAACTACAAGCAGAGATGAAAGTTTTACACTACTTAATTGTAACAGGAAAATGCTAGAATCTGCGATAAAGGGCAAATATCAAAATAGAACATGTGTTGATATACCAGGATCATTATCTCCGAATGCTCCTTCAACTTCGGCATTCGCAAAAGATGGGTCTTCCCATGTTTGTGGAAGCAATCCATAGTTCCAGTTTATGTTGTAGCTGAAAGCAAGGCAGAAACAAGAATTCAAAACCAGTAAAATATCCTCAAGCAATGAAGTAAGCAGAGGAGACACAACCAGATATTGAGCTACAATGGGCTAACACTAAAAACACAAGTGCTGAGAACAAATTTTAATATCTGTACAAAACCAGTGAATGATTTATAAAGGAAGCAGCAAGAAAATCTTACGGATAGTATCTTAGTTTCCCCTTTTTGGTATCTTGCTTAATAGGAGTGAATTGCTCATCAGTAGCAATCTCCATCTTTGCGCTTGATTCCTTTGGTATTTCAACAACATAGTTGAAAATCCCATCTCCTAAGTGCAACGGTAGGTCATGCCAGGGCGAAACCTGTAATACCAAACAACCCTTGCATTACCGATAAGCAGACCCAAAAAAACCTAAAGAACACTGTTTTAATTTTAAAAAGACCCAAATCATAGGTGCTCTCTACTGGAGTGGCATGCCCGTTTGCTTTGTGGACTAACAGGTGACCCAATCTCCGGGATTTGGACAAGTCGTCTTCAATGCAAAATGGAATATTCAGAATCTCATCTTTACTATAACAACCTTTCATTTCAATTTTCAAATTCAGGTTGCCATGGATAAAAAAAAAATCAACTCAAACTGAAACATAAAAGCACCAAAATCTCACATTGATTAGCACGAGCAAAACTCGACTATCAAAAGAACAATGCATTGTTATTTTCGTAAATAAATATAATTTAAGCACAAATATACACTGAAATCATTACCATCGGAGACAGGGATTGGTTTTCTAACGATTTTCGTTCTGGGTTTGGCAAATAACATTCATTCCTCGCGTATTATCACGAACCAATACAGATACACACACACACACAGACACATATAAAAAATAAATAAATAAACTTCAGAGAAGTGAAAGATATAACCTTTTTTCCAGAATTGTCAAGAAAGTAGACACGGTAATCAAGGGTCTCAGGCTGGCCTTCTTCCTTGATTTGAACATTAGGGTTGTAAATAGACTTGCAAGAAAACGACCTCTTTGAAACCCCTTTGGTGGTGGTGTTGAAACGAAGGTTGTTGTTGAAGTTGGGAACTTTTTCAGTTAAACCGAAAAACGGTCTTTTAAGGAGCGAGCATGATCCCGTTGTGTTGGTTGCAGCTGACATCACTCTCGCAGTCGCCATTTTTGCAGCTAGATTCACTGATAGTACCCTTTTCTTGGTTAGATTCACTCAGAGAGTGCTTCTTGTGAACTAAGGCTCCGTAAAAAAAGAGGGTTTTTTATTAGTTTTTGAGCCACAGAGAAGAGAACAAGTTGTTTGGTCGGTCCTGATTGGCTGCCAGCGTCCCATACTCATGTCCCATTTTTTTTCTTTTTTTTCACTCTGGGGTATAAGATTTATTAATTTGGACAACCTTTGACGGGTTAATATAATGGTAAACATTGATCTCTTGCGTCTAGCCTATAGTATTGCCAGAATCTCAGCTACAGAAATACGTTCATTCATTCATTTACTTGATGGGACTCATTCGTATAATTAAAAACCACGAATTATAAGTGCTTTTTTTAATTAGTATGGTGGCGAATTTTCTTTAAGATAACACAGCTTGAAATTTATTATGAAAATTGCATGTTTCGCTGAGAAACGCAGGTTTTTATGCACTCGTATGCTGATGTCTAAGGGGTTTTTTTTTCTTTTTATATAGCTTGAGTGAACATGCCGCTTGTGTGGCTCTGACAATAGTTTTAAATTTTATTTTTTAATTTTTGACAAATTATACCCTTGAAGTTAAAAATATAATTTAACAGTGAGGTATTTTTCAATAAATTTAAAATATATTATATTATTTCCCCAGATTCTTCATGACACCCCAACTTTTAAAATCCGAGTTACTTTGACATTCCATGTTTTATCTGCTAACAACGTGTGAATTTTTCTGTATTTGTGTACAAAATATTAAAATATAACTAGGAATTGGTAAAGGAAAAACTTAAAGAGAACTCTCTCAATACAATGATACAGACATCCATTTTATAATTAAAATAATAATAATAATAATAATAATAAACCTTGACAATTTTGTGACTTTTTGGCTTAAAAAATATAGACTTGGATATAGTATTTAGTGGCTTAATTTCGTAGATTTAACTCGAGTATCCTCTCCAAGGAAAGTTCTAACAATCAAATTTAGCAATGGACTCCTAAAGACAATATAGCTTCTGCGATTGTCCAGATCATAATTATTTATTTATTTCAAATAATCAAGTACCCACGGCTGAGCAGATTTATGGAGTAAGGCACTGCATCAAAGAGCACTCGGCATCGACTTGAAGACTCCATACAACTTCGAAATGC
This sequence comes from Salix exigua, assembly GCA_032356905.1. Classification (NCBI taxonomy): domain Eukaryota; kingdom Viridiplantae; phylum Streptophyta; class Magnoliopsida; order Malpighiales; family Salicaceae; genus Salix; species Salix exigua. The sequence continues at coordinate 8,080,843 of CM063596.1, forward strand.
AAGGGGTGGGGAAACTGCATTTCAAAACTGTTTTAAAAAAGAATTGAAAATTTTATTTTATTTATTTTTTGATATTTTAAATCATATTAATGTATTAATACATATCCAAGATATTTAAGATGAGATGCATGGTACAGCAGCCACTAGATGCATATCTTATTCATATTATCCGATCGAGGATCTGTCATACGTGGAACTCGAAATTCGCCTAAACCAAAATGCCCTATTGCTAGCGAGGCGCACTAATTACAAGGTTTGAAGAAAAATTAAGAAAAAGAAGGTATTGCAAACCCAAGTAGGAAGTAAAATAAAATTAACAACCTGATCGGAGACCTAAATTCACTATCCGGCATTGGAGTGTATCAACCTAATCCAACTGCAATCTTGCCAAGCTTTCTTCAACCTGTAAGAATATTTCCTGTAGAGTGGCCGATGTATTAACGGTCCGATCATTAAAGTTCAAGTTCTTTGTAAAGTCTACGGATTCTAATATGTTAAAGTGAAACCGTGATGGATCGGTCTCAATAAACGAGTATTAGAATGGGTACGTTGAAACCCTCTCCTCTAACCATAAAAGAACATAAATTCTCATAAGGTTGTATACATACATATATTGATGGTTTTAAATATATGTAAGTGTATAAAATAAAAGACACAACCCTTCTCTTAATTAAATGAGCACCCATTCAGTGGAATGAGCACCCATTCGGTGGAATGAGCACCCATTCGGTGGAATGAGCACCCATTCGGTGGAATGAGCACTCATTCATTGATATAATAAAAGAAGGGTGGTTGTTCGGAAAGGGGTGAGTTAAGGGAGTGGTGAAAGTGTGTGCTTGTGCTGTGAGTGCAAGAACAAGAGAAAGAAAAGAGAATTGAAAATAAAACCATCAAAGAGATCCCTCTCCATCAAGGGATAAAGAAAAGAACAAGGTATAGAGGAGAAAATCAACAAAAGAAAAGTCTGCAGAAAACAAGAAGAAAGGAGAGAATCGGATGCAACAATTTAAGAACAAAATGGAAGGTAAGTTCTAAATTTTGCATTGTATTATATTTGCAAGAATTATCATCAATATAATTGTCTTGTGGGATCAAATGATCTATTGATGTATTTGGGATAGATTTCGGAAATAGAAATCATTACAGAACTGAAAATTTACATGTGGTATCAGAGCTTCAATAGAACCCATTGATCTCCCATTAAAGGATTGGTGATAAATTCTGCTTTTTTATTTAATCTTATCAAACATTGATAAATTGAAATATATGAAAAACAATTATATCAATGTGTAGATACTGAAATTATCTTTCCAACGGTATATTATAAGCTAAAATCCATTAAGTAGATCAAAAGTTATGATTTTTTGAAAATTTCTGGATGATGCTGAACTGTAAGCGTCAGTCCAACCGTTCGACCGGTTCGGACCAACCGGTCGACCGGTTAAGTTGGAAAAGGCCAAGAGGTCGACCGGTTCACTTGGTAAAGACCAAGCGGTCGACCGGTTCAGCCCAAGCGGTCGACCGGTTCACTTGGTAACCCAAGCGGCCGACCGGATCACTTGGTAACCCTAGCGGTCGACCGGTTAACTTGGTAACCCAAGCGGTCGACCGGTTCATGCAGAAACCCAAGGGTTAAAAATGTTTCCGCTGCAAACCGTAAAGTAATTAAGCTAATGTATTATGAAATGTTAATACATATAAAATTTAAAGCTTATTAAAAGGAGTTCATATTACGTATAACTTGTTAATCACCACAGTGATCTAGTTATATTTAATGTGACGGTAAGGTAAAGATTCATAATTGATCATGATTAAATGATGCTTAAATGACATGAAAGGTTTCGATTGATCAATTGATTACTTAATATATCCTAGGAGATCACCCACAGGTGGATCATTGGGTGTAATAAGTAACGCCTAAAGTATTAATCATTTATGCTACGGTCGATAATGTGTATACCCACAGGTAGCATTGTTATTGATTGTATGTATGACTTGATTAATTATTAAAGAAAATCTAAACAAGCATCATGTAAAGTGTATGTATTTAATGTATTGCCCACAGTTTGCTTAAATTCATACTAGTAAAGAGTTTAGATTTTATTGGTTGATGAATCTATTAAAGTTTCAAAGCACTAACGGTAAGCACGTTGAAAATTTTGCAGCTTCATCAAGTTTGTTTGCCTCTGCAAACTCGTGGTAAAGTTTAATGGACTCAACTATGAGGAATGGTGCGAGCAGATAAGGTTTTCTTTGGGTGTAATGTCCCTAGACCAAGCCATACTCATGGATGATGAGCCGCGACCATTACGAATGAGAGCTCGAGATTGGAAAAGTCTCGTTATGAGATGTGGGAGCGCTCTAACCGGTCGTGCTCGAACTTAATGAGGATGTCGATGGCGAGAAAATATAAAGCCATCTATGCCTAAAACAGAGAAAGCAAGGAATTCATTCTGAAAATAAAGGAACAATCCCAATCGGATGTGGTCGACAAATCGATTGTAGGCGACCTAATGAGCGAGATGACTACGAAGAGGTTCGATTGGTCTCAGACAATCCATGAACATGTCACGCACATGTCTAATCGGCATCACGGTTGGCGTCCATGGGGATGGAGGTGCATGAATCTTTCTTGGTTCGATTTATCATTAACTCTCCGCCTCAAGAGTATGGCGAGTTCGGGTGAATTACAACACCATAAAAGATAAATGGAACTTTCGAGAATTGAAGGTCATGCTCATACAGAGGAGGCGAGGTTAAAGAAGATGAAAAATCAAGTTGCACTCATCGATTGGACTAAACAAAGCCGGTAGCAGCTTTAAGAAACCAAGTATGAAGGACAGAAGGAAGGATAAGGGTCTCTTTAAAGGACCTGAAAGTAAAATCCATAAAGTGGTCAAGTGTTTCTTCTGCAAGAAGGAGGGACACATAAAGAAAGACTGTCCTAGAAGGAAGGCATGGTTTGAAAAGAAAGGTACACAACATTTATTTGTTTGTTCCGAATTAAATCTTGTAGAAGTGCCTAGAAATACTTGGTGGCTTGATTCTGGTGCATCTACTCATGTATCTCATATTGAACAGGGATTCAGTACGATCCAGCCTTTAAAAGGAACTGAAAGGTATTTGTTCATGGGAAACAGGATGAAAGCGCGGATAGTAGGCATTGGGACGTACAGATTGATCTTTGACACTAGTTGTTTTATAGATCTTGAAAATTGTCTCTTTGTACCTGAATGTGCTAGAAATCTTGTTTCAGTAAGTAGGTTGGACGATTTAGGATTTGACTTTAAGATTGGACATGGTGTGTTTTCTTTGTACCGAAAAGACTACTTTTATGGTAATGGTACTTTGGTTGATTCACTGTACAGGTTTAATCTTGATAAAAGTTTTTCTGAATCTTTGTTTAATATTGAGAATCAAGGAATTAAACGTAGTGCATCAAATGAAAAATCAGCACTCTTGTGGCATAAAAGATTAGGTCACATATCTAAAGAAAGGATGATGAGGTTAATAAAGAAAGAATTATTACCTCCATTAGATTTTAGTGACTTAGATGTGTGTATAGAATGCATTAAAGGAAAGCAAACCAAACACATCACAAAGAAACCTGCCACAAGAAGTAGTCAACTTTTAGAGTTGATACACACGGATATTTGTGGCCCATTTGATGCTCCGTCATGGAGTGGTGAAAAATACTTTATCACTTTTATTGACGATTACTCACGTTATGGATACACTTATTTATTGCATGATAAAGCTGATTCGGTGAATGTACTGAAATTATTCATTGATGAAGTGGAAAGGCAATTAGAAAAGAAAGTGAAAGTAGTGAGATCGGATAGAGGTGGTGAGTTTTACGGTAGATTCACAGAAAGTGGACAATGTCCAGGTCCATTTGCAAAACTTCTAGAAAGTAAAGGCATTTGTGCGCAATACACAATGCCAGGAACACCTCAGCAGAATGGTGTAGCTGAAAGGCGTAACCGTACATTAATGGAAATGGTTAGGAGTATGTTAAGTAATTGCAAACTTCCCATGTCGTTGTGGATATATGCATTAAAGATCATGACGTATATATTAAACCGGGTTCCTAGTAAAGCGGTTCCAATGACACCATTTGAACTATTTAAAGGAAGGAAACTCGGTTTAAGACATTTACGTATTTGGGGATGTCCAGCGAAGTAAAGCCGTATAACCCACATGAAAATAAATTAGACTCAAGGACGGTCGGTGGATATTTTATTGGCTATCCGGAAAAGTCTAAGGGATTTGTATTTTACTCGTCCTAGTCATAGTACGAGAATTGTTGAGACGGGTAATGCTAGGTTCATTGAAAATGGTGAAACTAGTGGGAGTTCGAATCTAGGGAGTGAACATAAAAGAAATTCGGGTAGAAGATTCTTCACCCGTAGTTCAGACCAAAGTAGTTATTCATGTTGTTGGTGTACAACCAAATACCGAAAAGAACAACAGAATGAGGAACATACGATCCCACTAAACCAGGAAATCGAAAATGAACCTATCGCAATTCAAGAACGTAACATCGTGCCACATGTACCATTGAGGCGATCTATAAGGGAAAGAAGATCCGCCATTACTGAGATGACTATATGGTTTACGCATGTAGGCATAGTCCGAATCGAGTATCCGATGATTTCTATATTTTTGGATCTCCTGTATGTAAGCATGTACTCTTTGGTGCCTTGCAAGTACCGAGAACTTTCTTTGCGACTTTCCGGTGATCTATTCAGGGATTACTTTGATACCGACCCAACATACCAACAACAAAACTGATATCTGGCCGAGTACATGTTTGAACATAGTTCAAACTCCCAACTCTTGAAGCATATGGAATTCTTTCCATTTCTTTACGTTCAATTCATTTTCGGGCATTGCATTTTGCTGAATTGATCCCCTTTCTGAATTGGAGCCTTTCCAATGGAACATTTATCCATCCTATATCTCTTTAGTACTTTATTTATGTATCCTTTCTGAGACAAACTTAACTGTCCTTGTGATCTATCACAGATTATTTCTATCCCTATCACAAAAGATGTCTCACCCATATCTTTCATTTCGAAGTTACTAGAGAGATATTTCTTTACGTCACTTAACATTCCCATGTCATTCGCAGCTATAAATATGTCGTCAACATATAATACCAGAATGGCAAACTTGCTCCCATTAACCTTCATGTAGATACATCGATCAACGATGATCTCTACAAAACCATACGACAATATGGTATCATTAAATTTTATATACCATTGTCTGGAAGCTTGTTTCAGCCCATATATTGACTTCCTTAGCCTACACACAAGATTTTCTGTTCATGTGGCCACAAAACCTTCAGGTTGGTCCATATAAATTTCTTCCTCAAGCTCTCCATTCAGAAAGGCGGTTTTAACATCCATTTGGTGAAGCTCTAAATCATAATGAGCCACCAATGCCAAAACAATTCTTAAGGAATCCTTCTTTGAAACTGGAGAGAAGGTTTTCGTATAGTCAATGCCATCCTTTTGAGTGAAACCTTTAGCAACAAGGCGAGCCTTGTACCTTTCTAAGTTACCTGTAGAATCCCGTTTGATCGTAAAGATCCATTTACACCCAACAGTTTTGAAACCATCAGGCAACTCTACTAGGTCCCACACTCTGTTGACATTCATAGAAGATACTTCTTCTTCTGCAGCATTAGACCACTTTTCAGAATTTTCACTTTCCATGGCTTTTCTTAACGTTTTCGGTTCTTCATTAAGACTAAGGTCGCATTCGCTTTCAACATCGTAAACCATATAGTCATCTGTAATGGCGGATCTTCTTTCCCTTATAGATCGCCTCAATGGTACTTGTGGCACGATGTTCTGTTCTTGAATTGCGATAGGTTCATTTTCGATTTCTTGGTTTAGTGGGATCGTATATTCCTCATTCTGTTGTTCTTTTTCGGTATTTGGTTGTACACCAACAATAGGAATAACTACTTGGGTCGGAACTACGGGTGAAGAATCTTCTACCCGAATTTCTTTTATGTTCACTCCCCGAGATTCTGAACTCCCACTAGTTTCACCATTTTCAATGAACCTAGCATTACTCGTCTCGACAATTCTCGTACTATGACTAGAGATCATCGTTGATCGATGTATCTACATGAAGGTTAGTGGGAGCAAGTTTGCCATTCTGGTATTATATGTTGACGACATATTAATAGTCGCGAATGACATGGGAATGTTAAGTGACGTAAAGAAATATCTCTCTAGTAACTTCGAAATGAAAGATATGGGTGAGACATCTTTTGTGATCGGGATAGAAATAATCCGTGATAGATCACAAGGACGGTTAAGTTTGTCTCGTAAAGGATACATAAATAAAGTTCTAAAGAGATATGGGATGGATAAATGTTCCATTGGAAAGGCTCCAATTCGAAAGGGGATCAATTCAACAAAATGCAATGCCCGAAAAATGAATTGAACGTAAAGAAATGGAAAGAATTCCATATGCTTCGTTGGTTGGGAGTTTGAACTATGTTCAAACATGTACTCGGCCAGATATCGGCTTTCGTTGTTGGTATGTTGGGTCGGTATCAAAGTAATCCCGAATAGATCACCTGAAAGTCGCAAAGAAAGTTCTCGTGTACTTGCAAGGCACCAAAGAGTACATGCTTACATACAGGAGATCCGAAAATATAGAAATCATCGGATACTCGGACTATGCCTACATGCGTCGATAGTAGGAAGTCGACATTTGGTTATCTGTTCCTATTAGTCGGGAGCGATCTCATGGAAGTGTGGAAAGCGATCGTCATTGCTACTTCCATTATGGAGGTCGATTCGTGGCATGCTTTGAAGCCACGGTTCAAGCATTATGGTCGCGAAACTTTATTTCAGGGCTTGGAATTGTTGACGATGATAGCCAAGTCACGAGAATTTACTGTGATAATTCCGCAGCAGTATTCTTCTCAAAGAATGACAAGTATTCGAAAGGTGCTAAGCACTTGGAAATTAAATACTTATCTGTAAAGGAAGAAGTGCAGAAACGCAGAGTGACTTTTGAGCATATAAGAACAAACATGATGTTGGCAGATCCTTTGACGAAAGGATTACCGCCCGGTATATTTATTGGCCATGTAGAGAAAATGGGCATAATAGATAAGACCTTGTTATGATAGTTTGTGCTCATGTAAAGTTGTTACTTCCAGATGATATCATTAAAGTTTGTGTTTTTCTGTAATTAAAGAATGTTATCATAATAGTTATGCATATAAAGTTTGTTTTGTAGATAACATATAAAGTTGAGAATTATGGTTTCTCTCGACATAAAGTTTTGAGAATTATAGTGAAATCTCAATAGAAAAGAAGTAGTAAAGTTAGAGTTGGTGTGTGGTGCTTGGAAGGGACCCCATCGCAGTAAATGATGGGCAACCGCCATGACTCGGCTAACTCTGATTTTATGGTACTTACTGAGTATTGAACTTGATGTAAAGATGCGCATGAAAGGGAATGGGACTCTAACGTTAACACAACGGCCAAGTGGGAGAATGTAAGAATATTTCCTGTAGAGTGGCCGATGTATTAACGGTCCGATCATTAAAGTTCAAGTTCTTTGTAAAGTCTACGGATTCTAATATGTTAAAGTGAAACCGTGATGGATCGGTCTCAATAAACGAGTATTAGAATGGGTACGTTGAAACCCTCTCCTCTAACCATAAAAGAACATAAATTCTCATAAGGTTGTATACATACATATATTGATGGTTTTAAATATATGTAAGTGTATAAAATAAAAGACACAACCCTTCTCTTAATTAAATGAGCACCCATTCAGTGGAATGAGCACCCATTTGGTGGAATGAGCACCCATTCGGTGGAATGAGCACTCATTCGAGTGGAATGAGCACTCATTCATTTTTATAATAAAAGAAGGGTGGTTGTTCGGAAAGGGGTGAGTTAAGGGAGTGGTGAAAGTGTGTGCTTGTGCCGTGAGTGCAAGAACAAGAGAAAGAAAAGAGAATTGAAAAGAAAACCATCAAAGAGATCCTTCTCCATCAAGGGATAAAGAAAAAACAAGGTATAGAGGAGAAAATCAACAAAAGAAAAGTCTGCAGAAAACAAGAAGAAAGGAGAGAATCGGATGCAACAATTTAAGAACAAAATAGAAAGTAAGTTCTAAATTTTGCATTGTATTATATTTGCAAGAATTATCATCAATATAATTGTCTTGTGGGATCAAATGATCTATTGATGTATTTGGGATAGATTTGAAAATAGAAATCATTACAGAAATGAAAATTTACACAACCCTCCACACTTTGTGGACACAATATTTTCATTTCGTGATCAAGAGCAGAATAAGTAATTGGTAAATAAATAGTGATAGTGGCAAATCAAAAGAACAGTTCATTGAGAAGGAGGAGACGCACGTGTCGAAGAAATTGATGCCGAGGCGAAAGGCTTCGCGGACAGAGGAGATGGCGTCGTGTTCGGAGACAGGGCCGAAGACTCTCCCGAGCGGGGAAGCTCCAAAGCCGGCGCCATCTGATTGATCCGGAAAAGTTCTGGAGATTGGTTTTCGAAATGAGGAAATGTTGGTTTTCGAAATGAGGAAATGTCGTGGTGAGAAATCGAGAGTGCAATCGCAAAATCAAATCGTGTAATTCAGAAACAAAAATTATTTTTGGTCAAAATAGTAAAATGACCGAATCAATCAAAATTTAATTCTGAAATTTTTCGCCGCACAGGCGTCCAAGGCCATGGCTGTCTACGTGTGTATATATATATACGGGGGCCTATATATATCATGCAATCACTTTTAAAAATCAATACTATTAATTTTAAAATTTGTACTTAAAATTTTTCAAAAAAAATTATTTTTATTTTTTACTTTAAATTAAATTCTTTTGATGTTTTTAAATCATTTTCATGTACTGATATCGAAATAATTTGTTGGAGTTTGAGCTAGTACTAGGAATATCGGTGTTGGTACCAGTATTGGTACTAATAATCCTTTCAATAGTAATTTTTTGATGATTGTATTAAAAATAACGAGAAAATTAATGGTCATGAGACTGATTTTAATTTATATACCATATTAGTAAAATATTTATTTTAAATTTATTAGTTTTTACCTAACGAAATTCCATGGACATAATTATTTTGTAATGTATTTTTAGGTTATTTTCAATCATGTATGAACCTTAACTAATGAAGTTTTATGGCCATAATTATGTTGTATTGTATTCGGAAATATTTTACTTGCAATTTTATGATTTTTCTACCTACACAATTTTTGCTGTGATTTCCTGATTTTTATACGTAAAAATTTGAATATGATTTTACGATCTTACGATCCAAGTTTTCAAAACTCCTTCCGTGTTGTATCAAAATCGTGATTTTGACACTCATGACGAGAATTTGGAAATGGTGAGAAAGAAGGGAAGCTTCAAAGGCGAGGTGGATGGTATAGATTCTCTAGAGTTGAGGAGTGCATTGCAGTTTAAAGTGTTTTTAAAAAAAAATATTAGATTAATATTTCTCTTTTTATTCATTTTTAATACTATCATGTTAAAATATTGAGGTGATAAAAGTATTATATATATATATATATATTATTTTTAATTTACTTTGACGAAATAAAAAAAACTAAAGTTTTTTATAGAATTTTTTCCACATTGCATTGGCGCGTCAGCTTTAAATATTATACTGGGTGTTGATATTTATGTTATAGTTAAAAGGGGGAAATAATTTGGATTCGAGGAATTCTATCTCATGAAAAATGTATTTTGTGGGTCTCGATTAGCGAATAAAATCTTGTTTATCTCAGATTCTTACAAAAGATGTATATCCTGACTCGAATTCAAGATTTATTGTACAAATCTCAAGTTCTTTATTATCACGTCACGCATCTTATAAAAACATTGTTAAAGGAACATGTCAGCATTTGACTAATATGTATCCATTTACACATTTTATTGTGCAAAATTAACAAAAAGTCTTATACTTATTTGAATAGAATTGAAAGTCAGATACTTGATCGAGGAGATCATATAAGTTCATGCACTTAAAATCACTTTATCCCTTGTTAGACAAACTTAAATTCAATACATATTCAATTTATTTTTAGATTTTTATACAAGTTCATGTGCTGGTTCATATTTGTTTAGTCAAAACTTTATTTTTATTATATTTTAATTTTTAAATGTTAAGAAATGAGAGAGAAATTCGATAGAAAACAATAATAAAAGAGAAAATAGTTAGTCTTCAGTATTCTAGCCACCACGCGATCAAACTTGGTATTAATTAGTTGATTTTGGAAGAAAAAAAATCAATTGAGATGATTTTGTTTTTCTTAAACATGTTAAAAAATATAGATCAAGATTCATTAAATTATTTTTTATTCAATTTACTTAGATTGTTAAACTAACTGGAGGGTGTTTCAGGCTTTGAAATATATTTATTAAAAAAATAAAATATATTAAATGTAATTTTAAACAAAAAAAAATTGAATATAACTTTTCGGAGTCCAAATATTTTGACCCGGATTTTCATATCATTTTAGTCTTCTGTTGTGTGTGTGTGTGTGTAAAAGTAGGTGAATATTCATTTGTCTTTTAATATAAAACAGAAGGTTAGGTGTGATATAGCCTGGCTTTCTAGGTTCGACGTTCGTCCACACCTAAGTATTTTTTTAAAGACCAAGTATATGTGTCCATAACATTTTTTTAACGTTAGAAAAATATATTCAGTGGATTCATTTGATGGGATAAAATTTCTGTTATTTTAAGTTTTTATAAGTAATATATACTGATTCAAACTTGTAATTTATATAATTGTATAAATTACAAGTTTTTTATCAGCACACCATGTCACTGAGAATTGTGTCTATAACATGCTTGACCTCTTATTGTTGTTGTTTTTTCCTCTAATTATTTTTTTTTCTTATTTTCTCTTTTAACTATCACCCCATTTTTATTTTAAAATTGTTTAGTTTAACGTTTTTTAAATATTAACTAGTTTCTTGAATTATTTATATAATTGCATGACACAGGAGCAACCATGTTAAAACATTTTAAAAAAAAATACATTTTTTATTTTATTTTTATTTTAAATTAATTTTGTAATGATTTTAAACTATTTTCGTATATTAATTTTTTTAAAATATGATTTTAATATATTTATAAATAAAAATATAGTCGCGCACAGTAGTTTTTTTAACTTAAGACATCCCGTCGAAGGAGACCATTGATTTCAGCAAGAGACAAACAAAGGATAAGCGCAAGGTGCGGTAAGAAATAGGAGCCTACTAAAAACAGCCTGGGTCTAAGCATGGTGGTTAAAGAAATGGATGGGATATATATAAAATTGGATAAGGACTCAAACTTATGCTTTCAATAATAGTTAATTGAAAAATAAATAATTTGGAATATAATATTAAAAAATTATATAAATTATATTTTTCAAAAAATATAATTAATTTTAAGATTTAGATGTTTTTGAATATGACGTGAGATTTGCAAATTAAATTATTACAAGTTTAAGATTTCACCAAATTAATAAATGATACAGGATAATAATATAGATTCATGCAAGTTTTGAATTTAAATAATATTTATTTTAGAAGATATGTTATAAAATAGTATAAATTATATTTATCATACAAAAATAGAAATTATAATTTATAAACTCAAACTCACTATTTATTGTTTTACACCATAAAACATTTCCTATTAGGACTAAACGGTGAAATCATTTTAACAAAATTTTAATTTATTATATTTATTGCAAAATATTTTTTATTTTTTTAATGTGCTGTATTAATAGTAAATTTTATGAAGACGAATTATTATTAATGTGCTGTAATAATAAAAATATTTTTAATATATTTATAAATAAAAAACATTTTTTGAAATGATTATTATCCATGTTCTAAACAAATCTTACTCGTACTTGTGAAGAAATGAATATTACATTCAAATTTCAAAACCAGCAAGATCGGTTGCCGACAGGGTGACAAGATATTGGGATGAAACTGCGAGGAAACCTCCCAAGTCCTATCCCGACAAGACAATACCGGCTTCTCTTTGTGGCCCATCTTATCTGCTGTCCCTCTCGGGTTAGATAGATTTTAATGCAAATTGTACCTCGAGATCGCATACAGTATGAATTAAAGTGATCAATTCCATTGCCAGTAAAAGAACTCGAATGAAACGGTGTTTATCTCGATTTTAATTTTGATTCGTTTGGAAAATTCTAGTTAAATTTTAATCGGAACATCTCGGTACTGTTCTAGTTTTAAAATTCTATTTATTTTGATTAATTTGTGATTTTTTTTCTAATTTGAGATTATATTTGTTTGACTTTGTGTTTATATTGTATAATTTAAAGTTAATTTATCTTTAATTTTAATTATACTTGTTAAATTAATATTTTATTATATATATAATTAATTATATATAAACAATACAATTCCGAAACGGCACACTGAAACGCTTCGAAACCGGAATGTTCCATTTCAATAGAGAAATCGAAAACGACCGGAACAGTATTAACAACTTTGATATGAACAAATAAAATATTAACTCCATTCCAACTCCATATAAATATGCTTGTTTAATAAGTTTGAATGAAATATGAATGACAACATTTTAGATCTCAAATAATATATACTGATAAGTTGTAAAATTCAATTTCTAATAAATATAACATTGAATCAAATGATAAATCATTATAATTATTATTCTTATTGTTATTGTTGTCATTGTAATTTGTCATTGTCGTCACAGTTATAACTATTACTTCTACTAGTGATAATTAATATATTAATTATTATGGTATTATTATCATTATCAACTTTGTTATTGTTGTTATCGTTATCGCTATTAATATTATTATTATTTACATTATTGTTATAGTTATTATTGCTGCAATTATATATAATATCATCATCATTTTTGTTACTATTATCGTGGTCGTTATTATTATTGCTACAACCATGCTTACTAGTATTAGTACTAGCACCACCCCTATCGATTTTATTGTTACAGCGATCATAATTACTTTTGTGATTATTGATATTATTGTTAATATTTATATCATTAAAACTATTATTATTGTCATTACTGTTAATATCATCACAATAATTACTTTTAATATTACTAGTATTGTTAATATTATCATTATATTCATTGTTATTGTTGCCAACATTGTCATGTTTATTGATATCATGTTCACTATAATCATTATAATAAATTATTATTATTAATGTTACTATTATTATTACGATCACAACCACCACAACTATTATTATTGTTACTGTTGAAACAACAAAAGAAAAATAATTATTACAAAGGATAAAATTAAAAACACAAAAGCTTTGACGAAAGAGCAAGTTAAAAAACAAAGAGGGAAAATTAAATTAAATATTATTACTAATAAAAAAAACCACTTGATTTGAAGCACAAAAAAACATATAAACTTTGAAGAAAAAAACAAAAGGAAAAAAAATAAGAAATCAAAAGAAGAAGTATTGATTTTAAAAAGATCATCTACACAAATTAAAATTGAATGATCAAATTAAAAACAAATAAAGCTTTGAGAAAAAAGAAATGACACATAACAAAAACCAAGAGTATAGATACATAAATATGAATAAAAAATAGAAACTACTCTAAAATGATTGAAACTATAAAAAAAGATATATTTTTTAAAAGAACAAGGACTAAAATAATTTAAAAAACATAAAAGAAATAAAGAAGACATACCATGGATAGTAGTTGAAAAAATAGTGATTCAAATGCACATACCATTAAAAAAGAAGACATGAATGGATAGTAGTTGTTAAGAGAAATAAAATAAATAAAAAAAGAAAATAACTAACTACTGCCAACACTCCAACCACTATACAACGACACGCGTCATACCATGTGAAAGAGAACATGACTATACATCTAGAAAGATAGCGAATGGCCATATTTCCCCACTGTATGATGCCTCCAGATCGTTGTTGCGTGTGAAACGCGAGTCGATAATTTTTTTATTATAAAATATGAAAAATACCAAAATATTCTCCCAAAGCTTATTCTGTTTTTATCTTTTTAAAATTAAGTTGGTTCTTTAACTGTTCATGAAATTTTAAACAATTAAAATACTATTGCCGGGCAATTCTTATTTTTGTATTCTCCAAGGATATGATTGTTATTTCATTGTTTATAAAAAATGAAACACTTTGGAGAGTTGAAATACCTTTGTCCATCAATTTAGTATTTTTTTTTTATCACAAATCATATTTTCACTATTAAAAAATATATGAAAAATACTCGTATATCTCCAAACAATCATTTAATAATAAATTGCCAATGAAAAACACCATAAAACCCCCAAACCAAGGACTTAATTTTTATATACCAAATAATAGAGTAATAAACTGTGCGTACAACTACGGTCAATCCTTAATACGGTCAACCCTTAATACGATACAATTTTTTATTCAATGGAGCATAGATATTGTTAATTTTGACTTAAAACTTGTTTGACGCTAACATATAATATATATTTATATCATCTATATATATGTGTATATATATATATATTAATAAGACGTTATATATAATATTTACATACATTATACACTAATATTAATATAAAACAGACACATATACATAAGATATTTATTATTTTGAAGACCCCAAATAACAATCATGAAACTTTTCTCATCTCATGAAATTCATTGACGTCAAGAAAACTCATTATTACGAAAAAACCAATAAACTCATGATATGACGTGTGTGAACAGTGGCAATCCACAGTAATTAAGCCACCCACCCCTTCTAGCATATTCTATCTACAATCTATAATAATAATATAATAAAGTGCTGTTTTTGTTCTCTCTAGGAAGGACAGAGGAGACGGGTTTGTCAAGCCATAAGAAGATACGAGAAGGTTTTTCAGTCATCTTCACAGGCTGGCAATTATAGCAAGCAGGAAATTATAATTAAAATTAAAACCCTACTAAACTCCATGGCTAATATTTGTTGCCAGCATTTCAAGGCATGGACTCAACCACTGATCCAACGGGAACCGGGAATAAAGATTTATGCAGATCCATTTCAAGATCATCAACGTTCAATTATTCATTTATTATATTATCTTGTACTTAATTAACGCTCAAGCTTCTATTTTAATCATTTAATTAACTTGTTTTTAGCTCGTGATCTAAACAACAAGTCTCAATTTCAAATCATGATATATATTATTTGTTAAACTCTAAAACAATCAAGATTTTACTTACTTAATTAGATCCAGAAAACACACTTTTAATAATAAATATAATTTCCTCTCATCCAAAAAAATATTAATAATTAACCAGTCAAGATTTTCCATTACTTTCTGGCACATCGTCACGGCCCTCAATTTGTAATCATAAGCCAACCTCTTTATGGGTCGGTTTTTGACGGGCCGTACCCACCCACCAACAAAAAGGATGTGAAGTCTAGTAAAAGGGTGTCGCCACCTTACTGGCTCATGACATCAGAAAAGTCAAAGGAAGTTTCAAAATTGAACCAACCATCCGTACCATTCAATCACGCGTTTCATTCACATGGGCTTAAAACTGTTTGCATGATTACTCAGTAGAACTACTCTAAACTCTTTTTTTTTTTTTTTAATTTAATGTTACTTCTGCACAAGCAATGTTTTTTGAACAAACATGCTTTCAAGGACTTAGACAATGGATATCTAAGGTTTGATAGCATTAAAATAAATTATTTCCATGAAATGCAACAAAATTAACGTGAGCTTTATATATATAAAATCATTTTGGATCATACAGGTAGGAGATATAAAGTACTAATTGTTTTTTAAATAATTCTTGCTTGAGAATTTATTAAATAATATATATATATATATATATAGTTAAAAAAATTGATCTGATTTTTTTTAACCATCATAGCACATCTAGGGGCGGCATCCTTCAAGATCAATGGTTTCTCATCAGAAAACCTTGAATGTGAATTTTCAACGGCCTAGCTGGTAATCAATCTCATAAAGTCTGCAAAAAACAAAAAAGAAAAACGATTTGTTAATTGGTTTGTCAGCAAAAACGACCCACTAAGTTAAATATTCCAATTTGCTATCGAAATATTAAATCAACACAGCCTATAATCATCAAAATTCCATGGTCTTATTCACACCTGTTATTAAGAGGTGGACAAGCTATAAAAGTTGAATTATGAGGGCAGGGGACTCTCCTGCTTTAGTGGAAGCTTGACATAGAAAGCTTGGTAAGCTCTTGTTACTGAAGGGTGGCCGTTCATGCTAATTCCTGTGAATTCAAGCTATAAAGTCTTCATCTTTATCTGATAAAATCTCCAGGTTCTCGATTACAATGTTGATATAATTATAGTTTTGAACCACTCGTGTCTTACAAGTATAGGCTAGACCTGATTATACAAAGCTAGAGATTATTGTTCTTAATTTCCTTGTTTTACTTGTGTGAGCCTGATTTAAGTTGGTTAACTTGCATATTTGTTTTTGGATCTGTGTGTAAATTCACTGATAAGCACTGGCTTAATCCTGATCTGGTGATCTCCCACCATTATTAATTCTCTTCCATTCTTTCACCCCCTCATCAGAAAGGAGCTTCTGCCATGGAGACTTCATCAATTACAGCTTTATGTGAACTAGTAAGAGCACTTGTGATGGTTATCACACTTTAATTATCAGATGCAGGAATCTGGAAGCTTTTTGTTAGTGATTCAGGATTTGTTAGATACTGAAATGTAAATATTACTGGTGCACAGGGAATGGAGGATCCGAGCTTCATCAACCAGTGGTACATGAACTCTCTTGATGATATCAGCCTACTACCATTAGCTGCTGCATTTGGAGAGAACGCACACCATCCTTTCCCTCACCAAAATTTCAACCTCAAAACCTCCATGGATGCTGCTCCTACTAGCATTAATGTTAGACCAACAAAACAGATGAAAACTTATCATTTGTCAGACCCACAATCTGCCTTTTCTCCTAACATTCTTTCATTTGTCAATCCCAATCACGCAAATCAAATGGGATTGGTGAAGCCTAAAGAGGAAGCAGTACGTTCTAAAAGCATCAATAATCTCCCTTCTGACATGGTAGTTTCTCAAGATATCTTTGGGAACCAAAACTATGTATTCAAGGCCTGCCAAGGACCTGAGAGGATTAGCACAAACAGTACTAGACTTTCTCAAAGTCAAGATCACATTATTGCAGAAAGGAAGCGGCGAGAGAAGCTTAGTCAACGATTCATAGCTTTATCTGCCGTAGTTCCTGGCCTGAAGAAGGTATCAAGCTTAATCTAGATTCTTCTTTATTATCATTCCTGATATATAGCTTTTCATTTCCAATCATGGCATCTGGGATATCTTATATATGTGAGCCTTTCGAGTTTTAGATGGACAAAGCTTCTGTTCTAGGAGATGCTATCAAGTACTTGAAACAACTGCAGGAGAAAGTTAAGACACTTGAGGAACAAACAAGAAGGAAAACCATGGAATCAGTGGTCATTGTGAAGAAATCTCATATCTATGTCGATGAGGGTGATGGCAACTCTTCCTCAGATGAGTCTAAAGGCCCTATTCATGAAACCTTACCAGAAATTGAAGCAAGATTCTGCGACAAACACGTCCTCATAAGAATCCACTGTGAGAAAAGGAAAGGAGTTTTGGAGAAAACAGTTGCTGAAATCGAGAAACTCCACCTATCAGTAATCAATAGCAGTGTTCTCGCGTTTGGGACTTCTGCTCTTCATGTTACTATTATTGCACAGGTAAGTTCTGCCCTCAACATTCCTTTCAAACATCGTTTTCATGTATGTGCCTTCTCCTTTCTCGAACACTAATAAAGGACTTGTATATTCACTTTTTGCAGATGGATATCGACTTCGGCATGTCAGTTAAGGATCTGGTGAAGAATTTACGCTCAACTTTCGAGATTTTCATGTGAAAAAGAAGCTTCTCCAAGCTTAGTTCGTATGATGGTCTAATTAGTTTACCTGATGCTGATGGAAACTTAGAGGACACCATATAATAAGCATATATCTATACATATACAGCTCAAAAGGCTATCTTTCTAAAAGTAGACCAGGCCCGTAATGCTCCACCTTACCTATAAGCTTGTTTGCTGCGAGGTTCATTTTGCAGGAGGGTTTATGTTTTCTAATCCGTTTTTGCATGGTCAAACTCTTAGCCATGTTCAGGATCCATCTGTTTCGAAAGAGTGATCTCGCAGCTTGTTTAGGCTTTTTTTTTAGTGGGAAGTTGATTATTCAACTGAACATGTTAAGTCCCTTTCCTGCCTAAGATGGTTGAACTGGGAAGATGGTTTTTTAGGTGGAGACAAAAGGCCTTTTATTGCAGCAATTTCGTTTGGTCGATGTTTGAAGAGGCAGTCTGTGGCCTTTTTTCTTTTTCTCTGTAATGTTCTAATAATGATTTGTGACAGTTTGGTTCAGACTACTGGGATGATATATTATAATAACTTCCATCCGCCAATGAAGATGATTTCACTCAATTTTCTTATGTTTTTTGAAATTACTGTGTGGATTTTCAGCTGCTACATATCACAGAGCCCATGGGGAGTCATGATCTACTGGCTGAGCTCCTCCTTTTGCATGGAAAACCACCTCAATTCCCATTGATTCCGAGGAATGTTTTCCCTCCTAACTTTTAAGGAATTCTAGTTTTATTCTTTTATTCACTCCGTTACTTAGATTCACTTGAATGCTGGGAATGGCTTATGGAAACAGAAATACTCCCTCCACCATGCATGTTGTTGGATTAGTGAGTTAGGGATTTAGTATCTTTGATATTGCAAGTGTATATAATACTTTTTTTAAGAAAAAAATTGTTAAAACGGTACCGCACAAACAGGATAACAGTCTATTTTTGAGATTTTAGAGCATCATATCAAAGCTCAAAAAACTATATGTATAAACAGGATAATAGTCCTGTATTTATTTTTAGGCTCAATTCACACTCCGAAAAAATGCATCAAACATGAATCCATGATTACAGAATGCCTTGAAACTCATACAGTCCCATATTATCCTTGTACTTGATTTTTTATCAAATAGAATGGGGTGGTGAGATTCGAACTCGTGATCACTGAATCAACAAAACTCTAATACCATGTTAAGGAACCATCTCATCTAAAAGTTTAAACCTGTAAATGAGTTCCTATAATATTCGAATAGGACATTGATATTACTTTATCTTATCTTTTAAGTTTCTTAAGAAATCAGAATCAGAAGCACAGGATTAAAAACTAGCCATATTTGCCTTGTTGCTGCCTAGCCTAGGAGGTAGGTTAGGGACGATGAGTTGACATTGTGGCATTTGGATCCCTGTCAAGTTCTTCAGGATCGTGTTCGGTAAACTAATTAAAAACAGCAATTTGGTGCGTGATTGATATAGCTCTAAGAAAAATGAGCTTGTTTCGGTGCTCGATGATGACCTCAGGAATTGACAGTCCGCAAAAGTTCTTGCATCATAGTCTCAGAAAGTAAATAATTATAATCTCCAGTCCCCACAAAAGATTGAGATCCTGCTATGACTTCCATATCTCCCTCTCTATCCAAAAGTTTTTTTCTTCTGGATATATAGAAAACCAAACTCCATTATAGAATCCTACAATAAATATACTGTATTCGAACTCGAGATTTACAATGCAAATTTTAATTTCTTTTTCATCAAATTTTAATTTCTTTTTCATCATATCATATATTCCAAAAGTGACAAACCTGTAAATATCATGTCCTTGCCGTCCCTCTCAATGGATTATCATTTGATAGCCAAGAATACAGATGAAAAGAAGACAAGGAGTCCTTTCTTATCACTAGCCAATTGTGTCGAGCCAGGGTCCATGGCCACTCACTACACCAATGGGACTTCAGCATTATTTCAACTTTTCTTCATGATTTGTTACGAAAACAAAGCTATAATACAAAACAGGCTTTGAAAATTCAAACCAGGAAAGTTTCCTCTGAGAAAGGCGTTCGATCTTGAACTGACAGCTATGTTCTTGGCTGCATAGTCAGCTAGTTATTTAATATTATTAATGCCCATTTTTTCCCACATATTTATCTCCGATTTTAAACCATGATGTCCTGTTGATTGCTGCAGTTTTAAACTGATGAAGGTCACGTGCCTCGAGGGTTGAAAACTCGAGTCTGAAATCACCCGGAGAAGTGATTTATTGGCTGCAGCTTGCCCGATCTTCAAATCATTCTGTTTTCAGAATCGTACTGGGGAAATACGAGTTCTTAAAGAAAAGCTAACGTAACGTAAAGATGTGACTGATTAGTTGAATTTTGTGATTCCATTATTATAATCAGTAAGAGCCCACCATCTTTCTTAATCCAACAATTTTAATTAAATGATGGATGCTGTTTGATGCATTTAATATAAAAAAAACATAAATAAAAGAAGATAAACTTGAAAAGACATTTACCTATCGTTCAATTTTATTATATAAATGTTTAATGATTTTTTTTTAATATGGAATAAAAAAATCTTATATACACAAGAGATAAGTTACGTTTCCAATATGAAATAAATCCTTTTGAAATAATTATTTACAGCATATCATTCAATAAAAAGGATATATAATGAAAAAACATGCCAAGCACAGGTTGGTGCACCAAATAAAAAGAATAGCTCATCTCTTGAATCTTTGGATTACTAATCAGTTTCATATTTCAGAGTTTTGGAATAGTTTTCTAGAGAATTCGGTATTGGAATTTAGTGGGCTTTTTTAAATAAATCCATTTTTTTATACATGATTTTAGATTTTTTGATATATTAATGTATAAAATGATTTTTTAAAAAATATAATAATATATTTTTAATTAAAAAATATTTTATAATTCAAGTTCTATCAAACTTCTAAACATGCAAGGACAAACTGGGCCAACTATACCTAAACTTACTCACTGGGCCCAACCCAGCCAGCAAATTTAGATATTCAATTTTTTTTATAGCAAATTTTAACTTGGATATTTTACGTTGTCAACATGTATCCTCGTCAAAAGTCATTAGCGGTTTAGTTTTTTTTTCGTGTGTGTGTGCGGACTAAGTTGTAAGAGCCCCGTAGACTTTGATTAACCAGTCGTGCTCTGTGTTCCATAGTTGTTGGAAGTGAGGGTGCGCATGATACTCCAATATTTACGTACAGGAGATCTGGGTAACAGGAAATTGAAATGCAGCCATGTAAAGTTAGTGACACATATTGGCACCGACAATTAGGTGGCGTTCCAGAAAGTTTGACCAAACGCGTGGACGCGATACTGTTTTTTTTTCGTTGCTGTCCGTTTTTTCTAATATGGTTATTCAATTCAGTTAGCGATTATTTTAATTAATTTTATGATTTTAAAATTAATAATTATATAAATTTTCAATAATTATTATATTCTCAATCTCATAATTCAAACAAAAATATATGTACTCCTTTGATTGTGGTCGTGGCGGTCTAGATATCAAAAGCCATTGAATCAATACAAACAAATTAGGAAAATTGCATTTGTGCTTGGGAAGAGGAGGTGAGATTGTATTTTTAAATTTATTTTTATCTAGAAATATATTAAAATTATTAAAAATACTATTTTTAATTTAAAATAAAAAACAATATTTTAATTTAAAATAAAATACAATTTTTTCAAGAATTCTTTTCAAATACAATATCAAACTATCAAAAAGTTGGAAAATCAATAGTATTTGTTATTTGCGTTAAACTATATATATATTATAATTAATATTTTTGTGTTTTTTATTTAAATATATTGATGTTAATAACAACAACAACAATAATTATTTTGATGTATTTATTTTAGAAAAATTCTTTAAAAAATAACGAATACATATATCTTCTTCAATAGTATAACAATTAGTATTGTTAGCGAATTAGGTGACTAGAATTGCCAATTACTTGTCCAATAGACCGTGGATTTGTAACTATATCTAAAGGAGCTTTAAATAGAGCTTTTTGTGGTTCAAAAAGAAAATATATATTCGCTCCTTCAAGCTTCACTTGAAATCTCTCCTTAAATTCCGCGCACCACCTGTTCTATGCTTCAAATCAGAATTATATTTATTTATTGAATTTTATAAAATCACAGAATCAATAGAAATCTAATAATATATATATACTTGAGCCATTTCTTCTCCTTTTTGCCATCTCTTCGAGCCTCTCCACACGTGTCCTCTTCCTCAACTCCATAATCTCATTATCAAAAGCAAGCAAATCTGAGCCTTTACTTTCTGCTTCTTAGCTGATCATGATCAAGTGATTGCCTGCACAAAGATAGGGTCCATCATGCCCTGACCCGATGCATCACCCAGCTAGTCCCATCCCTGCACGATGACCCATCCTGGAAGCTATGTCCCGTGTATGATTTTCCATTCCCTCCGGCACAGACAACTTTGCTCGTCTGGAGTGGTTAGATGGGAAGCAGGCTGTCAGTAGTCCCAGTAGCTTTTAGCTCCACATGATCCGAGATATTAAAGAAACCCCATGAAAGATTATCTATCATTCACAGTAAAAGTTCCTGTATCGATGCGTTTTTTAGCTAAATTGCATTTGTTTTTTATATCAAAATAATTTAAAAATATCATTTTTTTTATTTTAAAATAAAATAAAAAATTCCAGCAGTGACAAATACCCACTTAATCCCTTTCCTGATGTTCCAACAGTTGTGCCAGTACACCAAGCTATGTTTACAATTGCAAAGAAGATGATAGGCATGCTTGCTAGTTAGCTGGTTGGTGATTTCTTGCAATTGAGATAGATATATTCAAATTCCGGTGATTAGAAAAGGAAAAGGACGAGGGTGTGTAGTTTCTTTTTTTAATTTGATAATAAAATTATAGTGTGCAATATAAAAACATTTTTATTATTAAATTAAATATAATTGTGCAATATTTTTTTTTTAATTTTTAGATAAGTAATGTGAACATACATATAAAATTCAAGCAAATCATGATTTTTCAAAACACGATAGAATCTCCACTATAAAATAAAATGCAGGGGTGATTTTCAGTGTTATCAGTCCACCGCTTGAAGGTTTAAACGACAAGTCAATTCTCCAACTTCAACCGACACATCATTCAGCGTTAAATCAGCCACAAATATCTCCTGACCCCACGCCACCCCACCCTTCTCCGAGTCTTCCACGCCATCATCCAAACTCGCTCTTTCTTCTCTCTCTCAGTGCACCAACAAATCACAACCAATCATCTTTCACCTCCACATCATTTACTCTCTTCTTATTGGTCCATTCCTACCACGTCACCATTCCAAATCCTCCTACACTAATCTAGAACCTTCACGCTTTTAAAGCCCCGCAATAATAATAATAATAATAATAAAGAATTCACGCCCAAATCAATTTCCCTTCCAGAACCATCAACTTCCCAATTCTATTGATCTCCCCTCTACTTCTAACGTCTTCCGGTTCCGATTCAATGGCAATCAAATCATCATACCGCTACCTAACCCTAATTTCCCTCGTATTTACAACTCTGTCCTCAACCGCAGCTCTGCTCTCCACACCGGACATCAATTCCCCTCCCCATCCAAAAGCAATCTCCGTGAGTAGTTAACTTCACAAACTGCAAATTTCTTTAACTGCTCCTTCCCATATCTTTACTCTTAACGGCAATTTTTTATTTTTGCTGTTGTAGGATTTGAAGGAAGCGATTGTGAAGAGCTTAGGGTTTCAAGCGGATGATTTCAAGATTTCTGGTTTTGATCTGAGAGACGCGCTTGTGGGCCATTCGGTGGCTTATGAATTTGATGTGGAAGTTGATAATAAGGTGTTTCCGTTCAAGTTATTGGAGGATGTGAACCGGTGGGAGTTTGTTGATTTACCTGTTTTTAGAGTTGAAGACCCAATCAGACCCGGTGATGAGACCGGCTTGGTGGAGCAGAAAAAGGACGACAATGGATCTCCTGTTTTAGCTCCGTTTCAGCTTGCTGGACCCATGGAGATATGGATTCAGGATGCCAAAGATATGCGCATTTCATTGCCGGTATGTGATTGATTGCGATTTTACTCTAGTTTATTCGGGATATTTTCGACACTGTTAGTTTTTATTTATTTGTTTTTAAAGGAGTTTGTGAAGGGCCTGTTTCAGGTTAGGCAGGTTTTTGTTGCAATGATTTTCGGTCATTTTATTTGTCCGATATTTTCACCCCGAATTTTCCATTAGAAATTGCTTTGAATTTCACTTCAGAAGCTGAAAAAATTAATGTTCTTTATCTGCAGCATGATGTGGATGCTGGTGTTTTGAAAAAAGTAATTTTAGCAGATGGCGCTGTGGTTACGGTGAAGGGTGCGAGATCAGTCAGTCTGCGTCACCCTATTGATCTTCCATTGCCTCTAAATCGAACTCAATCTGGTTTTGCTTCTGGTCTTCTTGCCTTGGCTGAACAGCTACGTCGTGCTACTCGCTCTGAAGAGGCTCCACCGCTCTCCCTGCGAATTGTTGGGCCCACATCACTCACGTCTCCTTCCTCATCATCACAATCTTCCAATAACAGGCTTAAGCTGAAGCGCCTTGCTCCTGGACTAGTGGAGCTATCCTTGCCCGCAAAATCCCAACCTGTTGATTCCATACCCGCTGTTGATTTGGAACATGCAACTACCGTCCTTACTCCTAAACATTTCACTACAATGTGGCCATTTGCTTCTGTGAACGGCTCAAACTCAAATTTGGTTGGTTTCGAGAAATTGCTTGCCTCTGTGTTGGGGCCCAAGGCTGATAAGAAAGGTTCCTTCAAGTTGTTGAAAGCAGACGTGTCAGCTCAGACATTTGTTAAGATAGGTTTCGGTGTTGAGAAGTTGTTGAAAGAAGGGGATGGAGTTGATTTGGAGGCTGTTCCTTGGTGGAGGACAAAACCTGAGAGTGTGAGGATGCATTTTGAGGTATTGGCTAAGGTTGATGGCCAAAAGGTTGTACCAGAGAGAGTGGTGCAGGTTAATCCCGTGATTATAGAGGATACTGTGGCCCCTCATCTGCTTACAGGAAATGTGAGCATGTCAGGAACTCCTGTCGTTCATCCTCCTCCCAATCCTTTCACCTTGTAAACCATTGGCGGGGGGCTTAATTTTGGCAAATTTGCTGGAGAAACTGTAAATTTCCCCCCATTTTCCAGTTATACACAATGAGATATTAGGGATGCACATTGTAAAAAGATTTAAAAAAAGATCTGAAGAGGTCCTTATTGTTTGTTATACGAGTGATGATATGAGAGCCTTCATCTTGTGGTGTTACTTGTTGTCAACAACCTTTTCCCGGTAGTGTAAGCCACGCCATTGGAACTCACTTTTTCAGTATCTATGGTCTTGCACGTCAAACATAATTTTTATCTGTGGTTATTTCCAAATTTCAATAGCTCCCCGTTAATAATGGTTGTAAAATCAATTGGAAGTGCTGGTAATAGATAGCTCAACAAAGAACAGGCTGATCAAGCTTTAGCCTGCAAAATCCATCACAGCGGGGCGTTATCAAGTTGGCTTCCATTGGAGTGGCCAATAATCTACATCTATGGAATGGAGGTTCCATATGGGGAAACAAGGCTAATTGTTGCAACTCGTAAGCCAGTGAGAAGGATGTGTTATTCTGAGCATGTCATTTATCATTTAACTTTCCTCGGGTGGGGAGAATGGCATGTTTCCATAGTAAAAGATCGATTTTAGGATTTCAGAGATGCTGGAGGCGTACCTGCAAGTACATACTCCAGTGATATTACATCAGTTCAAGCCATAAAAGATGATCAAGAATGACAACCTCTTGGTGGGTTTCAAATTGGCTAAATGTCATATATCACTAAGGGTGGTTTCAAACCGGTCCAGATACAAGGAACCACTCATTTAACTTCACATAATTTGCTTCACTTGGACTGAAACTATTTCCTGATGAAGGAAATCCCCTTCTGAATGCTTTCCGCCAACTCATTTTTCGCCTTTTGCAGTCCCACCCTGTTAAATATAGTTACAGGATCAATATTTTTGTTTATTTTTTTTTCTACCAACAAAGGAAAGACAGTTGAGTAATTAAATGTTTCTTCATACCTCTCATATTCATTTAGTGGACCAAGTTGATAGACTTCCTCAGCTCCTCTACGGCCAAGCCGTACCTTGGTCGCGAAGAATGGAAGTTCCGTCACCTGTTATAATCAGGGTGCTTAATTATTAAAAAGCTAAAATTGAAAGTATAAATGCCCTGACAAAAGTAAGGGTTTCAAAAGAATACCTCAGAAGCTACAAATGCACATTCCACAACACCAGCATCTCCCCTCAAGCCACGGAGGCAGGCATCTGCAAATTTAACAGCTGCATATGCCTGCACAATTATGTAACCTTGTCTTCATTTTGGTCCAATTTGTCCACTAGGTTTGAAGTTTTATCATTCATTTTTGCAATCAGAGTTGGAGAATGAACAAAAGAAGGAATAGATTGGCTAACCATTGACAATGTTGCAGAGCCAGCCCCAGCTTTTGCCTGCCAATTATGCAAACATTGTTTAGTGTAGTTTAACCAGTCTACTAAAATTCAAATGGAAAGGGCGTGGGAACTAGTACAAGCATTTTGAGGAGTTCATATAATGGGAACCATCAACTTAAGAACAATTGCATTAAGAATTCATGCAGTAGCAGCGTGGCACTTTCCATCGAGCTTGCAATCAGGATTTTGCGAACATCATAACAAAACACATGTGGTGCGATATAAGCAATCAAAATTCTACAATAACAGGTGAAAATGATTTTCTGAACTAAAATTAGAGCAAGAACAATTCAAATAGTGTTGAAACGTGAGATTGAGCTCCATCTAGGAATGTATTGTAAATGTTTAAGATTCAACAGAAGAATTATTCGGACTTTATGATAAACAAAGATGCAGTAGATGAAAGTATCAAAACCTTTGTTCTATAAAAATATTGATTTTAGCTAGTCCAATCAGCGATACCACCATCCTTGTCCATGTGCATTTGGAATTTTATGTTCGATTTACAATAACAAGTTGTTATAGCGCATGCTAATCTATATCAGACCACTGAAAATTACCAGAGAGGTGGTAACATTTGGTACGTTAAACACTGGCTGGTTCTCTCTCTATCTCTTTCTTTGCCCAAGCAGATGACACTCAACAAAACACTTGGAAGGATCTAATAACATCCACTGTTGAAATCCAACGTGCTCCAAAAAAACAATTACCTGAACAACCTCTGTTCCACCATCTTGAATTCGTTTTGTCAGGTATTCAGTTTCTTCCGGGGTGAAGGAGGAAGGGGGCTTAGCCTGCAAATAGTGCATCAAGTCGTTGCATTAAAACCATTCACTTCATAATGTGCCAAATATTTTTTGATAGCAGCTTTAAACATCTAAATTGGTGTTGACATTTTCTCAAAGCTACCTACACTACCTGCGACAAAAGGGGCAAAATTGTAACTCCAGCATGGCCTCCTACGACTGGAACATCAACTTCCCTGGGATCAAGTCCCAGAACTTCTGCCTGCAAAGAAATCAGGGAGAATAATGTAGAAAGTTCATTCAAGTTAAAAAAAAAAAAAAAAACATAAAAGGTTCATTCGATGCTCCAGTAACAAGTATTCTACTTGGCCTGGCAGATTTTAGCTGCCTTAAATGTCAGAGCATAAGTAATTTACACAGGCAGAAAATTATTAGTTAGTCTGATTTTCTAATTCATACCACGAAAGTGTTTGCTCTCACAACATCAAGCATTGTAACTCCTAGAAGTCGCTTGGGATCATAAGTTCCAGCTTTCTTGAAAACCTCTGCTGCAATTGGAACTGTAGAATTAACTGGATTGCTGATCAAGTTGACAATCGCATTGGGGCAGCACTTTGCTACTCCCTCGCAGAGAGTTCTGACGATCCCAGCATTGATCTTGAAAAGATCATCTCTGGTCATTCCAGGCTTCCTTGGCACACCAGCAGGTATGACCACAAGGTCCATCCCTGTAAGAGCACTCTCAAGCTGTGGCTGCCCTAGGAAACCCCGGACCTAGAAAACCAAAATGCATAAACATTGCTATCAAATGCTTTCAAGACTACATCTAAAGTTTGAAATAATGAATAAAACTGCTTTTACTTGGATAAATGATTCTTATCTTTAGGAAAACATTTAAAAAATTGTCAGTTATAAGAACATAAAACAAGTCATAATTTTCCCCAAACCAGGAACATTACAATTCCAAGATAAAAGGATTACCTTCCATTACAGTGAGACATGGCCACATATATTTAAGATATTAAAAAGAAAAAACATAATTACTAAATTACCACAGCACCAGTGTCCATGTGACTAATATCTGCAGTGACACCTGGAGCATTCACAACATCATAGAGGTGAAGAACTGAGACCAAAGGATTCATCTTCATCAGCATTGCAAGAGGTTGCCCAATCCCTCCAGCAGCACCCAAGATAGCCACTTTGAACCCAGGCGCTCCTCCTTTTGCTCTGCAATCAGTTCTCTTCAAATCACAGCTTTCCTCCATCTATTGAAACATAACCCACAAATCGTTTTCAAGAAAAAATCCCAACTTTCTTTAACATCACATAGATTGGCATGCGCATATATTCACTGTAAAACAAGTCAAGATAAAACAAATAGAAGACCTGGGAATTTCGAGGTTGGAGATGAGCTGATATCCTTGCGATCCTTTGGCTAGCCATTGACTCAATCTCTGTGTGTTTTGCTAGTCTGGGAAAATTGTGTTGGTATCACAGCACTTCCAGCTACATGATATAAATATGGCGTGGATTTATAACTCAAAAATTGTTTTTCTTGGAGATAATGTACAACTATAATTTTTGGGGAGATGGAAGCAAGAAGTTGACATATTTGTCTAAATGCAAATATTTTTGTGGAAACAAGCTCTCGATCCCTTATCTCATCTGAATTTCTCGAATTGTATGCGGCTATGATATTTTTCCTTTTTCCCTTCAAACATTTGTTTGTTTTCTCCTGAATTTTGATAGAGCAATAATACTAAATAATATATGACAACAATATATAAAATAAATATGTATTTAAGACGAATTTTTATTATTCTCTATATTTATTATCTTCAACTCTTCAATTACCAAAAATAAATTAAATAAATTCTGTCTAATTTATCACGAAATACAAAGAGATAGAGCTAGAGATAAGCACCAGTGCAATCATAATCGTACAATTTAAAATATATATATATATAATAGGTTGCGGTTTACTATATTTCTAAGCACCAATCACTGTAATTTCATCAGTAAAATTACCCATCTTATCAAATGAAATATAAAGCACATATTCGTTTGCTAGTCCTCGTTATAAGCCCTCCAACCCAAACCCTATATCGCTCATCTCGCTTAATTGGGCTGGTCTGGCCCAAACATTCAAGGCCTTGCAAGCTAGGCCTCACATAGTTTCGGTAGTACAGTATTTACGTTTCTTGGTCGGTCCCACTGTCCCAGCCCAGGCCCATACTATAGGGTTCGGTTTGACAATTTGACCACGGGCACATTGGTTCTGTCGGGTTCATGAATCCATCTGAAAGGTCCAGAGTTACTCCAAAGTTAGGCATCCGTCTTTGACTTCAAGGCACTCCCTCCCATTTCTCTTGCATTGATTTCTCGTGGTCGCTACATGGTACTTGGTAGTAGTTTATTATTAGACCGCAGGCGAGCCTTTTCCAAAATTTCTCTATCAGATAGGCTTCCTGTCACGGAAATCACAGCTCTATGATCTGTGATAGGACTCTATCTTTCAACCTCAGAAGACAGCCAAGAACAGGGGAACAAAGGAAAAGCCAAGAAAAGAACTCTGTGTATATTTCAATCGTGTCCCGTAAAATGGCTACTATGGCTGTATATGAAGCCTTGCACCAATTGGTGTTTACAACAGAAATGAAAGCAAAACAGAAAATGCAACAAACTCATAACTAAATTGACACGTGGACTCTAACTATTTATGTTTCCAATTTTCCCTCCCACTGATAACTCTTCTTTTCAAATATCCCGCCAATAGCTAACTGATAATTTCTATTGAATCCTATCATTACCCACCCCTTTTGAAACTAAGTTTACAAGAATTGGAAACTTAATTCACAGAAACAGGACAAACTGGAGATAATTCAGGAATTAAAATCAGCTTCCCCTTGCGCAATGAACTCAGGAAATCTAGCTTTCATGCTCGTATAGTCTTCCCATGTAGCATCATCCGGAGTATGTCCCTTCCAATGTACTAAAATGTCCACCCCTGCAACATGGCCACGTTTTACAAGTTTCCTCTCAAGAATTGCCAATGGTTCATCTTGCACGATCCCATCTTCAGTAACTCGTGGCAGTGTTAATGACGGAACCACCTGCACCCCTAAATGCTTCTTTAAACATGACACATGAAATGTGGGGTGAATCTTGCATCCTGGAGGTAGTTTCAACTTATAAGCTACTGCCCCCAACCTTTCTAATATCTCATAAGGACCATAGAATTTGGGCAAGAGTTTATGGTAATTGTGATCAGCCAATGACCTCAGCCTGTACGGAACCAAACGCAAATATACCAAATCTCCAACCTGAAATTCCCTTTCAGATCGATGCTTGTCAGCTTGAGACTTCATTCTATTTTGTGCTGCAAGCAGATTAGCTTTGAGTAAGGACAACATCTTGTCCCTTGCAGCCAAGCTTCTGTCAACACTGTCAATTCGTGTAGTGCCTGGTTCGTAGGGAGTAACAGTAGGAGGGGTCTGCCCATACACCACCTCAAACGGGGTCAGCTTTGTCGATGTGTGATAAGCAGTATTGTAACTGAATTCTGCCCAAGACAGCCACGACAACCACCTCTTAGGCTGAGCTGCAGCAAAACACCTTAAGTAGGTTTCTAAGCACCTATTGACCACCTCAGTCTGCCCATCTGTTTGAGGATGGTACCCCGAGCTCATCCTCAAAGCTACGTCATGCAATTTGAAGAATTCTCTCCAAAAGTCACTAATGAATACTGGATCCCTGTCGCTCACAATAGAACTAGGCATACCGTGAAGCCTGAATACCTGATCCACGAATGTCTGAGCAATGGTGGCAGCCGAGTAAGGATGGGATAAAGCAATGAAGTGAGCATACTTGCTCAGTCGATCTACGACCACGAAAATGACAGATTTTCCTTGGCAAGGTGGCAAACCCTCGATAAAGTCCATTGAGATGTCAGCCCAAACCTTCTCCGGTATTGGAAGAGGATGTAACAATCCTGCAGGTGATAATGTTTCATACTTGTGCTGCTGACAAGTGTGGCATTCGGCCACCATTTTTTGCACATCGTGTTTCATGCCCAGCCAATAAAAGCTGCGAGATAACCTCTGATAGGTCTTCAAGAATCCAGCATGCCCAGCTGTAGGAACTGAATGATGAGCCGCGAATACCTTAGCTATCCACACCGAACCCGGACTAAGGACTATTCTGGAGTTATACTTGAGAAGGCCATTATCAATATGAAACTTAGTCAAATGATTAGCTGCTGACAGAGATTGTGAAGGTAATTGCTGTGTAGGATCATTAGCTGCCAACACTTGTTGTTTCTTGCTATTGATCCATGAATCCCCTTCATTGTGCCTTCGCAAATCATCCATCCAACTGTGATAAGGATAGGTGATTGCTAAATTCTCCATTTGTGGCTCATAAACCTCTTGTCCCGAGGCCACCATATTCCCTGAAGGAGCATGTGCAGTGGCTGTATTGTCGATTGGAGACCTTGACAAAGCATCAACTGCTTTATTGTCACTCCCAGGTTTGTACTGAATTTCATAATCATACCCCAGTAACTTAGTAACCCATTTCTGCTGGAAAGGAGTGTGAGCTTTATGGTTGAGGAAGTACTTGAGGCTATGGTGATCGGTCTTGATGATAAAATGTCTCCCCTGCAAGTAATGGTGCCATTTCTTTATAGCATGTACAATTGCCATCATTTCCCTCTCATAAGTGGAAAGAGCTCTATTTCGAGGACCCAAAGCCTTGCTAGTGAATGCAATGGGTCTCCCCTCCTGCTGTAACACAGCGCCTATACCATATCCAGAGGCGTCACTCTCTATGATAAAAGGTTTGGTGAAGTTTGGCAGTACCAACACCATGGGAGATAGCATCAGTTCTTTGAGCCTGTGGAAGGCAGTGGTAGCATCCGAAGACCACACAAATCCATCTTTTTTGGTTAGTTGAGTCAAGGGAAAACTTTCCTTACCGTAATGAGGAATGAATTTCCTGTAATAGCCCGTAAGACCCAAGAATCCCCTCAAACTCTTCACAGAAGTGGGGATAGGCCATTGTGCCACGGCTTGTAGTTTAGAAGGGTCTGCAGCCACGCCTTGCCTTGAAACAATGTGGCCTAAATACTCAATAGCAGCCACCCCAAAAGCACACTTTGACATCTTGACAAACAATTGGTGATGCTTCAATACTCCCAAAACAGTATGCAAATGCCTTAAATGATCTGGCCAAGAAATACTGTAAACAAGGATATCGTCAAAAAATACCAAAACAAACCTCCTCAAATAAGTCCGAAAAACCTCATTCATAAGACCTTGAAAGGTTGCTGGGGCATTTGTCAATCCGAAGGGCATCACAAGAAATTCGTAATGGCCCTCATGAGTTCGGAAAGCTGTTTTCTCAATATCCGCTGGATGCACTCTAATCTGATGGTAGCCGCTTCTTAAGTCCAGTTTGGAGAAATAATTCGCCCCATGCAGCTCATCCAATAGGTCATCAATAAGTGGAATAGGGTATTTGTCTTTAATAGTCAGCTCGTTTAATTGCCTGTAGTCCATGCACATCCGCCATGTACCATCTTTCTTCTTGACTAATAAGACGGGTGAAGAGAAAGGGCTGTGACTATTTCTCACCAACCCAGCCTCCATCAATTCCTTGATACACTTCTCAATCTCAGATTTCTGAAAGGGACCATAAGCATATGGTCGAATGCTAGGTGGTTTGCAACCCGCAATTAAGGGTATCCGATGATCAAAATCTCTCACAGGAGGAAGAGATGTGGGCGTACCAAAAATGGCAGCAAAGGAGTCCAGCAGAGATTGCAATTCTTGTTGCTGCATAGAAGACAACTTATCAGCAAGTGTAGGCGCGGGTATGGCCAAGCTTCCACCTTCTATGGCACACAATAACACCCCACAGCATCCTGATAATAATAACTTGTCCATTTGTTGACACGAAATAGGGGATGGAGCTTGAGGTCTAGCACTGGACAAACAAATCTGCTCCCTTCCACACCAGAATTTCATAGTTAATGCCTCAAAATCCCATAAAACTGGACCGAGAGTTCTCAACCACTGCACTCCCAATACAATGTCACAACCTCCCAATTGTAATGCATACATGTCTGAAGTATATCCATAGCTGCCAATAGTTAATGGCACAGCAGCACAGGACCCCTTGCATTGAACTTGCCCCCCATCCGCAATCATGACATCACAATTATAAGTTGGGTCTAACTTCCAACCTAATCTTTTAACCATGCCAACATGTATGAAATTATGAGAGCTACCCGAATCTAGCAACACTATAACAACACAATTCTTGATAGTAGCAGTAATTTTCATGGTTTTATTGGCATTAGGAGTCGGAATCCCATATAGTGCACATGCAGTGATACAACATGCACTGACCTCTGTTATCTGCTCAACTGTTTGTGATTCCTGGGCTAACTCCTCCTCTTCGGAACTGTTATACCCCATATCTAACAATAAGACTTGTTTTCTAGCACATTTATGTCCCCGCACAAACTTCTCATCACAATAAAAGCAGAGATTATTCTGCCTCTTAAACTGGACCTCCTCTGGTGTGAGTTTTTTGAAGGACATATCCTTGCCAAATGTGGGTTCAATTCTAGTTCTAGCAGGTATTGCATCATGCTGTAATGGTGATTGAGGTAATCGTGAGCTAGAATTACCAGAAGAATGTACCAACCTTAACTTCTGGAATTTCGCATCCACTTCATGAGCAAAACTCATGGCTTCGTGAACTGTGGCAGGACGCAGCAGCTTAACATCGTGCCTGATTACTACTCGTAATCCTCCAATAAAGCAGTTTAGCCTCAAAGTTGGGTTAAGGTCACGGATTCTGGTTGCCAATCTTCTGAATTCAGCAATGTAATCCTTCAAGGTCCCAGTCTGACGAAGTTTAAAAAATGCTTCTACAAAAGCCTCAAATCCATGCTGGCCAAATTCCCTACAGAATGCCTTTGTGAAATCTTCCTAGTTGGAGAAGGAAGACGCATACTCCTCCCACTAAAACCACTGCAAGACTTCCCTATCACAATGGAAGGAGACCATTTTAACTTTCTTCTTAGGTGGCACCGAGAAATAATCAAAATACTGCTCCGCTTTATAGACCCAATCAATTGGATCATCACCATCACTGAACCGAGGGAAATCCATCTTAATGAAGGGCATTCGATCATCAAAAGGATAGCCTTTCTCTTTTTCTCGTGGGTCCAACCCTCCTCGTTTGCGACTGCATTCACCATCTTTGTCGTTTCAATCTGTAAGGTTGCTGAGGAACAAATACAAACCCTAATTAAATAAATAAATAAATAAATAAAACTGGTCGAGCAATTATTTGCCGATGAGTGGCTTTAGTTTCCACCATCGTGCTCTACTTTGATGTTTGAATATTACTTATTAATATGAATGATTGCATCAAAGGCCGTAGCTCGTGGTGGTGCAGGTGTTTCTTTCCATGGGTTAATCTACCTTGAAAACTATTTTTCTCTTGCAAGGTGTGTGTTTTTTTTATATTATTATTATTGAGAATACATTTCCCAGAAAAATCTAAAGGAAAATAAAATTAAAAAAATCTATAAGTTGATAAATTATTTTAGTAAAATAAATAAAAGAAAATACTTTTTTTTATAGAAATTAAAAAGAAAATACTTTATTTTATATTTAAAGCCAGAACATTTTTTATTATTGATCAAGGTTACCAAACATTAAATAGATATATTTATTATTTATTGATTTTGTTTTTTTTAAAAAAGTAAAAGACAGGAGTACTTAAAACACATGGATGGACTTTCTCGAATCCAAACCAATCGATTCACAAGATATAAAAATCATTCGTCTGGTGGTGGTTGTCTCGTTGCCACTGTATTTTTAATTATAATCTCTTAGCAGTTTTTCCACCGAAAAATAATTTGCAAGGAGGGGCTAAAATCGGCTTACCTACCAAAAATGATCCTGTTCATTGATTTTAGTATCTGTTTAATGCTCATCGATGGTTTAGATTTATCATCAACCCTTGGACTTTATTGTGATTAAAATTTCAGATCCTCAAATTATATGAGAAGACTTCTATTATTTATGTAGATTTTCTTTTTCTTTAGAATCATGGGAAAGAAATGCAAGAACCTGTGGGGCACGGGGGGGAAAGAAAGAAGAAAAGAAAATGTTGCAATAATTAATCAATTTGCTTCTAACAACTACACAAAAAATAAAGTATGTAACTTGAAATCACAAAATAAAAATAAAAATAGAGAGATCGAAGCTTTTGGCTGGACGGAAAGTGTGGGGAAGTGGAAGAGGTTTGAGAGAAAATGGCGAGTTGGGTTTTAATAAAAGTTAAAGAGAGAAAGGATGGAATTATAATTTTTTTTAGTTTTTAAATCAATTTGAGAAGCCGTGTCCTTTATTTATAATTATATTCAAAGGACCACATTACAAAAAATATTGAAGATAAAAAAAAAAGCAAGAAGATTACATCAAGAAAATATGACAACATATAAAAAAAATAAAATATAAGAGGAAAAAGGAAAACTCAATAAGATCGTGTTTGGTTTCAATCTTCCAATCGTCTCTTCTTTCTGATAACTCCAAGTCGGTGTTAATAAAGAGATGTTGCATCGACAAAAGGTAGAGAGAGACGAGGTCATCTCTCCTCCGAGGCCACGTTATGTCCGTTGAAATTATTTTTTATTTATAAATATATTAAAATAATTTTTTTATTAACACATGATTATATATATATATATATTAAATATTATTATTATTAATAATAATAATAATAAATTTTAATATATTTCAGAAATATTTTGGAAATGGAATGATAAAAAATACCTAAAACGTGGATAAATACAAAAAAGCTAGTTGTAGTCATTAAGACCAAATTTTTTCCAAGCGGCAGCGATATAGTCCGCCTCCATGCGCAAGTCAGACTCGGCGGCCATAAGGTTCCATCGCTTGCTCCACGTCCTATTCCTTGCCCAGCTAAAAAGTAAAAAAGAGGTGCACATTTTGGATCTAGTTGGACTAAAGAGATCCCAAAATTGAGTTTCTATTGCTTTATCTTTAACAGACAAATAATAATTTTATGGTCAAATCTTCACAGTTGGATTTGTGACGTGGAATGTCATCGTCTCTGCAACTAAATTATGCTCCTTGTCTCTCATGTGAACAGACCTCAAAATTCAAGCCTACCTCGTGCCAAACTATGTGACAGTTCAGTATACTCTGCATTGCATTTCCAAGCTTCTCTTCCTCCATAGATTGACCAAAAAGAGCACACTACTCCCTCCTGAACCCACCTCAGCCATTCCTGGACCTCATCGGCCGAAATGTCGGTCCAATATTTCTGGCGATGGTTTACTCTGCTGTCTTTCTTTCTGACATTGATCATGCTCGTTTCTCCGTCAAAATCAGATGATCAGTTTCAAATGCTTTCGAAGTTCAAGCTTGCTGTTCAACATTCGAAAACAAACGTGTTCACCACATGGACACAGGAAAATGAAGTCTGCGGCTTCACTGGAATTGTTTGTAACAAGAATGGATTTGTCACAGAAATCAATCTTCCTCAACAGCAATTACAGGGTGTTCTTCCTTTGGATGCTATTTGTGGACTACGATCGCTAGAGAAAATCTCAATGGGGTCAAATCTTTTGCATGGTGGCATCTCTGAGGACTTGAAACATTGTACAAGCTTGCAGGTCTTGGATTTGGGTAACAATTCGTTTTCTGGGAAGGTGCCTGACTTGTTTACTCTACAAAAGCTGAAGATCCTGAGTTTAAACACCAGTGGATTGTCGGGGCCTTTTCCGTGGAAATCATTGGAAAATCTTACCAATCTTGCTTTTTTAAGCCTCGGTGACAATTCATTTGATGTAACAAGCTCATTTCCTGTTGAGCTTTTAAAGCTCGACAAGTTGTACTGGCTTTATCTGTCAAACTGCAGCATTAAAGGGCAGATACCGGAGGGCATTTCAAATCTTACCCTGCTTGAAAATCTTGAACTCTCGGATAATCAGTTGTTTGGAGAGATCCCAGCTGGAATTGGGAAACTCAGCAAGCTTTGGCAACTTGAGCTATACAATAATTCCCTTACAGGAAAACTTCCTACGGGATTTGGAAATCTTACAAGTCTGGTGAATTTTGATGCTTCACATAATAGGCTTGAAGGTGAGCTCGTGGAGTTAAAACCCTTGAAACTCCTTGCTTCCTTGCATCTCTTTGAAAACCAATTCACTGGTGATATTCCTGAGGAGTTTGGTGAGCTCAAGTACCTTGAAGAGTTCTCTCTTTATACCAACAAGCTCACAGGTCCACTTCCTCAAAAACTAGGCTCGTGGGCAGATTTTGCTTACATTGATGTTTCAGAGAATTTCTTGACAGGTTATATTCCTCCAGATATGTGCAAAAACGGCAAAATGACTGATCTTCTGATTCTGCAAAACAATTTCACAGGCCAAGTCCCAGAAAGCTATGCGAATTGTAAGTCTCTTGAACGCTTTCGTGTAAGCAAAAATTCTCTTTCAGGCTCTATTCCTGCTGGGATATGGGGTATGCCAAACCTTTTCATTGTTGATTTTAGCATGAACCAATTCGAAGGTCCCGTGACACCTGATATTGGTAATGCAAAGTCTCTTGCTCTATTAAATTTAGCTAACAATCGATTTTCTGGCACATTGCCTTCTACCATCTCTCAGACTTCTTCATTAGTGTCTGTCCAGTTGAGTTCAAACAGATTTTCCGGTGAAATTCCTTCAACAATTGGTGAATTGAAGAAACTGGGCAGTCTTTATTTGACTGGAAACAAGTTCTCCGGTGCCATCCCAGAGTCATTAGGTTTATGTGCCTCTCTCACTGATATAAATCTCTCTGGCAATTCGTTTTCTGGGAATATCCCAGAGAGTCTTGGATCTTTGCCAACTTTAAACTCCTTGAATTTGTCCAACAACGAACTTTCTGGTGAAATTCCAGTTTCTTTGTCACGTCTAAAACTAAGCAATCTTGACCTGTCAAATAACCAGTTGAGTGGTCCCGTGCCCGACTCTCTCTCTCTCTCGGCTTTTCGTGAAGGTTTTGAAGGAAACCCAGGCTTGTGTAGCCAAAATCTGAAGAATCTTCAACCCTGTTCACGCAATGCCAGGACATCTAATCAGCTTCGCGTATTTGTATCTTGTATTGTTGCCGGGTTGCTAGTTTTGGTCATCTTTGCCGGTTGTTTCTTGTTCTTGAAATTGAGGCAAAACAATCTTGATCATCCATTGAAGCAGAGTTCTTGGAATATGAAATCTTTTAGGATACTAAGTTTCAATGAAAGTGACGTTATTGATGCCATCAAATCCGAGAATTTGATTGGCAAAGGTGGATCAGGAAACGTGTACAAAGTTGTGCTAGATAATGGCAATGAACTGGCTGTCAAACACATCTGGACAGCAAACTCCATCGACCGGAGAAGTTTCCGGAGCAGCTCAGCCATGCTGACAAAAAAGAATTCGCGGTCGCCAGAGTATGACGCTGAGGTCGCTACATTGAGCAACGTTAGGCATGTGAATGTGGTGAAGCTATACTGTAGCATCACGAGTGATGATTGCAATCTCTTGGTCTATGAATATCTACCTAATGGCAGCTTGTGGGATCGGCTCCACTCTTGTCACAAGATTAAGATGGGGTGGGAGTTGAGGTATTCAATTGCTGCTGGTGCTGCAAAGGGACTGGAGTACTTGCATCATGGGTTTGACAGACCAGTGATTCACAGGGATGTGAAGTCGAGTAATATTCTCTTGGATGAAGAGTGGAAGCCCAGGATTGCTGATTTTGGACTGGCAAAGATTGTGCAGGCTGGTGGTCAAGGGGAATGGACTCATGTCATTGCTGGAACTCACGGATACATTGCTCCTGGTAAATTTCTCTCATATTTTGTCTTTCCTAATCTGCAACATATAGAAATATTCATATTGAATTATCGATAACACATAAATAATAAAACAGAAGCGGATCTCAATCTATATCTGAAAGTTGCTCTCTGAAGCCGTGTTGATGACCTTCCAGATTAACATTTTTTCCTTTGAGAGCTTTTTGATTTTCTCTTTCTTAATCTTTGTTTTCTCTTTGATGATGGGATGTCAGAATAAGAATGAAACCAACATGGTCCATATATATAGGTAACAAGGTACCTTTTGGTATTCATGTCTTTTAGCATTCCCACTTTTTAATACTCCTATTTTAAGTCATCACTAAAATAGGAATAACCCTTTAATCCATATACATTAAAGGTTCACACTTTATTAGACACACCCAAAATCCAATTGCTTAAAAAAACTTAGCAGATCATTTTTAATCAAGTTTTATTTTATTTGACAGTCCACAAACACATAATTATTCTCGTACAAGCCCAACATTGGATTAATGATCCATCATGCTTTACTCTGTTCTGTTAACAGATTATTCTGCTAAATTTGTATGTTTCTGCACTGTGATTTACAGAGTACGCATACACATGCAAGGTAAATGAGAAGAGTGATGTGTACAGCTTTGGTGTAGTTCTGATGGAACTGGTGACAGGGAAAAGGCCAATAGAACCGGAATTCGGAGAAAACAAGGACATAGTGTGCTGGGTTTGCAGCAAACTGGAGAGCAAAGAGAGTGTGATTGAAGTGGTGGACCCAAACATCTCGGAGGTGTTCAAGGGGGATGCTATGAAAATGCTGAGAATTGCTATTCACTGCACATCCAGAATCCCAGCACTTAGACCCTCGATGAGAATGGTAGTTCATATGCTAGAAGAGGTCGAGCCTCTTCAACTCACAGACGTTGTTGTTGTTGATAAAGTAAGTGCAGGTTGTTCCAAAGAGAAGGTGAACACTGGTGGCAAATCTGATCCAAGCAGTTAAGGTAGGAGGGTTTTCTTTTTTGTTGGGAATTTGGCCTCGGAGGGTAATAAACCTGTAATTTCGAGCATTGGGTAGTGAGTTTATTTAGACCTCAGCTTGGGAAAGTGCAATAGGCTTAAGTTTCTCTGCTTGTAAGAGCTATATAGTAACTTTTATACATCAAGAATGTAATATATTCTCTCGTGCAAAGCAATAAATGTTCTTACTGATGATTGCAGAAAATCGAGAACGAGAACTGCCCCTCTAATTTGATTAGATCTTTTGGGGAAAGGGATGAAATCGAAATTAGGTTCCTGGTGGACAAAGAATTTCTTTTCTTTTGCCATTAAACCACAAACTGGTTTCTATCAGATATTTTTTTGCAGTTCTAGCTACCATCAGCACCTTAGGAATCAATCTCCATTGTTATAACAGCTCAGGATTAAGAATAAGAACAAAAGAACAGACAGAGAGTATTGAAAACAAGAATGCAATTGCCAAATGGGCTCAGAATAAAACAAAACTGAGGCTTAAAAATAAGAATAAGATAAAAGGTATAGAAATAAAAATGGGCACATTTCATTTTAAATCTGGGGTTGGAATCAGACATGAATCCTTGTAAGCTATCAAGAACATTACCCGCACCAATTATGCTCGCCAAATCATGAGTTTAGGAGGTCTCACCAGTTCACTCCTCACTTTCACACCCCCTTCCCTTCCCTCACTCTCTTGTCTTTCCATCAGTGAGTACCATCTCTCTCTCTCTGTATTGGGTTTTAGATTTTATAAACAGACAAATCTTTGTTAAATATAGAGCCTCATGAGACTGGGTTTTTTTAAGGTTTCTAATCCTCACAAAATTTACTACGAATTCGCTGTATAAAAAAATTGAAGTGAAAAGTTTTGAATGTAAGTAACGAGATTTGAATTTATGATTCGTTGTTTAATAGTACTTTGATAGCATATTCTAAAATTATTTTATTTAAAAAGCTTAAACTATAAATTAATGTCTTAGGTATAAAAAGTTAAGACTATAATTTATAATAGTCATAAATTAATCATAAACATTACTTCTATTTCATTCAAATTAAAATTATCATGAAAAGAAATCACCCTTATTGATTCAAATATAAATAACTCTCATATTAGATTTATTAAATGCAACAACTTAATATAAAAATAAAATAATTTTATTGCTTTACATTGCTAAAAGTACATTTTATATATAAAAAAACAAGTAAAAAATCAAGAGGGGTTTTTTTCTTGGAGTTGTTTCCCATGTCATTAGCGCCACGTCATCACTACTTTGCCACGTCATCATGCAATATCCATGTCACAGTTTTCATTTTATTATCTAATATACTAAAAGAGATCAGAGTCAGTATTGTATCATGTGAGTGAAATTACTGTGAATTATAATAGCGGTGCTCAATTTTCGGTTCGAGTTGGATCGTTGGTTTGATTATTGTACTGTATTTATATATGCTTGCACAAGTAAATACAAAGAAAGACCTTCAATCCTAAGGAGGGTGTGTTTCCTTTTTTTATTTTTTTTCACTTATGATTTATTTATTTATTTATTTATTTCGACGTCAAATAATTTTTTTTCTTATATTATTTTTTTTGCTATAGTTATTTATTTTTTCTTTCAATGGATGTTTTTTTTTACCATTATTAACACAATAAAAATAATAATTTTAGTTTTTTTTCTTACTTTCTCTTTTTCTAATGTTTTCAATTTTTTCATTCGGGTAATTTAATAGTTTTTATTGTTTTAGCAATAATAGTAATTATATTTTTAGATGTTAAGGATACAATGTTCCTGTTGTTATAATATGATGTATTCATGTGTTTCATTATATCAAACCTTGCATGTATAGATGTTATACTTTATTCAGTTTTTTTATTTTATATTTGTTTCGTCCCTTATACTTCTAATTTTTTTTTATCTTAATTCCTTTAATTTTTTATAGTCCATATTTTTGTCTATGTCTATATATGTGCGTCTTTAGTTTTGGTTTTTAATTTTTTTTTTGCTGAGATAATATTTTTTTTCAAAAACTTTGTTTTTAAATTTTAGTTCGTATTTATGATAATTTGAAAATTGATATTTTTTTCTTTGTTTTTTTTAATTTCACATGAAATAATTTTTTTGTTAAAATTTTAGGGTTTTTTTTATTCTTTTATTGAATTGATTTTTATATTATTCACACAACAACAACAACAACAACAACAATAATAATAATTTTAATTTTTTTTCTTGCTTTCTCTTTTATTAATGTATTCGAGTTTTTCTTATTGGAATAATTAAATAATTTTTTTTAATAAATAATAGTAATGATATTTTTAGGTATTAAGCCTCCAATGTTGTTATAACATGGTGTGTTGATATGTTTCATTATATCAAACATTGCATATATAGATATTAAATTATATTTTATTTTATTTTTAAAATAACAAAATTTATTAATTATTTTAATCTCAACAATCATAAAAATATTTACTCGACCTGCAATATACTAGGGTAATTAACTAGTTACTAACTATAAAATATAGTTGTACTGCATACTGATCCTCGTAACTAGATAAATATTCAGGTGCTTAAAAAAATGGAAGGAGGAGGCAAAAACTAGCCGGGTCAGGCTGGGTATAATTGTTTGGGGCCAGGTCCAAAACGGCA
This sequence comes from Salix exigua, assembly GCA_032356905.1. NCBI lineage: Eukaryota > Viridiplantae > Streptophyta > Magnoliopsida > Malpighiales > Salicaceae > Salix > Salix exigua. Next base: position 8,123,687 of record CM063596.1, read on the forward strand.
TGGTATTGGTGATTACCAAGCCATCGCAAGACTAGCATTTCTAGCCGTTCACTAGCGAATTTGCCCACTCCGCTGGGTATTTTTATACATCTAGAAAATTGATTGATTTTATAAATATTGTATTTTGTTATTTTAATATTTAATTGGTAAAATTATAATTGATAAAATTTGTTAAAAATGGTTTTTTTCAACTCAAAAATGATTGAATATTGTTATTACTAAAAAACTTTTGATAAAATTTGTTAGAAAATTTACTAAGAAGGTGAAATGATTTGTTAGAAACTTGTTGTCACGGAAACTCTGGTAAAAAAAACACAAAAAAAGAAACCGGTTTAAAAAAAAAGACTTGAACACGACGGTTATTAAAAAATAAAAAAATGTGATAAAAAGGTTATCGTTTATTAAAAGAAAAAAAAAAGAGAGTATAAAATAGAAATTTAAATTAAAAGCTAAAGCCAGAGTTATATTTATAATATTTATTAATCATATTATTATATTAAATGTATTCAAGAATAACGATATTAATTATTTTTTTGCAAGAAATCGTATGTCATTTTTTCTCTCTCTATATATTTTTAGGCGATAATATTCAATAAATATTAAAACATATATTAAGTCTTACATACTTTATAGTGTAATCGAAATGGGAAGTGCGTCATAGATTTTTTTAATTGTAGATAATTAAGGTAAATTTGTCAAAAAAATTATGAGTTGCCTTTTTCCTCTTGTAATATTAGATCTGACTCATTATAAATAAAAATATTGTAATTTGTTTTTAGAAATAAACCTCAAGTTTTTTGCGTGCTATAATTGTAGATAATGTAGATAAATTTGTCATTTTTTTTAGTTGTATTTTTTGTCCAGTAATATTAGATGTGAAATTTTAAAAACCAAAATATTATAAATATTTTTTAAGAAATAAACTTTAAAAAACAGAGCACAAAATTAAAATTTGAATTTGTTTTTTAAAGATTTATTTTTTGTATTATTATATTAAATGTATTACACTGTTGAAAAAAAAAGGTAAACGTACGCTGCGATGCATCGGAGCAAATTGCCAATGAATAGTGACCATGAGTCATGGGTTACAGCAGAAAATCGAGTTATTTTAGCTCGTTAGGTAATAAAAAAATAATAATAATGAGCCCAGGGATTATTTGTGGCGCGCTTAGTTGGCTAGGAAAAAAAAATACTTGGGAAAAAAGAACCGTGATGCGCGTAAACTGCCCCGGACACCTCGGTTAAGAAAAAAATGTATAAGTAGCAAAATAAAATAGGGAAAAAAATATAAAAAAAAAGTTGATTAAGAGATTAGTCGTGGTGCACGTAAGTTGGTTTGGACACTTTAGTTATTTAAAAAAAAATCTTGTTTTTTGGAAAAAAATAAAAACAACAACCAATTATTAAAAAAATTCTTTTTTTTAACCAAATTTTGTTTTTTGCAAAAAAAACTAAAAACAACAACCAGTTATTAAAAAAAACATTTCTTAACAAAAAAACATTTAAAAAAAATAGTTCTTAAAAAAAATATCAGATTTGTAAAAAAACACAACAAAAACCAGTTATTAAAAAAAATAAACAATTTTTTTTCTTTCTCAGTTCTTAAAAAACAAATCACATTTTGGTGTGTGAGCAGTTTGAACTCCCGCGGGCTCAGGTTGGCGCTAGCGGACAACCGCTAGGCCAAAACTTCGATCTGTCATTTCCGTTGTCGCACCCCAAAAATAGTAGGAGGGCGGCGTCGTGGCAACTTGTCCCCATGAGCGAGGAAATTAAAATGTTGAGGGATTATCTATTTTCATAAAAAAAAGAGTCGCCACCTAGTATTATGGTTACTAGGAAACCTAAGACTGGTCTTTCAGAGATTCTAGAGGTAAGGAACTGGTTGCGTAAAGGGAAGGTTTTAGCACCCCTAGTACGCCCTACCTAAGGTAAACTGCTTGACGCTTTGGATGACTTATGATATGTTATGGACTTGAACTTTCAAAACATGAAAAGGAATTTTATATATATATATATATATATAAATATATTATATACATTAAACCCCTTGAGATTTAGTTATTGATGAGTTTGTAATAATATATCATTCCCGTCGAATATTTTGGATATCCACCCCTTATTTATCCAAATATCGACAGTGAATAATAGCTTACTATTCCCGCCGGATATTTTGGATAATAACCTTTTTAGGATTTATTTATTCAAATATCGACGGTGAATAATAACTTATTATTCCCGCCGAATATTTTGGGTAATAACCCTTAGGATTTATTTACCCAAATATCAACAGTGAATAAAAGCATATTGTTCCCACGAATATTTTGGATTTTTACCTCTTTGGGATTTATTTATCCAAATACCGACGATGAATAAAAAAATCTCAAAACAAAATAAGATTTTAAATTTTTTTGAAATATTGGCCAATACCCTTTGGATTTTACAAACCTGTTGTAAAATCTCAAAAATGCAAGAAATAATTTTTCCCTTTGCAAAATCCATGCTAAAATCAATTTCCTCTTCAAAACCCCAAAATAATATATATATATTTTTTAAAGAAAACATTTTTTTTTTAAAATATGCTAGTGTATTGGCCTTATGCAAGAAGAAAACAACACATTTTTTAGGATTTTTTTTTTATATATATAAAAAAATAAAATAAATATATATATATATATATATATATATTATTTTTTATTTTTTTATATTTTATTATTATTTTATTTAATATTTTATATTATTATTTATTTATGGTGAGTTGGGCTCAGCTCACTATGGATCTGAGTCGACCTACCAGGCCGCCCCTTCGGATGAGTGGCTGGCGGTCGCTATACAGATGGTCGGCTGGCGAGTCACTCTTACAGATGGGCGGCCTGGCGAGTCGCCTCGAGTCTGGCCGTTGGCCCGACCCTTCTAGGTTGTGGGCCTTCGACCCGATAATACAGATCTGGTCGGGTACAAACCCGACCGTGATACTCAGACCGGTTACCCTTAGCGGTAGCAGGGTATTTTTCGAGAGATAAAAGCGAAGATGAACAGTGGTATGTTGATTTTTCAAGTACTGAGAGAATGGCGTTTTGTTAATACCTTTGTGTAGAGGATGTTGAGGTGGTTCTTCCGATCGTGGTGGTATCGGAAATGGTCGCCTTGTGCTCGCCGGAAAACGAGTTGGAAGTGGCGGGCTGTTGTTGCAGGCGTCGGGGTTGTCACCTTTTCTTCAACGGAGACGATGGTTGAGCTTCTGGGGATTGTGTGAAGTCGATGGTGATGGAAAGGGTGGTTCTTGGTGGTCTGGGATGACTGACTGTTGGAGTTACCGAACCGAAGAGGAGAGAGAGGCGTCGAGGGTCGCTGTTCGACGATGAGCGTTAGCTTCGCCGTCGTCCGAGAAGGTGGATGAGCTGGCGAGATTGAGGATGGTTTAATGGTGATGATGAAGGGCGGTCGGCGGTGATATTTCTTCACCGAGAGGGAGAGGCCGGTCAACGGTTTCGATTGAGAGAGAAGAGAAAAACCGTCCGAGGAGGAAGAAGACTAGTGCCCTTTTAATGAACACCACAGTAACCAAAATTTAAAATTTTTCCCGTCCCTCTTCCCCAGCTTCTCAGTTTTCATTTTGCTCCTTTTTTCTCTTTTTTCCGACCTCATTATCATTCTTTCGGTTCTTTCGGTTCATGGGCCTCTGCAGTTACCGTTGGTGGCCTACAGCATGCCCCATTTCCTGGCAGGCAACATTCTCTAATTCATGGCGATGGCGGGTGGCTCAATAATGTGGGTGGCTTAGTGGGTGGTGCAAGTTTTATTTTTTTTTTTTATTTTATTTATTTTTTTTTTTGGGTATAAAATACAATTTGGTCCCTCCATTTATTATTCCCTAATTGCACCCTCAATTAGGTCCTTGTAAAAAATCCAAAGTTAACTTTAAAATTGCGCGCACCTCTTTACTCGTGGCCCTTATTTTATTCAGTGCGATATAGTTCCCCACTCGAACATGAAACTCTCCATTTGTCCAATTGGGTCCCGATTTCGCTTAATTGGCTTGAAAAAAAAAAATTGATCAACGAAAAATCAAATATCATCAATTGAGCCCGAATTAATTTTAAACACTTGATTTCTTATTAACTAAGCCTTTAATAAAATTAAATTGATCAAATTAAAGTATAACTAAGTCGTCAAGCTTAATTAAAACTCTCCAATTGGACCTAAATTAAATTACTGAATATAATTACGCCTCTATATCAAACCAATGACTATATCAAATTGATCCATAAAAATATAATTATATTTTAATGACTTAGTTTATGCGTGGATTCATCTCATAATAAATTACTTTAGCTTTGGATCGCGTTTTTCATTTCGAGCGCAACAAGGGTATAATCGATTTTTCAAAAATGTTCAAAAATTTAACTTGATTTCTTTACCGACATCATCCTTCATTTATTTATTTATTTTTGTTATTTTACGATAGTTTTGGGGTATGACCCAAAATTGGGTTACAACAGTTGCCCCCTTCTTTACAATGCTTACGACTAAAGTATTTGTAAAAGACTTTAGCTTAGTAAGTGTTGTAAAGAAAAACATGGAAAATTGTCGCATTGCAATGCATGACTTACCCGGGTCTTATTATTGCAGGTGACCGCCCCAAGTTGGAAAGGAAAGAGGTCTCATTTTTCTGGGTGACCGATCTGGATATTATGGTCTCATTTTTATGGGTGACCGACCCGGATGAAAGAGTCTCGATAGTGACGGATGACTTACCCGGGTCTGATTATGATGGGTGACCTGCCCTAGTTAGTAAAGTCTCGATAGTGACAGATGACTTACCCGGGTCTGATTATGATGGGTGACCTGCCCTAGTTAGTAAAGTCTCGATAGTGGCGGATGACTTACCCGGGTCTCATTATGACGGGTGACCTGCCCGAGTTAGAGTCTCGATAGTGACGGATGACTTACCCGGGTCTGATTATGACGGGTGACCTGCCCTAGTTAGAGTCTCGATAGTGACGGATGACTTACCCGGGTCTCATTATGACGGGTGACCTGCCCGGATTAGAGTCTCGATAGTGACGGATGACTTACCCGGGTCTCGTTATGACGGGTGACCTGCCCGGATTAGAGTCTCGATAGTGACGGATGACTTACCCGGGTCTCGTTATGACGGGTGACCTGCCCGATTTAGAGTCTCGATAGTGACGGATGACTTACCCGGGTCTGATTATGACGGGTGACCTGCCCGATTTAGAGTCTCGATAGTGACGGATGACTTACCCGGGTCTCATTATGACGGGTGACCTGCCCTAGTTAGAGTCTCGATAGTGACGGATGACTTACTGTTGAAATTCACGGATTAAGGCAACTATGCACCTAAAGGCGGAATTGGTGCAAATACAATAAATATAGCAATTCTAAAATTAAGTACTTTAAAGTAAAGAGATAAGGGAGAGAGATTGCTAACTCGGGTTTTTAACGTGGTTCGGCAAGCCTACGTCCACGACTCAAGTACCAACCCGTACTTGAGTATTGTACTCTCTTACTAAACCAAGTAACAAGATTACAATTTCCGCTTGATGAATCCACACCAAGACTTTACACCACTTGAAGATATGCCCTCTTCAAGATTTTCCTTTTCCCACTTGAAGATGTACCCTCTTCAAGATTTTTCCTTGGTGATGTTCCCTCACCAATACCAAGAGTTTTATACTCAACTCTCAAGAGTTTCACAATGGTTGTTTTAGTAAAACAACAATACACTCTTAATAGTGTGGATATTACAAATGAAGATCTATGATCTCTTTCTCTCACTTAATAGCACTTAGGATATTTGAAGGTGTTTAAGTGTAGTGAGAATGAGAAAATACTCTTTGTGTTAAGATATAAAGATTTAAACACAAATATGAGTATTAAGGAGGATTGATGATATGAAGGTGTTTATGCACTTCTAATTGCCTCAATATAAGATATGAAAGTTGTGTCAATTTCGTTTTGCAATTAAGAGGCCTATTTATAAGTTTCAAAGAGAAACTAGCCGTTTGAAACTAGCCGTTAGAAACTAGCCGTTTATAGCCGTTTGAAACTAGCCGTTAGAAACTAGCCGTTTATAGCCGTTAGAAACTAGCCGTTTAATCATCAAATCCTTTGCATGCAATGTGAAGTGTGTGAGTTCATTTTAATTTGTGCTATCAAGATAGAAATTGAGATTTACACAAAGCACTAAAATGAACACTTATTCTAAGTCTTCACTTGCTTGCATCTTGGACTTCTTGGAGTGATTTCTTCTTGAACTCCATTATGCTTGTTGATGTATTCTTTGAATAAAACCTGTTTATAGCTTAATCTCATCCAAGCATATTATTAGCCCATTTTCTTTTTATTGTTATCATCAAAATATATAAAGCATACAAAGTATGACATTATATGTCAACAATCTCCCCCTTTTTGATGATGACAATAAATAAAAAACTTAGATAAAAAAATGAGTCTCCCCCTATATTTTGTAATCCAATATATAAGAGACATTGAGCATTTTTAGCAATTTAATCTAAGTAAAAATATCATATGCAATCTCAAGAAAAATCCATTTTCTCCCCCTAAATATATGCATATATATTTTTCATTTTCTCCTATTTTTCTCCCCCATTATTGATGCATTTGATATTTTCATCATATCTCTCCCCTTTGGCATCAACAAAAGAAAATTAACATTTTAGATAAATAAAGACATAATATCTAATAATAATAAATATCCAAAATGAAATTATTTCTACCAAAGAATTCAAGGGTGGTTCCTTTTGGAACCCAAATCATTTTAACATTCTTATTTTTCTTCATAGGACATGCATAAACCAAATGTCCTAATTTTCTACAATAATTACATGTTTGATTTGGATCATAAGAATGTTTAGCTTTAACAAAATAATTCTTTAAGTATTTTTGATTTATCTTAGGTTTATAACCTAATCCTCCTTTGTTAAACACACTTCTTTGGCTTGAAAGCATTTTCTCAAAAATTTCGGAGCCGTGTGTGAATGTTGAGATAATTACATTTAACTCATCAACTTTTTCTTTTAAAGATTTATTATCTTCTTCAAGTTGATTAGTTTTACTACTCTTGTCATTTAAATCATATACTTTCTTTTCTAATAATTCTTTTCCTCAATTAAGCATATATGATTTCTTTTGAGAGTACTATATTTAGAACCTAACTTCTTATATTCTACATACAAATTTTCAAGTTGTTCATGTAATTCAATATAGGAAGGGTCAGATTCATCATCCGAAGATTGTACCTCATTTTCGCTTTCAATTGCCATGAAGCACATGTTAGCCACATGTTCTTCTTCATCACTAGAGCTTGAGTTCGAATCATCGCTCCATGTCGCTTTCAAAGCTCTCTTTTGAAAGCGATTTCTCTTCTTCATTTGAAGATGGGGACAGTCGGGTTTGATATGCCCCAACTTGTTGCATTTATAGCACCTTGGAGTTTCTTTACTTGAATCTCCCTCCTTTTTGTATTTCGAGAACTTTCTCTTGTCATTTTTCCTTTTAAGAAAGTTTCAAGCTGTCTTGTGATTGATGTTACATCTTCTTCAAGATCGTCATTACTGTCTTCATCATTATCATTTTCCTCGCTTTCGATTCGATGAGCAGTTTTAAATGCCAAATTTTTCTTTGGCCTTTCTTCTTGATCTTGATTATCCATAGATATCTCGTGTGTCATTAGAGAACCGATGAGCTCCTCTAATGGAAGTTTTGTGAGATCTTTAGCTTCTCGTATAGCTGTCACTTTAGCTTCCCAAGCTTTTGGTAGAGATCTGAGAATCTTACTTACGATATCTGCATTTGAGTAAGTTCTACCAAGAGCATGTAAACTATTTGTTATGCTAGTCATACGAGTAAACATGCTTGTTATGGATTCATGTTGCAACATTTTAAATAACTCATATTGATGAACTAACATATCAATTTTTGATTCTTTTACTTGGTTAGTTCCTTCATGAGTTACTTCCAAAGCATGCCATATATCCCTAGCATTTTTACATGAAGATATTCTATTAAATTCACTTCTATTTAATGCACAATATAAAATATTCATTGCTCTAGCATCCATAGAAAGTAATCTTTTATCTAGGTCACTATATTCTATCATGCTTTTTGGAATCTCAATACCATTTACAATTTTGAGTGGTCTATGAGGTCCATTTTCAATAGAAAGCCATAAATTAAAATCTATAGATTGAAGATATATTGACATTCTAGCTTTCCAATAAGCATAATCATCACCATCAAAAAATGTGGTCTAGAAGTTGAAGCACCTTCATTTCGGAGATTATTGCATATAGTTGCCATTCTACTCAAAGTCTAAGCAAACTTAATAAATGAGAACTAAGCTCTGATACCAATTGTTGAAATTCACGGATTAAGGCAACTATGCACCTAAAGGCGGAATTGGTGCAAATACAATAAATATAGCAATTCTAAAATTAAGTACTTTAAAGTAAAGAGATAAGGGAGAGAGATTGCTAACTCGGGTTTTTAACGTGGTTCGGCAAGCCTACGTCCACGACTCAAGTACCAACCCGTACTTGAGTATTGTACTCTCTTACTAAACCAAGTAACAAGATTACAATTTCCGCTGATGAATCCACACCAAGACTTTACACCACTTGAAGATATGCCCTCTTCAAGATTTTCCTTTTCCCACTTGAAGATGTACCCTCTTCAAGATTTTTCCTTGGTGATGTTCCCTCACCAATACCAAGAGTTTTATACTCAACTCTCAAGAGTTTCACAATGGTTGTTTTAGTAAAACAACAATACACTCTTAATAGTGTGGATATTACAAATGAAGATCTATGATCTCTTTCTCTCACTTAATAGCACTTAGGATATTTGAAGGTGTTTAAGTGTAGTGAGAATGAGAAAATACTCTTTGTGTTAAGATATAAAGATTTAAACACAAATATGAGTATTAAGGAGGATTGATGATATGAAGGTGTTTATGCACTTCTAATTGCCTCAATATAAGATATGAAAGTTCTGTCAATTTCGTTTTGCAATTAAGAGGCCTATTTATAAGTTTCAAAGAGAAACTAGCCGTTTATAGCCATTAGAAACTAGCCGTTGGAAACTAGCCGTTTATAGCTGTTAGAAACTAGCCGCTAGAAACTAGCCGTTTATAGCCGTTAGAAACTAGCCGTTTAATCATCAAATCCTTTGCATGCAATGTGAAGTGTGTGAGTTCATTTTAATTTGTGCTATCAAGATAGAAATTGAGATTTACACAAAGCACTAAAATGAACACTTATTCTAAGTCTTCACTTGCTTGCATCTTGGACTTCTTGAGTGATTTCTTCTTGAACTCCATTATGCTTGTTGATGTATTCTTTGAATAAAACCTGTTTATAGCTTAATCTCATCCAAGCATATTATTAGCCCATTTTTTTTTATTGTTATCATCAAAATATATAAAGCATACAAAGTATGACATTATATGTCAACATTACCCGGTCTCATTATGACGGGTGACTGCCCTAATTAGAGTCTCGATAGTGACGGATGACTTACCCGGGTCTGATTATGACGGGTGACCGACCCGGATATCATGGTCTCATTTTTATGGGTGACCAACCCGACTAGCATGGTCTCATTTTTATGGGTGACCAACCCGGCTCAAAAACGAAACAGCATCGATTCTCAATTTATCCTCCGTGGTTTCTCGACCTGAGATTTTGTTTCTTCATATCTTTCATGACTCGCACTTACCTCATCTTTCACCATCTATTTCTGTCGAGGTTGGTTTTATGACAATAATATGCATGTTTTGTTACATCTTTAGAAACATAGGTCCCCCCCTTCTTCGTGATAGTCTTCCTTCATAGGATGTGTTTCCCATGCCATATTTATTTTTATTTTTATTTTTTTTTTATTTTTTTCACATAGGACCCTTTCTAGCTCCATTGTAGTTAAACGTCATATACTTGAAAGAATTTCAAAACATTGTTTTATTTGCAAATTGACACTTTTTAAAACAAATAGCTATTTTATAATCTTGCCCCCAGCATGGGGCACAAAATAGATCAAAATACAAATTGACACTCAAATTGCTATTTTATAATTTTGCCCCCAGCGTGGTGCACAAAATAGATCAAATATAAATGATAGAATGCAAATAAATATTATAAAATCATGTGTTTTGGAAAAGATTTCTTGCAACAAGAATTCATGGCCGAATTTTATCTATTGAGGAAGGTTACAACATATCAGGCATAATATTTCTTTACAGAGTCAGAATTCACAGGCCTAGCTAGATCTTCTCCATCCATGCTAGATAATAGCAAAGCTCCTCCTGAGAATGACTTCTTCACCACATATGGGCCTTCATAATTTGGGGCCCATTTACTCTGATCTTGTCCTGGTACAAACAATATCTTCTTTAACACCAAATCGCCTTCTTGGAATTTTCGAGGTCGGACTTTCTTATCATATGCTTTGGCCATCCTTCTTTGGTATAATTGATGATGACAGATTGCGGCTAACCTCTTTTCACTGATCAAATTCAATTGCTCATACCTGACATTTGCCCATTCTACTTCATCTAGTTCGAGTCCATCAATACTCTTAGTGATGGGATTTCTACCTCTAAAGGCATTACCGCCTCCATCCCATATACCAACATGTATGGAGTGACTCCTGTTGAGGTTCGAACTGCGGTACGGTATGCATGCAGGGCAAATGACAACATTTCATGCCAATCCTTATAGGTAACTACCATCTTTTGAACAATCTTCTTGACGTTCTTGTTAGCAGCTTCTACAGCACCATTCATCTTGGGCCTATAAGGAGAGGAATTTGAATGCTTGATCTTCCATTTAGCACAAAGTTCCGTTATCAACTTCCCATTGAAGTTTTGGGCATTATCGGTTATAATCTTTTACGGTGGCCCATACTGAGCATATCAAATCTCGCTCAATGAACTTCTTTACCACTTTTTGTGTTACATGAGCAAATGACCCAGCCTCTACCCATTTTGTGAAGTAGTCAATTGCCACGAGAATGAACCTGTGACCATTGCTGGCTTTTGGGTTGATAGGTCCAATCACATCGATCCCCCACATCGCAAAAGGCCATGGAGATAACAAATTAAATAGAGGGATCGGAGGGGCACTCATTTTGTCCCCGTAGATCTGACACTTATGACATTTGCGGACATAGTCAATGCAATCCTTCTCTAATGTCATCCAAAAGTAGCCGACTCTTTGTATTTTCTTCGCCATCATATGTCCACTAGCATGGGTCGAGCAGATCCCTTCATGCACTTCTTGCAAGGCATTTCTAGCTTCAACCCCGTCTAGGCATCTCAGCAAAGTCCCATCAGATGACCTCTTATACAAAACTTCTCCATCAAGGTAAAAATCCATTGCCAGCCTTCTCAAGGTCTTCTTTTCGATGTTGGATGCCCCCATGGGATAAGTCTGATTTTGGATGAAGTTCTTGATATCATAGTACCAAGGGTTTCCATCTATTTCTCCTTCAACTGAGCAACAATGAGATGGGTTATTCCTGATGTCAATGTGTATCGGCTGCAAGTGTTGCCCGAAGTCTATCCTAGCCATAGAAGCTAGAGTAGCCAAAGCATCTGCAAACTGATTTCCTTCCCTTCCTAGATGTGTGAACTCTATTTCCTCAAACTCCTTAGCCAGTTTAGATAGGTACTCTTGGTAGGGTATCAACTTTTCTTCTTTGGTTTGCCATTCCCCTTTTACCTGACAAATAATTAGCATCGAATCTCCATATACATCTATCTTCTTTACGTTCAACTCCAATGCAGTCTCTAAACCAAGAATACAGGCCTCATACTCATCCGTGTTATTAGTGCATCCGAATTGCAATTTAGCCGAAACTGGGTATTGTTTCTTGTCAGGAGATATTATCATCTGCCTGACTCCGTTACCACATATGTTCACGAGCACCATCAAAGTACATAGTCCACCATCCGGGTTTTCCTTCCTCTCGAAAACACATCCTCATCAGGAAAATCGAAGTCTAACGGCTCATAGTCCTCCATAGCATGGTGCGCGGTGATCGGCAATAACACTCCCTTTTATCGCTTTCCTTGTCATGTACACTATATCATACTCGGATAGCGGAACTTGCCACCTAGCGATTAATTTGGATAAATAGGGCTTTTCACGGATGTACTTCAACGGGTCCAATTTGGAAATTAACCACGTGGTATGATACAACAAATCATCGTCGTAACCTTTTGCAGCCCATGCTAATGCACAACATAACTTCTCAATCATAGTATACCTAGACTCACACTCCATGAATCTCTTGCTTAAATAATAAATGGCCTTTTCCTTCCTTCCCGATTCATCCTGTTGCCTCAACACACATCCCATCATTGTTTGATCATCTGTTAAGTATAAAATCAATGGCCTTTTTGAGTGCAGGGGAACCAATAGAGGCGGTTTCAATAAATCTGCTTGATTTTCTCAAAAGCTTCTTCACATTCTGCGTTCCAAATGCCAGGATTCTTCTTTCTTAACAAGCGAAAAATAGGATCGCGAGGTTGTGGTTAATTGGGATATGAATCGAGCAATGTAATTTAACCTTCCCAAAAATCCCCTTACTTCCTTCTCGGTCTTGGAGCGGGCATATCCTGAATAGCCTTTACTTTTCAGGATCTACTTCTATTCCTTTGTCACTCACCACAAAACCTAGCAACTTCCGGACTTCACTCCAAATGAACACTTTGCGAGGTTAAGCCTCAATTTATATTTCCTTAACCTTTCAAATAATTTCTTCAATATTTGGACATGATTCTCTCCTTTTTCCCGATTTAGCGATCATGTCATCCACGTATACTTCAATCTCCTTGTGCATCATGTCGTGAAATAAAGTCACCATAGCCCTTTGATAAGTGGCACCAGCATTCTTTAACCCAAATGGCATGACTTTATAGCGAAAAGTTCCCCATGGTGTCACAAGCGTCGTCTTCTCCTTATCTTCGGCGCCATTTTTATCCGATTATAACTCGAGAAACCATCCATAAAGGAATACACGGAGCTACGAGCTGCATTATCAACTAACATGTCTATATGTGGTAAAGGAAAATTATCTTTAGGGCTAGCCGATTTAAATCCCTAAAGTCCACACGGACTCGAATCTTGCCCTCCTTTTGGGTACCACTACTATGTTGGACACCCATTGTGGATATTTGACCACCTCTAAGAAACCAGCATTCCATTGCTTTTCAATTTCCGCCTTTACTTTGATCAAAACTTCTGGGTGAGTTCTTCTTAGCTTTTGCTTAATTGGTCTGCATCCCTCCTCCAATGGTAACCTATGGACTACAATATTTGTATCTAGACCGGGCATATCCTCATAAGACCAAGCAAAAACATCTGTATAATCTTGAAGTAGTGCAATCAAGTCTTCTCTTTCCTTTTGCGCGATCAAAGTTCCTACCTTGATTTCTCTTTGACTTTCTTCCGTACCCACATTTATGGTTTCAAGTTCCTCTTTAGCGGGCTTCCAAACTTGTTCGTGTTGCTCTAATAATTTTGCGAACTCTTTAATGCTATTTTCATCACCGTCTTCCTCTTCTACAGCTATTATGTGCTCTTTATAATTCGGCCATTCATTCTCAGTGCAAAGTGCAAGTGGTGTTGTGGAAGTTCCGCTTTCAGGGTTCCTGAAAGCGGAAAATGAGTGTAAATGCACCAAATAAAAATAAGAAGAGAGATGAACAAACATGCATGATTTCCATAAAAATTCAGTTCACAATAACAAAGATAAAACCCGATTGGCCTGTTAGGCCTTAAAACAAACAAAACAAAAACAAATGTAGAAAACATTGTATATTACATTTTGAAAACCAATGGAGCTTCTTGGGTTTCCCAATTCTGGAACTTCTCTCCCTTGGCCAATTTCCGAATGCATGCACGGGCAGTGACTTCCTCTACAACATAGATGGTCAACTGTGGTAGCTCTTCATCCATTTTCCCTGACTGAGTCTTCTTGACAATTCTTTGGACGTCCTCCTTTTCCACCATATTTACGCTCATAGATGACATCTTCTGCAGAAAGCTCTCGTGCCCTGGATCAGGCTGTACGACATATGCTGCCTTTGGGAATGAGACTTTGATAGGAGGAATGACTAAATCTTCTTCTTGAGCTTCCTTCCTTCAATCCTCGCCATTCTTTTCTCTCTTCTTGCTATGGCGACCATTAGTAATCCTCTTTTTAGGTTTATATCCCAAACCAAACCTTTGTTCTGCAGACCTTGACCTTGTTACCCCAATCCAATCAAGTTTCTTTTCGTTGCTCCAAATCGGCAGGAACCTTGTTCTTTAAGAGGCTTTTAGCGGCCATTTTAGTGGCCCCTGAGATCCTGGGTTTCCTTTTATGGTATTCTCCGGCACCCACTCGGTATTCACAACTTCAAATGCATGCGAGGTTTCCATCAGTACAATTTTCAGCTTCAATAAATGGGACCGCTACATTTTTATCACGGATATAGCTTCTTCGGCCTTTACGATGCGAGGACACCATTGGCAATGTACTTCAAGCGTTGATGCAATGAAGAAGTATGACTCGGCGGCGTGTATCCATGGTCTTCCCAACAACATGCTATAGGAAGGGTGAATGTCCATCACCGAAGGGTTACCAAGAAGGTTTGGGGACCTATGGCTAATTCAACTTCGATTGCCCCCAACACCTGCCTCGGCGCACCATCGTATGCTCTCGCCGTAATCCCACTTGGATGCATGTGAGAAGGATCTACTGGCATCTCTTCCAGCATGTGTCTTGGCAACACATTTAGGGCAGAGCCATTATCAATGAGAACTTTACCGATGAGACAATCCTTGCATCTGACTGTGATATATAAAGGCTTATTATGCCCAGTTCCTTCGGCACCGAGTTCATCTTCAGTGAAATACAAATAGTTCGATGCGTGGATCCTCCCTACCAGGTGCTCCATGGTCGTTTGCTCAATATTCTGAGGCACATAGGCCTCGTTCAATACCTTTTGCAAGGCATTTCGATGAGGCTCAGAACTTAGTATTAATGACATGATGGAGATTTTGGCAGGGGTTTTCTTCAACTGATCCACCACACAATACTCACTATGCTTCATCAATTTCAGGAATTCATTCGTCTCTTCCTCTGTCACCGGCTTATTTACCTCTAACTCATTTTCATGTCCCACTACCTCTTTACCCTTGATTTTCCTTTGTTTTTCTAGCTCCTCGGGCGTGAAACAACGACCGCTCCGGGTCAAACCACCTATCTCGGTTTGGACAAAAGGAAATTTGACGTTTGGGGTAGCAGCATAATTTCCTGGCATTGCTTTATAGTCCACCTCCTTTGCACATGAAGGCTTATATAGCACCAATCTCGAGAGTCCATTAGGTGTTGATTGGATCCTACACTTCTCTATCCCTGCTATCTCCTCATGGTTTTCTCTATCCTCAATCCTTAACTCTCCTAGAGTCACCATCCTGGTGACCTTTTGACGAAACTCAATACATTCGTCAATGTGATGCCCTCTTTGTTCATGGAATGGGCAAAAGTCATTTTTGCCAATGTCATGCTTAGTTGATCCCATCAAATGTCCAGAATGCACCAACATGTCGTATAATCTGGACATAGTCACCTTGAGAGCCCTTACTTTATTAGTTTCTATTGCATTCACCCCACTACTTCCCGCAGCATGTTTGGGCAAAGGATTCAGATTCACATTGGGTGGATCCTCAATGGTGATCCATCCGACTTTGATCAATTGTAACACCTTTCTCTTAAAAGCTACGCAGGTCTCGATGTCTGTGACTCGCATTACCAAGTATGGTATTCGCAGGTCAAATTGGGATTATGCCAAGCAGGGAAAGGTGGTCGTGCTGGTGGTACTGGTAGGGGAGCAATATGTCCAATGTTTAGTAATTTGGCATATAATTCTTTTAGGGTCATGGGCAAAGGTGGTAGCTGTTCTTCAGCTTGTGGATAATCTCTTCTTTGGTAGTTATTTTGATTATGTGCGGGGAATTTTGGGTAAAAAGGCTGGTTTGGAGTGGTGGGTTTGGAAAAGTTGATGTTGGTGGTTTGGGGGTAGGTGTTTGGTAACTCTTATAATTCTTCTCTTTCCCCTTGTACCTTTCTTCCACATTATTCACCTCAACTTCTTTTCTCTTCCCGATGAAACCTCTCTTCTCTACGGGTTCCACAATTCTTCCACTCCGGATTCCCTGCTCAATCCTTTCAGCAATCCGTACCGCATCAAAAAAGTGTTGGGCTGAGCTTCCCATCAAGTGCTCATAGTACGGAGCCCTGAACGTGTTGGCAAACAGAGCCACCATTTCAGACTCTATCAATGGAGGTTGCACATTGACAGCTTGGTCCCTCCATCTTTGAGCATAAGTCCTTACAGACTCTTGAGCTCCTTTCTCCATTGTCATCAAGCTGGTCCTATCAGGAGCAATCTCGAGGTTAAACTTATACTGCTTTAAAAAAGCGTCTGCCAAATCAGCCCACTTTCGAATCCTGATATTATCCAACTTCATGTACCAGCTAAGCGCAGAACCCGTCAAGCTATCCTGGAAGAAATATATTAGCAATTTGTCATCATGTATAACCTCCGCCATCTTGTTATAATAAGAACGAAGATGAGTTTTTGGGCATTCTATTCCAGTGTACTTAATAAACTCGGGGACCCTGAACTTCCGTGGTATCACAATGTTTGGTACCAAACATGCTTCATTACCTCGATTGGGTCGGATAGATCGTTCCCTTCCACTGCTCTTATCCTTTCTTCTAGTGCAGACCATTTATCATATCCAGTGGGTTCCGGAACTCTGGTATTGTGTGGGTCCTCGTCTGTTAAATCTAATGTAATAGGAATTGGGATGGGCCGGATGGATTCATGTTGCCTCTTTGGCGAATTAGTTTCCATAATAAGGGTGCCCCAGGCTTTGGATTGCTGGTGGTGCTTCCTCGGTTCGAGCGGATGTGCCCTCTCCATCTCTTGCTCTTAAAGTCTTCTCTAGCAAACTAGTCAAGCGTGCTACGTCATTTCGCATAGCTTCAAGATCCCTTTGGTACTTGGATTCTAGTTACGCCTACGTCGTTGTTTTCCATTCTTCTTCTCGATCGGGTGTTGTGGACTTTAACGAGGGGACCTATGTTTCAGTGGTAGAGCTGTTACATGAATGCATAAGAGAATGTAAAATGTATGTGGTATGATGAGTATGAATGTATATGTAATGCAACGGATTTCTCTTGTGAACAATTAATGGCCAAACACTTCCTAGAATAGGGGTTTCTTGTCACATTGCCGTTAGGAGTACTGCGCCTCGGGTCATTTGCTTAAGTCATATTCACCAAAGACAGAATTTGCATAAGAAACGTCCTTTTTTATTGATTGGATAAGTTTGCTACATTTTGAAAAACTCGAAAAGGGAAAGCAAATTAAAATCTTTCTTCCGTCGCGTCTTCCATCAAAGGCAGGAAAGCAAATCCCCGGTTCTCGATCGACTCCAAGAAAGCATCGGTTTCAGCTAAACTTCGACGGTAACGGATGATGTTTCCCCCCACATTTCTAGCATTGGTCCTAATGACCCGAGCGTGTGCAGCAGCTTCATCCATTTGTTTGTCCATCCTGGACAATTTTTCAATAAGCACCAAGTTGGTTCTGTTTAATGAAATGTTATTAGCATCAATATGGTCCTTATGTTTTTCTATCAATGCTAATTTTTCGCCCAAATGCTTTACCCTTTCTCTCTCTTTGTCGAGCTCCATCTTCAAAGTTCTTATCTCATCTTCTTTAATTACCAATTGCGCTTCAACAACTTCATCTTTCACGAGGCTCACCTAAACGACTTTCCGACATTACATATTTCTTGTGCAATTCCTCGTAATTTTCAATTCTATCCATCAGCTCACACTGAACTTCTGCAAACTTTTCTTGATAATATTCTCTGTTCTCCTGACATTCACTATGTTTAGTCTTCAATGTGCCGAGTTCAGAGCAACTTTGCTTCCACATTTGATTCATCTCCGCTAAGTCTTTCTCAATTCCTAATCTAGCATTTTTCTCCTCGACCATCTTCAACTCGAGCTTAGCTAAACTCGCATCTCTAGACTGTAATTGTTCATCTAAAAATGCTCTCCTTTTATCACCCTCCAGCACCATTTCTTCCATCATTATCTTATCCCTTCGGGTCTTGTTTAATTCCATCTGAAGCTTTTCAATTTGTCTCCTTAAGTCTCCCTCACTGTCAACTCTTTTTCTTTTAACGGACCTTTCTTCAGTTTGTGGCGACTTCACTTCTCCATTGGCCGAGGTTGAGGCAACTGAATCTCTCCATTTTGAATACCCTTCGCTTGCACTAGGATTCCCCAAATTTTTATTTCTAACAAAACAAGATGCTTCAGTCTTGTTTGATGGCTAGCATGACTTCTTGTGCAATGGGATCCTTAAACAAACCAAAAAATTGAGCAATCCCTTTGGTTCTTGGAATGAATTGCATGCCCCCATGCTGTCTTACCACAAGGGCTGGAGCATAACTCACATAACCGGTAACCCCTACCAGCGGAACCCAACACCTTTGCCCGCAACTCATTAGGACATCCATTGCTTTGGCCCAAGGGGCCTTCCACTTCAAACCACCACTAGGTGCAGCTTTTAGCTTTTCTACCCATCCTTGGTTGTCTAAATCCCCCCATTCTTCTTCCTCCACTAATCTCAATGGTCTTCGGTTGAACCACCAAAAATTATTGAAGACAGGTTTTTTCGTTTCAATGTGACTAACCATCCAAATATATAACAGCTGCGTGCAACATCTCACTGCCCCTTTCCCAGCTTTCCGACAGTGATTAAGTGTCATGATGGTTTCAGCCAAAATAGCAGCCACCGGGTTGATTTGCGTAGTCTCATATCCTACATATGCAGCAGCAGCTTCTAAGCTTATTATACCATCAGGCTTAGGAATAACACAAGCCCAAATATGCCTAATGCAATCAATCTTTCTTTCTCTGACCCAGACTTTTGTTCTAGTTCCAACTCCAGCATCTTCCATCTTAGACCAGCAGCCTTCTTTTCTAAAAACCTTTCAACGTTGGAGATCCTAAGCGGCTTAGCGAGTTCAGGAATGACCTTATCAGATCTCGAAGGGAAATAAATCCTATATAGGTCATTTGGGAACTCAGTCAACATTCCGTATTCCTCCACAGTAGGACATAGATCTATGTTCCCAAAAGAAAAACAACGGTAGTCAGGGTCCCAGAAATGAATTAGACTTCGCACTGCCGGTCTTAAGATGTCCACTTTTGCAATCTCCATCAAGCGTCCGTATTTCCTGAAAAATGTGTCTTTGTCCACATCCTGAAAGTGAATCGTCAACTTGTTCACCTCATTTATGATGCAATCTATATTCTTGATTGGTGGTAGTCTCATAGCATCACCTTTAAGGCAGTCTCCTTCAGTCAATTGTGACAATTCAGAATTTCTCCCATATTCCATGATGGAAAATCTAGTGGTTGTGGCCATATCGTTCACAAGACCTGTAAAGCAAAGATGCCTTTTTTAGGTTTATTTAATGTGAAAGACATTTCGGAGAATACATCCTAACGATAGGTTCTAGTTTCTTTACGTGAGACATAGGGTAGGTTTACTACTTGGGCTCTAAAAAGGGTCTCTCGCTGTCCCAGTGATCACCCTCGTAAAGGCAATATGGGGTCTTAGCAGATAATGGGATGGCTCGTATACCAATCATTATCATCTAAGCTCTCAGCAAAGAGTTAGGGTTTACACAAACTTCAACCTTGACTCAAGTCATAGGTAAGCTTCTACTCCCCCACTTAACTTAAAGTTTCGTGTGTGCTCTCAAAAATGATAAAAAGTGATGAGTTAAGAGGTATATTATGATGACAGGTTGAAAAGTTGCATGCTAAAGCTTTTAAAAAAACATGTAAATATTTTGTGGCAACAGGAGAATAAACGAATAAATAACGCACAAATAATTAACATATCATAAACAAACAAAATTATCAAGCTTAGTCCAAAGTCCCCAGTGGAGTCGCCATTCTGTCGCGCCCCAAAAATGGTAGGAGAGCGGCGTCGTGGCAACTTGTCCCCATGAGCGAGGAAATTAAAATGTCGAGGGGATTATCTATTTTTAAGAAAAGGAGTCGCCACCTAGTATTATGGTTACTAGGAAACCTAAGACTGGTCTTTCGGAGATTCTAGAGGTAAGGAGCTGGTTGCGTAAAGGGAAGGTTTTAGCACCCCTAGTACGCCCTACCTAAGGTAAGCTGCTTGACGCTTTGGATGACTTATGATATGTTATGGACTTGAACTTTCAAAACATGAAAAGGAATTTTATATATATATATATATACATTAAACCCCTTGAGATTTAGTTATTGACAGTTTGTAATAATATATCATTCCCGTCGAATATTTTGGATATCCACCCTTATTTATCCAAATATCGACAGATGAATAATAGCTTACTATTCCCACGGACATTTTGGATAATAACCTTTTAGAATTTATTTATCCAAATATCGACAGTGAATAATAACTTATTATTCCCGCCGAATATTTTGGGTAATAACCCTTAGGATTTATTTACCCAAATACCAACAGTGAATAAAAGCATATTATTCCCACGAATATTTTGGATTTTTACCTCTTTGGGATTTATTTATCCAAATACCGACGATGAATAAAAAATCTCAAAACAAAATAAGATTTTAAATTTTTTTGAAATATTGGCCAATACCCTTTGGATTTTACAAACCTGTTGTAAAATCTCAAAATGCAAGAAATAATTTTTCCTTTGCAAAATCCATGCTAAAATCAATTTCCTCTTCATATATATATATATTTTAAAAGAAACAATTTTAAAATATGATAGTGTATTGGCCTTATGCAAAAAAAAAACAACACATTTTTAGGATTTTTATATATATATAAAAATAAAATAAAATATATATATATATATATATATTATTTTTATTTTTTATATTTTATTATTATTTTATTTAATATTTTTATTATTATTTATTTATGGATGGCTGGGCTCGACTCACTATGGATCTGAGCTGACCTACCAGTCGCTTCTTCAGATGGCTGGCTGTGCAGTCGCTTCGATGGCTGACTGTGCAGTCGCTACAGATGAGCCGACTGGCAGTCGCCTTCGATGAGCTGACTGCAGTCGCTCTTCTGATGGGCTGACCTGGCAGTCGCTCGAGTCTGGCCGTTGGCCCAGCCTTCTAGGTTGTGGGCCTTCGCCCAGATATACAGATCTGGTCGGTACAAACCCGACCGTGATACTCGACCAGTTACCACTTAGCGATAGCAGGGTATTTTTCGGAGATAAAAGCGAAGATGAACAAGTGGTATGTTGATTTTTCAAGTACAGAGAATGGCGTTTTGTTAATACCTTTGTGTAGAGGACGTTGAGGTGGTTCTTCCAGTCGTGGTGGTATCGGAAATGGTCACCTGTGCTCGCCGGAAAACGAGTTGGAAGTGGCGGGCTGTTGTTGCAGGCGTCGGGGTTGTCACCTTTTCTTCAACGGAGACGATGGTTGAGCTTCTGGGGATTGTGTGAAGTCGATGGTGATGGAAAGGGTGGTTCTTGGTGGTCGGGATGACCGACTGTTGGAGTTACCGAACCGAAGAGGAGAGAGAGAGGCGTCGAGGGCTGCTGTTCCGACGATGAGCGTTGCTTCTGCCGTCGTCCGAGATGGTGGATGAGCTGGCGAGATTGAGGGTGGTTTAATGGTGATGATGAAGGGCAGTCGACGGTGATATTTCTTCACCGAGAGGGAGAGGCCGGTCTAACGGTTTCGATTGAGAGAGAAGAGAAAAACCGTCCGGAGGAGGAAGAAGACTAGTGCCCTTTTAATGAACACCACAAGTAACCAAAATTTAAAATTTTTTCCCGTCCCTCTTCCCCGGCTTCTCAGTTTTCATTTTGCTCCTATTTTCTCTTTGTTCCGACCTCATTATCATTCTTTCGGTTCTTTCGGTTCATGGGCCTCTGCGATTACCGTTGGTGGCCTACTGACATGCCCCATTTCTGGCGAGCAACATTCTCTAATTCATGGCGGTGGCGGGTGGCTCAATAATGTGGGTGGCTTAGTGGGTGGTGCAAGTTTTATTTTATTTTTTATTTTATTTATTTTTTTTTGGGTATAAAATACAATTTGGTCCCTCCATTTATTATTCCCCTAATTGCACCCTCAATTAGGTCCTTGTAAAAATCCAAAGTTAACTTTAAAATTGCGCGCACCTCTTTCTTGTGGCCCTTATTTTATTCATGCGATATAGTTCCCCACTCGAACATGAAACTCTCCATTTGTCCAATTGGGTCCCCGATTTCGCTTAATTGGCTTGAAAAAATTCAAATTGATCAACGAAAAATCAAATATCATCAATTGAGCCGAATTAATTTTAAACACTTGATTTCTTATTAACTAAGCCTTTAATAAAATTAATTTGATCAAATTAAAGTATAACTAAGTCGTCAAGCTTAATTAAAACTCTCCAATTGGACCTAAATTAAATTACGAATATAATTACGCCTCTATATCAAACCAACGACTATATCAAATTGATCCATAAAAATATAATTATATTTTAATGACTTAGTTTATGCGTGGATTTATCTCATAATAAATTACTTTAGCTTTGGATCCGCGTTTTTTCATTTCCGAGCGCAACAAGGGTATAATCGATTTTTCAAAAAATGTTCAAAAATTTAACTTGATTTCTTTACCGACATCATCCTTCATTTATTTATTTTTTTGTTATTTTACGATAGTTTTGGGGTATGACCCAAAATTGGGTTACAACATCCGTCATAAAAAATACAAAAAGAGTGTTTGTGTAAAAAAATTATAAAAAAAAGTGGATCCGGAGATTAGTCATGGTGCACGTAAGTTGCCTTGGACACTTTAGTTATTAAAAAAAAAATTGTTTTTTGTAAATAAATAAAAACAACAACCAGAAAAAAAACATTTAATTTTTTTTTAAAAAGCAAATCAGATTTGTAATAAAAAACAACAACAACCAGTAATTAAGATTTTTTTTTAAAAAAAAGAAACCATTTTTTTTAATTAAAAAAAATTCTTTTTCAAAAAAACTTTTTTTTTTAAAAAAAATTCATTTACAAATATTTTTTTTGTAAAAAAATAAAAACAACAACCAGAAAATTTTTTAAAAAAAACAATTTTTTTAAAAAAAGCAAATCAGATTTGTAATAAAAAATAACAACAACCAGTTATTAAGAAAAAACTTTTTTTAAAAAAAATAAAAAAAATTCATTTTCAAAAAAACTTTTTTTTTATAAAAAAACAGTTATTAAAAAAAAACGATTTAAAAAAATAAAAAAAAAATCATTTTCAAAAAATCTTTTTTAAAAAAAAACAATTATTTAAAAAAAACAAAATGAAATCACAATTGGTGGTCGAGCGTCTCAAACTCGCGCGCGCCTGTGTTGGCAGCCAGCGCACGATGACCGCTTCGGCCAAGCCCTCTAATCTGTCCATATTCACCATAAAAATACAAAAGAGTGTCGGATTTAAAAAAACGCACATACACCCGCGATTCACCGTGACAAATTGTCGATCCACGGTGGCAATGAGTCACGAGTGAATAGTAGAAAAAGAAGGACCTGTTTTAGTTATTAGGTAATTGCTAGAATTTCTATCTCTTTTTCCCTCATGTTTTGCTTTTAAGATGGACTTTACGTGCCGTTTGGTTACAAGCAGTGAAAAGGCTAAGATGGGAATGGGAGAATCAAAATAAAAATTAAAAAAAAATCATAATGATATTTTAATTTTGGTATTATGTTTGAAATAGTAACTGAAATAAAAATTAAAAAAAGTTAATATCTAGTTTTAAAAATAATGATTAAAATAATGATTTTATCAATATTAGTATTGATGGTAGTGAAAATAATAAACATAAAAAAAACAAGGTTACGGTCACTATTTTTAAAGTGGATTAAAGATAATAATGAATATTTATGGAATGGTTTTTTATTATATATATTTAAATAAAAATTCAAAACCTGACTCAAATATGAATTTCGAGTGTATATTTCATGCCTACAATTCAACCCAAACCTCACCCATAGATACCCATTTGTTTGTTCACGCAAAAGCGGAAAATCCACCTTTAAAATCACAATGATGTATTTTCATCTCTCTCCTTGTAACATTTCCAGTAATTCATGGGAATCCACCCACGCAGACAATGATGATGATAATTATCACAGCTGGAAAACTTGAATTGGGGCAAACATGGAGAATATAATGGACATTCCTCATTTGTATCCTTGCTGAATTTCTTTCCCATCCCTCCATCGGAGATCCCATTCTTCAGTGGCTACAAGTTAACAAATCAAAAGCACAACGGGAGGAAGATGGGACCAGTCGTCGCTATTTCCACCACCGCCACTGGTGGGTGGTTCTACTGTGGGCTGGAAAACAGAGTGAGAGGGAAAGAGAGGGGGAGAAAAAAAAAAACTCACAAAAAAAAATCAATTAAGCTGATTAGAATATTTTAAAAGTTTTCTGATTTGGCTTGGTTTTGATTTTTTAAAGTTAAAACCGGTAAATCAAAACTAAACCGAAACGGTTCGGCTGCATAGTTGAAGAACCATTAAATAGCCTAAACAAAGCCTAGACTCCTGTCTGAAGTCTGAACCCCTAAAAAGGTCAATTAATTTTGTTTTTTTTTGAATTATCAAAAGGTATATAGAAGAAAAGAACGAAACAAATGATGGCCAGCTTTGATAAGTTGACTGGCAGGGGAAGAAACAATCTTCTTCCCGGCCACAACAAAAGCTAAACAGCTAAACAAACAAAGAGATGGCCTTAGGCCCACAGCCTGGCTAAAGGACGAACTAACAAAGGGAGCCCAAGCTTTAAGGGAGAGGAGGTCCACTCCTCACGGGAGGCCTAATAGGCTACAAAAAAGAAGCGTTTGGCCCCGACGGCCCATAAACGGGATCTAAAGATTCCACTGCTCTTGGATCGGGCCCGGGATCGACCTCGTCTGGAGGTAGTGGCCCAGCTGAGCTCTTATCTGCTGAAGAATGTCTTCACTAATAGCATTAGTCGATTGGGCATGATTTTTGAAAATCCTCCTATTTCTTTCTTGCCAAACTTGATACACCGTGGAGCTGAGGAGCATAGACCCTATCATGTGGTGGATTATCTTCCTGTTGGAGTACTGAGAAGAAATCCATGTAAGCAAATCATCCCAAGGGAGGTTCGGCCACACCAAGTTAGCTTTGAGCAAAACTGATTGCAAGACTTGGAAAATGAATTTGCAAGCGAAGAAGAGATGCTCATGGGTTTCATGATGCTGATAGCACAACCTACAATTTTGCTCCGAATGATTTCCTTGATGGCAGCGGTCCATGGTTCGCAGGCGTCTTCTGGAAAGCTAACCACAAAATGAAAGATTGTCTGGGGAAGTTTACAATTTTGTTCCATAATAGCCTAACCAATTACGAATGTCTTTGTACCGGGAGCCTGACGGCACGGGCCTCTCTTGTAAACTACAAGAGCAGTGTTCGAGTCTGAGGGAGCCCCAAAGATGCAAGTTCCTCGTAATAGTGCAGGACAACCAGAGGTTTGCACATGTTTTGGACTCACAAAGTCGCGCTTTCAGGTCATGTGGTTCTCCGTTCCGAAATGGGATATCCAAAAATTACGAATGTCTTTTCGAGGGAAGTCCGAATTTTTACATGAAAAAAACCAAATTTGAACTAATCAGTTTAAGCTAGTTTTGGTTTTGGTTTTGGTTTTGGTTTTTGTTTCAATTTTTTTTATAATAAAAATCAAACTGAAAATGTTCTCTTAATCATAGTAACAAAAAAAAAAGAGTGATTATGGTAAGAAAAAAATGAATTAAAAAAACATTTAAATCTAGTGAAGGGCCTGGCAAAAGAAATGACCCCAGCAAGTCTAAATGCACTTGTGTGCATGCAAATTGCAACATACACATGAGATCATGATAATTTTCAAACAAACCTGGAAAAAAAATACAAAGCATCAAAGGAAAAAAAAATTAATATCACTAAAGTCAGTTTTTCAGATTATTACCTTGACCATCATGAGCCTGGTATAACCTACCAGCGATAACCATGACACTTTTGATTTGAAGCTGACATGAATATATGTATCGTGAGAGTTTCTCAGCTAACATTTACCAGACAATGCTTTCGTGCTTGCTGAAATCAAGACGATTTGCTTTCCTCAAAAGGCAATGGGCCGGTGGGACTCAATTATATATATCTGTGATCTGACGAGACTTTCCACCGAGAAACACAAAAGAGGCCCCATCCCCATTATAACCGCCATATATGGATACTGCGCCAAATTTAAAAACAATATTTTTATTTAAAAAAAACTATTAATATATTAAAATAGTTTTTTAAAATATTCGGAGCCCGGTCTCGGACAGCGTTGAAGAGAACAATAAGTTACAAGAGTGATGATATTTCAAAATTATTATATAGTTTAATAGCATTATTTATATCTCTTAATTAATTCTTGTAATTTAATTTATTCTCTCTTGCTATTGATAAGGTCACTTAAATATAGCTCTTCCATCTAATATTACATCTGATCAGGGTCCAACTATGTGATATTTATTTTTTACGAGCCGAACCTAATTTGATTAAGACTCAAAGATATCTAAGACAAGAACCCTGTCCGTGCTTATTATCGAACAATTTATTTTTTAATTATCTCTTTCCAAAAATATTAAAATTCAATCCGACCCTTATAAATAGGTTTCGCATGTTAAATACAATAAGACTAAAACTATTTGAGCATATAGAATCAAACTAAAAACTCAATAAATTATATTCAATTCATAGAAAATCAGTAAACCTCATCGAAACCATGAAAAGTCATAAACTATTATCGAGTTTACAAGTTTGATGGAGTTATAATTACTCTCCACCCCCCTGCTCTCTCTCAAGCCGCCGGCACTACGATACTTCTCTCTCAAAACAAATTGACAGTGCACGATTGCTTCGTTTCATTGCATTTTATACATATACATATACATATATATTTGGAACCCCTTGCATCACTGATGCTACAAAGTGGATTGCCAACAGAGAAGAGAGCGAATCTAGACCAACTCTTCAATGGAAATTCCAAGAAAGAATGGAGGGCGGAGATCAGATCTCAGTGGAAGCACCAGTGATCATGTGGTCATTGTCGGTGCTGGTGTTGCTGGTTCAGCACTAGCTTATGCTCTTGGCAAGGTGATTAAATACTGCAAAAACGAAATTCAAAATGCACACGCTATCGTTAAGAGTGGCCATTAAACTAGAATCTTTAGTTTATATTTCAGAGACTGGAACCAAGAAATCTATTGTTGCTCTGTTTTTTATCTGAAAGCTTGGATGCTCATGCTAATTGCAGGATGGATGGGATGTACATGTAATTGAAAGAGACTTGACTGAACCTAACAGGATTGCCGGTGAGCTCCTGCAACCTGGAGGCTACAATAAATTGATCGAGTTAGGGCTTGAAGGTGAAGATTAGCTTGTTGCAGAAATTAATTTGCCCGAACCTCTTGTTTTTTTTAATTATTATTATTTTTGAAATAATCAACGTTTATTCTATTCATGCGTCAATTTGCGTGCCTTCAGATTGTGTAGAAGGGATTGACGCTCAGAAAGTGCTCAGTTTGGCTGCCATTTACAAGGATGAGAAGAAAGCTATAGTTCCATACCCCTCAGGTGTGGGTGCTAGAGGCTTTCACAATGGGCGCTTCATTCAGAAACTGCGCGGAAAAGCTGCGTCTCTTCCCAAGTATGTAATCGTCCTTATTTTTCTTTCCCTGGAAGATGCAGGAACACAGTTTTAATTAATTTTTTTAAAATCACTGTAGCCTGGAACTATCATTCATGATTTGAAGATTTTTTGTTTCTCGTGTTTTCCTCTGCAGCGTAAGACTTGAACAGGGAACAGTAACATCTCTACTAGAAGAAAATGGGACAATTAAAGGGGTGCAATATAAAACCAAGGCCGGCAAGGAGTTGACAGCTTCAGCTCTCCTCACGATGGTGTGTGATGGTTGTTTTTCAAATCTACGACGCTCTCTCTGCAATCCGAAGGTGAAACGTTGCTTCATTAATTACTTAATTTCACCTTAAGGTTGGATAATCAAACTGATTTTGGCAGATTGAAATTCCCTCATGCTTCATTGGTTTGGTCCTGGAGAACTGTGATCTTCCGCATTCAAATCGAGGGTATTTTATCCTGACGGACATAACCGCCATAGCTTTCCCTATTGGTTCTAATGAGATTCGCTGTTTAGTTGATTTTCCTGGCCAAAAAATACCGTCCATCTCAAACGGTGAAATGACTGAGTATTTGAAAACAGTGGTGGCTCCTCAGGTATAAAAATAGTTTCTTGACACGTGTAATCTACTTCTTAAGCTTAGTTTCTCAGATTTGAAAACAATATGTTTAATGTTGGGGAAATTAAAATTTTATGTTTAAAGCCCTTATCTTATTTTGACATTATTGAAACTTCCTTTATTTTCACACACACACGGCGGATAACGGCAAGATTTGCATGCTTTAGATGCCAGCTGAGCTGTACAGTGCCTTCACCTGTGCAATCGATAAGGGAAACATAAGAACAATGCCGAACAGAATCATGTCCGACTCTCATTATCCAGTCCCCGGTGCATTTCTGATCGGTGATTCATTGAACATGCGGCATCCTTTAACCGGAGGAGGAATGACTGTGGCGCTTTCCGATGTTGTTATACTGCGAGATCTTCTTAGACCTCTGAATGATCTTAGTGATGCAGCTGCTATTTGCAAATATCTTGAATCTTTTCCCATCTTGCGTAAGGTATAGACGTGACATGATAAAATTACTAGCGTGCTTAGTACCTCATCTTCTTTGCTGATCTTCAAATAGGAACGCCGAATGAAATTACTTCATATTCATGCATTAACGTTGAGTGGGGAAATGAAAACAAAAAACTCCATTAATGTCGTCTGTTAATTTCTTGCAGCCTATGGCAGCAGTAATAAACACAGTGGCAGCTGCTCTTCACACAGTCTTCTCTGCATCGGAGGATCCAATAAGGAAGGAGATGAGACAAGCATGCTTCAGCTATTTCTGTCTAGGAGGTGTATTTTCAGATGGATTGATGTCTCTTCTCTCTGGTATGAACCCTAGCCCAGTAAGTTTGGTTTTCCACTGCCTCGCTTTGGCTGTCTATACTGTTGGTCGCTTATTACTTCCATCTCCTAAACCAACACGCATTTGGATGGCATCCAGGGTAATTCTGGTCAGTATCTCTAATTTCTCACAACTTTTAGTTTAAACTCGCTGTTTCTTTCGATTTCTGGTGTTTTTGTAATTAGCTAGTTTAAAATTATATTTTTGTTTTCTTTAATCCTCAGGTTGCACTGGGCATCTTCCTCCCTGTAATTAAAGCAGAAGGAATCAGGGCGACATTCTTCCCAGTAACCATGCAAGCTTACTACAGAACTCCTCCTGTCCGTTGATTATATGGAAATCAAGAAATTTGTGATTGACGGAGAACGAGTAGTATTGCTGCTTTATTTAATTTTACTGTAAGAGAACTTGATTGTTCTCGGTGGGGTATTTCTAGCCGTAGCTAGAACAGAGAAACAGTGCAATAATACTCCTTGTTGCAGCATTGATGCTCTTCCACCTACTTATTTAAACAAAAAAAAAAGAAAAGGATTAGCTAATTCTTTTGATGAATTAATAAAAATATCAGGATATATTATAAATAATTTTTTATATATACTAGTATCTTATTATTGTGGGGGCGGGAAGGGATTACACATGGGATAAATTATAATGTTAATATTGTAATTTTAATTTGCGATTCATATATATGGCTATACAGTGACAATAACAGTTATGCAGCACCACTTTAGGATAAATATCAAATATGCCATCAAATTACACCAGACTATTTTTTAAAATCAATTCTGTCATTAAGTTATTTTGATTTTTCAGTTTATAATTTTTGTTGGAATATTTGGCATAAAAAAGTTAAGTTTTATATATAATGTTAACTTACTATTACCTATATACTTGAATAGTATCTTTAATATTAAATGCTGAAAAGCTTTGGGGTGTGCAGTGGAATGCAATAAATTAACATGTATTTCTCAAAAATAAATAAATAAAAACTTTAGCTGTAAATATCCTCCTCGTTGTATTATTTAATTGGTTTTTTAATTTGTGTTGTTTTACTAATATTTAAAAAAAAAACAATGTTAATTAGCAAAAATAACCAATAAAATAGAAGACAAAATGTCTGCGTTGTTCGTACATATGGATTCCTGCTGACCGAGATGTATGGATGTTTGAATTTTTTTTATTTTTATTTTGTATTTTAAATTGAAAAAATTAGATATTTTAAATTATTTTTATATATTGATATAAAAAATATTTTTTTAAAAAAAATAAAATATTTTTTTAATATATTTTTAAATTAAAAAATTCAAAAAAAAACAAACAAACTATTAAACAGTTGGCTAGCATGCCCTCCGAATGCGATGTTTCAGTTAAGATATATCAGACAAAGCTTTTCATACTTGCTGAGATGAGGTACGACTGCTTTCTATAAGAGGCAATGGAATGGGCCAATGACATTCAATTATTTACTACGATCTGACACGACTTTTTCATGGAGAAAAAAACAGGGGCCCACATCACCTTTATAACTCACATGTCTGGAAACTGTGCCGAAATTGTCAAGGAGAATAAAGTTTGAGAGTCTCTTATTCAAGTTAAGGATACAATGAGTATTTCTAGCCATGGGTCAAGTTTATTTAACTCCCGCTGAAATGATTGCGAGCACCACATCCCTCTTTAAGAGGACGGGCCAACTCAATCTCGATCGATTTTTTTTTTTTTTTTAATTTCTCCTCCTTGATTGAGAATGAAAGATAGCTTGGGGAGACTATTATTGATGGAAGTCCAGGCATCAGAGATGCTAGTTGTGAGGAGGAGAGACTAATAGAAAGGATCATCACCATCCTATTAGACATTACAATGATGTCAGCAAAATCTTAGCCTAATGATTAAGAAGGATTTCTTCTTCTCTCTCATCCCAGATTAAAGCCTTGTCAAGTATGTTTGTCACCCAGCGGTGTCTTACATGCTCATTAGGCTTGCAGGATATTTAGTGAGCCGGGGATTAGTTGTGGTGCATACACATTAACCCGGATATCTCGACTATAAAAAAAAAGACATCACAGTGATGTATGAAGAGAGTTATAGTCGTAATTTGGCTTTATTTGATCAATTGATCTTTAGATATTGAGCTTTCTTATTTATTGTTTTGTTTTATAACTATTATTTGTTGGTAAACTTTCATGAGCTCGCTAGAGGTTTGGAGGAACTCTTTTAGAAAATTCAATATTGTTTTAGGAAGGTCGCAACGTTGACCGGGATGGTTGAGGATAATAACTTTCATTCACATTTTATTTGTATTTTTTCAATCAAACAAGAATACATGAGGAATTTCTATCTAGAGAACGCAAGCTAAATATCTAAGTCTCCTCTTCTTTTCTTTGCATCTGCTGCTAACCGCACCGTGCTCCCATTTCCTTCACCAAAACGCATGTGGATTGGAGTTAAATTGATTTTGGTTAGTATGATCTCCAGCTTTCATAACATTAATACTTGGAATGATATACATACGTACGTACGTACGTATGTATGTACTCCAATTTTCCTGTCACTTGATCAACATTTGGACGGGGGGGAAAGAAAACATGAAAAGGAAAAAAAGCAAGTCGTGTTTCTGTTTTCTATCATCTTTTAGGATGCACCAGGTGACGACAGCCGGAATTACAGCAACTTTCTTCCCGGTAAGCATGCCAGATTTCTATAGAACCACTCATGCCCAATCCATTGATGGTATAAAAACAAGAAAAAATGTGAAGAGCGAAGAATGAATAGCTGTACTTATTTTACTGGTAACAGATCCAATTCCTCTCAGCTGAATTCCCCCCTGGTTATTCTTTAATCAGACAGCAAACAAACAGGCATTGTAATATAAACTGTTTGTGTTACTAATAAAAACATTTTATCAGCGTCCAATTATGGAGTGCAAAGCATGCCTTACCGCTTTACGTGTGTGTGTAATCTTGTGAAACCAATTTAATAGAAATTTTGAAAACTCAAATGAAACGGTAATCTCATTTAAGCACCATCTTGAAAACCATTTATAAAACCTTCAGTATTTTAGATTCTTGGGAAAAGTTGAAGAAATCGTAGGCAGCATCATATGTATTTATATTATTTATTAAAAAGAAGAAGAAGAAGGAACTGGACCTGTTCATGGTGGAAAAAACAAAAGAAAAAGATCTTGGGCCTGGACTGGGAGAAAACTAGATTAAATTTGAAGGGCCTAGATCTTCTGGGTTTATGATCTTGTCTGGGCCGCGGTTGCCGTCTTGTGTTCTGACATTATTTAATTGGACGAAAACAGACACGAGAATGGATTGTAATGACAATCGGGTCTGTCAGAATTTGTTTGTAACTTTCACAACGGCTACTTGGAGTGAGGAGGGGATACCAAGCAGCGAGCATGTTTTTTTAAACGTCGTCTGGATCTCTCTCTCTCCATGACCAGCGAAGAAAGATTCTTCTACACACAGTTCTACTCCCTCCCTCTCCCTCCCTCCCTGCTGTCTCTCTCTGAATAGAAATGGAAATGGAAGAAGAATCTCTGTGTTTGAAAATCAACGGCGAAGAAGACTTCTACGAGAATATCGAGGCGCCGAAGTTCGTGGACCTTAACGCTCCTGATCACTACCATCCTGGCGATGACCGCTACTGGTTCTGCTTGCGTGCTGGTAATCTTGTAAATTACTGTTTCATGTTTGAATCTGTTTTCCAATACTACTTTGAAATCCGAAGCTCTATCGATGCCTCGTTGTTTAAAATCTGATGGGTGAGACCTAGAATATAAGACTTTTAAAGATGGAGGAGGTTACAGTCCCCTTCCTTCATAATGGACGGAGGACTTTCCAAGCGATGGCTACATTCTCAATTTTGAGGATTTAACTAGTGTGCCCCGTTCGTCTGTGTTGTTCAATAAAAGGGAAGAAAAGAAACGTACATCGGAAATATAGTGAAATCATACTAGTTCATTTCCAACTCCTTGCACGCTTGCATACATGTGAATTTAATTCAGCTCCACTGCAATTCTACTCCAGAATCATTCTAATGAGCTGCATTCTCCATTTTTCAATAGAGTATTTGATTGTTGAAGGGGGTTTTTTCTTCTTTCAATTTTCTCTTTTGTTGAGTGACTTTAAATGCTAGATTTTGAATGTCTCTACCTGTATCCACTGTGACTTTGCCTTAGGATGTGATCAAAAGCATGAAGAGGAAATGGATTCTGAAGCAATCTACAAAAAATTTGTTCTTCGGGTTAGTTATCAGTTTCTTTTCTGCAGTATGTGTTAGTTATCTTGCCATTGTGTGGCAATATCCTACCATTGTTGAAAATGGTAATCAACCCACCATTGTTGAAAATGGTAAATTGCCTAAGTTTGGTGGCCAACCTTTGACTATGAAGAAAATTTGGTGGCCAACCATTTAAGATTGTCTCCTCACTCTTGCTATAAATAGAGAGCTTCTTAGAGCTAAAAATGAGAGAGAAGCAACACAAGTGAATGTGTTGTGGAGAGTGAGGAGAAACACAAATGAATGTGTTGTGTAGAGAGAGCTAGAGAGAGTTGATGAGTTGAGTAGAGTGGATGTAATCCTCCTCCTCTATATGTCTTTATTGTAACCCTTTCTCTATCTCTAATACAATGACTCTCTCCGTGGATGTAGGCGGTTTGTCGAACCACGTTAAATATTGTGTCGGTGTGCTTAAACCTCCTATGAGCAAGTATCGAGTACACCCCGGTCCGCGCATGGGAAGCCGGAATTTCCAACAAGCTGGTATCGAGTGATGGTTTAAAGGGATGTTTGATTTTGCTCAAAAATGAAAATTGTCAAAATTGTGTTTTGACCATACCACTGCTGTAGGAGGCCGAGACGAAGCCACCGGTGAAAATGGCGTCAAAATCGATGTCGAACATGGCCGCACTCTCAGCAGGGCATCTTCCCACACGCCTCATGCGTCTTCTTCGCCTGGATTGGTGACTCGACCGAATACCGAGTTGACCCCAACAACTGGTATCGAGCCGTTGGTGTAGGTAGGTGTTTGATTTTTTGCAGAAAAATCAAAGTGCTCAAAAATGATTTTTGAGTATCTGATCTTCTAGAGGAGGTCACCACGATTCCAACGGTGTATAGTACACTTAATTCGGAGTTCAAGCGAAGGAGTTATTGTCGGTCAAAGTTTTGACTGGAAAAGTCAACGCCACGTCATCGGCCGATCAACACCACGTCATCGGTGCCACATCAGCGCCACATCATCAGTCAAGTCAAGAGTGCCATGTCATTGGTGGGATAAGATTACGTGCAGCGAGTCTACGTGCAACCGGATTTGAGATTGAATCGGGTCGTTGATCGAGGCGGACTTGTTTTGATCAAATCTTAGCCGTCTGAAGTGCGATTTGGACGATTTCAGACTTGTTTCAGCTAATTTGATCATTCCGGATGCAATGGTATGGTCCGATCGTTGATATTTGAGATCAAAAATGACGAGTGGTGAATTAACAAAGAGATTGCCAGATTAGGAAGCATCCGAAGGTCATCATGGTGGTCATTGAAGAGAAGAAGAAGAAGGTGCACATGTTTACCCAATTACATGTGTTGAAGCTGCTGAGTGGGGAGAAATTTAAGCTGTCTTGAAGGAAGGTAAAATTGGGACACTCTGGACACCCGATCATGTCGATAATTTGAGGTGAAGAGTGGAAAATTGACGAAGACCAATCTTGACGAATCTAAGCACTGGTAGTCTCGCTGGATATTGAGAAATCATGTATTAAACCAAGTATATTCCGGATCACTTGTAAAGAAAAACCGGACAAAGCTAGCAAATGATTGTATATACGGAAAGACAGATGCGAT
This sequence comes from Salix exigua, assembly GCA_032356905.1. Classification (NCBI taxonomy): domain Eukaryota; kingdom Viridiplantae; phylum Streptophyta; class Magnoliopsida; order Malpighiales; family Salicaceae; genus Salix; species Salix exigua. The sequence continues at coordinate 8,158,773 of CM063596.1, forward strand.
GGATAAATATGGCCTAGAAGTTACGTCTAGGAGATTGGGTTTTAAGTGGGACCGATGTGACCCCTCCAATCTTTCTGGAAACTTGCTTAGTGGAAGGATTATCCATACGGTACTATTTTCAGTATATATAGCGAGTTTGTAATGAAACGATTGAAGACTAGCAGGATGGCGGCACTGAGGAACAGATTGGGTTCTGTATGATCAAGGATCTGATGAAGTGGTGATTTCTCCAAAGAAGTTAGATTCGGTGATTATGATTTCTCGAGGGGAGAATTGATGAAGACCTTGATAATGGAAGAGAAATACAACAGATGGATAAAGATTGGCACCCTATTTTGACTTGGACAGGTGTTATGACAGGATGAGCTGCTGTCAAACATAAGCAAGGAATAGGGAGAAATCTGGAGAACAGAAATTGCACGAGGGCACACGGAGATTGTGCAGGAGTACCCGTAGGATCCAACGAGTGCTTGTAATGAGGCAGCGAGTGCAAGGAGAAGAAGTGTTCCCGGATGAAGCTCGGAGCGAGAGCTATTAAAGTTTATACAACAGAAGTCTCTTATGCTCTTAATGAAGACAACAGCGAAGACCTTTCCAATGCATGCAAGGATGGAAAGAGAGGCATTGCAGAGGCACTTAATTGAGGGGTGCAAATGCCTATGATAAAAGGCAAGCTATCAATGATGAAAGACGAAGACACCAAAGAGAGTTGGTGTAGGTGGAGTTGTCGAGCGAAAGGCACAAAAGCTTTAAACATAGAAATCGAGGTGGAGGATTGCGAGGAGTATACTGCAACTTTCTTTTCTATGTAGTCGATGGAAGTAATCTCTCCCATAAGTGCACATGGTGGTAGAGACTTTTGGATCCACTTTGAAGCATCTCGGTGAAGGAGGATGCGACCACCTATGAAAGGTGAAGACACCTTAGATGGAAGGTGTGTGAGGGCCATGATAGGAGCCGGATCGGACCGCCCCATGACAGCGGCGAAGACACCTTAGATAGAAGGTGTGTGAGGGTCATGATAGGAGCCGGATCGAGACCGCCCCATGAAGCGGGCAAAGACACCTTATAGAAGGTGTGAGGGCCGTGATAGAAGCCCGGTTCGGACACCTAAAGAGAAGGTGTGTGGGCCACGATATGAGCCTAGTTCAGAACAACCCCAGAGCAAATGTGATGGCTAGATATGAGTGGACAAGTGTATAGCCAATGAAGTGGCTATGATGAGTATGGAGACAAATGCAGGATTGACTTTCATGGATATTGCCCCCATGCTAAAGATCAATGAGCTAGAAAACATTTGCCTTGGACAATAAGTGGATGACTTGTGGAGCATTAAGACGCGGCTGCTATGAAGGAGCAGAGGGCATGCGCAGGTTCCAGGAACGAGTTGACTCTTGTCAAGGTGGTGAGCTCGGTAATGGCATTGTAATACTCAAAGTATGAAGATAAATATGGATCAACCTTTAATGGGTTCCCCCCATGGTTAAAGGTGGAAAGCTACCTGGACTTTTACGACTAAGAGCGAGAGACTCATGGAGAAGTAAGGCGTGGTTCCTAGGGTGGAACAGAGGGCAGGCGCAACTCCTGGATGAGTAGACTCTTGGAAGAGTGGTGAGCTTGTGATCATATTGAAATAGTCAATGACTGTCACACTTGGAAATATTCGTTTGAGGGGGTGTTGTAAGCCTTGGTGTAAGGCTTGAAAAATCATTCTGGACCGAGCATGGTTGATATGCTCGAAGGGGAATGTTGTGTTGAAGACGCTCTCAGAATGGTAAGCTTGGAAGAGCTGCAGAATGCAAGCTTGTCTTGAACAAGCAAGAGGGCAATTGCCCATACAAATGGCAAAGGGGTGATTGTTAGGTGTCTTGCCATTTTGTGGCAATATCCTACCATTGTTGATAATGGTAATCAACCCACCATTGTTGAAAATGGTAAATTGCCTAAGTTTGGTGGCCAACCTTTGACTATGAAGAAAATTTGGTGGCCAACCATTTAAGATTGTCTCCTCACTCTTGCTATAAATAGAGGAGCTTCTTAGAGCTAAAAATGAGAGAGAGTAACACAAGTGAATGTGTTGTGGAGAGTGAGGGAGAAACACAAATGAATGTGTTGTGTAGAGAGCTAGAGAGAGTTGATGAGTTGAGTAGAGTGGATGTAATCCTCTTTCTCTACTTGTATTTATTGTAACCCTTTCTCTATCTCTAATACAATGACTCTCTCCCGTGGATGTAGGCGGTTTTGCCGAACCAAGTTAAATATTGTGTCAGTGTGCTTAAACCTCCTATGAGCATGTATCAATACACCCCTAGTCTGCGCATGGGAGAGCCGGAATTCCCCAACAGTATTATGGTTTCTACATTTAGATTTAGGCAATAAGTTATTGAGTCCTGCAGGTTATGGCTGCAAGGAGTCCCAACATACGGCTTCGGAAAGCATTGTACAGAAAGGATTCAGGGTATATGCATTAAGCTTCTTATAACTATGATTTAATATATGTCTTCTCTTGTTGATCTGATTAGATCTATACTAATACGATTTAGTAATTATTTGTGTAGTGCCAATATTAAATGTCCCCAGACAGTTCCAGCAAAATCTTCGAAACCACGAGGATCAAGATTGGCCCTGATTTCCTCAATATCTAAAAGAATGGTCGATCCAAAAATGGAAGCCAAACCTCTTGCTAAGCGAAATGCAACTCCAAATGTGAGGGAAAAACAGTCTTCTGTTGTATCCAAGGCCCTGACTACTCCAAGGAACAAAAAGCGATTGTCAAATCCTGGTGCTTTTCGGAGTGTTAGGAACCCAAAGGCAATGGAAATTACAAATAGTAGAGTGGTAGCGAAGGCATTATTTCATTCACCCAAGAAGTCAGTGAGCACAAAGACTCCATTAGAATTGGATACAACTGTCAAGAAAATATGTGGTGCAGGTACGACGAAGTTTGAGGTCGCTGATGGAAAGAAGCATGCTAATACGCCATTGCCTTCAAATGCTCTAAGAAAACAACCGCAGGGAAGAGAAGTTAAAAGCAGAGTTTATGATGGGCTGCTTTCCCGAGGTCGTAAGGGAAAAAGTTTTAAGCAGTGTCATGGTCCTATGCCTCAAAAAGGGGCTGGAAATAATTTAAGTGACATAGAGATTCATGAGAAATCAAGAAATACTTCTCAGGGAGTCTGTTCTACTGCTCAATGTGATGAAGGAAATAATGCACATGAAGGGCCTTTAACAACTGCCACAATAAAACCATCAATGGTTGAGAACAAAGCTGAAGCTTTGTCGGGTGCCAACGAAAATACCCAGTCAAATTATGAAGAGAGAGGGTCGGGAGAAAATGACGTTCCCAAACTTCTAGCTTCAAGTGAAGAGGGCAATGTGGCTAGTGAAAGACATGGTGAAGAAGTTAAAATGAACTCGAATTTGGATAAGGGCACTCATGGAATCATGGAGAGTAATGATGGAAAACATTTTTCGATATCAGATGACAAGGAAAATGACAGCGAAGCCATGGAGAGCGACAATAAGGAAAATGCTTCAGCCTCTGACGATAACAGGTGAGTAAACTCGTATAAGTAATTTTATTAGTCTTTCTAGGATGTTGTTGGATACTTTTGGTCATCGGTTCTCCATGAATTTTTGAGTTGCAGAGACATGGAACTTGATATCGGCCACTTGAAAAGACGAACCCCTGGCAAGCATGAGAGTGTGAAGAGCACACAAATGGTAAGTTTTTTATTAGGAATCTGAACTTCCCTCTCTGTTTTTTTTTTTTTGTTTCTGTTTTTGATTTCTGTGTGAATATGGAAATGATTCAGATAGCCAAAGCAATGAGGAAGCCATCTAAAGAGAACTTCGTTACTGACGCTACTGGTGTTCAAGGACTGAAACATGGAAAACCTAAGCCTACAAATCCCAAGCCTTTTCGGCTAAGAACTGATGTGTGTAATTAATATATCACCTATCTAAGTCCTGTAAATAGTAATCTTTTAATTATATCTGAGAATATTTAATTTATATATAGGAAAGAGGGATTCTTAAGGAAGCAACCTTGGAGAAGAAGCTCCACGCTGCTCCTTTGAAAGAAATCATGTCGGTTACGAGGTTCCCAGGAGGAAGTTTACAGAAAAAACCGAATGCATTGCTAGTAAGTTTTCATTTAATTTACAGGAAAAAAACAGTGCATCATTGCACGTTTAGCTGTCCGCACTGGTTCAAGTAGACTGAGAATATGATTCTGATCGCAGAGAAATGACAAGAGCCTTGAACAAACTGAATTGGCTAATGACGCTCAGAAAGCATGTGAAAAGGAAAGAAACACAACACAGAAGAAACAACATGTAAGACTATCTATTTTTGAAGCGCGAAATAAAGTAAAAAAAAGAGGCTTGGTTTTCCATGGTTGTTTATAGATTACATTGGCTCAAGCCTCCTATTATGATACATTTTTGTAGCAAAATCATTCTTCCAGCTTGAAGAACTCCAAGGAAAGAGTGAGACGAGAATTATCTTCAGCTCCACAGAGACATACAGTTTCGTCCCAACAGAAGCTTGTGTCTCCACTGAAGAAATATAGCCAGGGTAAGACAACAGGTCAAAATTCGGGGAATACCTTGAAAAGGGTCAAACCACCATGTGTGAGAAATGTCGCCAGGCCACAGGAGTGAGTTTCTGCTATTTTAACAAGTTATTTTAATACAAGAAGCGTTTTTTCATCAATAAAATAAGCTACTCTGCTCTTGCAGGACCTCATCGACTACAAAAGAAACATTCACTAATACATTACCTGGTCAACTGGGTGTGATAAAGGAAGAGTCACCGGAAATCTTGCTGAGACCCAAAGAAGTTGCAAAGCCTAGCAAAAGCAGTGCTTGCCCTGACACCAAAGATTCTGCTGCTCCCAGGCAATCACTACAGGGGAGGAGGTCCACAACTATTCCAAAGGAACCGAATTTCCATACCATCCACACGCCAAAGAGCTGCACACGGAGAGTGCCTCAGGTTATTTTCTAGGAAAAAACTCCAGTTTGTGCACTGTGTCTTGTTGCTATTCAATTCATCCATTGAATTATTTCTTCTGCTTAAACTGTTCGAGCAATTCTTTGTTGTTGTCTACATGTTCAATTCACTCGCATTGCTTAAACTGTTCGTCGGTACAAATGTATGTAACATTTGTAGTTTATATATATATAAATAAACAAGAGTTCCCGTCCCTGTTCCATTCAATCAAAGCAATGCGAGCGTTCTCCTTCTAAAGGCCCTATATTGGAGTGTTCTTGCCGAGTTGCTGTGTTGTCTAATTAACCATCAGAGTACAATTTTTTTACCAACGTTTTGTATTGTCTAATTATCTCTTTCCTGCTCTGGCACTTTTTTCTCTTATGGCAAGCAAGCCTCTGCCCCAGTTCGATTAATTGTTGTTTTGACGTTATAGGACAAAAACGTGTATAATTTCTAGCTTTTCGATTTCCTGGGAGGAAGTGACACTCATCGACCGTTGCATCGCATTTGATGGTTAAGGATAGTGTTGGTATTATGTTTTGTTTAAATGTTACCATTATGAAAAATACATAATTCACAATAAATATTAAAAAATCCATGTCACTTTTTTTTTGTTGTTGTTGAGAGCCATAATTAAGGTAGGTTTGAGAGAGAGATAAATGTTTTACCCTTAGATTTCATCTCTATACAAATTTTGAAGTGCTCAAATCAATACTTACTCATAAAACCATTTTAAAAAAAATAATATATATACTTTTATGTGAGAAAATCTCACATTCTAGAAATCATATTTAATGAGTTCAAATGAGCGAGTAGAATCTTAATTGTTTCAGACTATTGCAAGAAATGTATATCATAACTCAAACTGATCTGCTGAGCAGATCACAAATTATTTGTCACCATGCCCGTTTCATGAGGACAAAAAAAGGATTTCAAATTTTCAATTGTAAAAAAGAATCCAAAACACAAATTAGCAGTTAAAATAATAAGAATCAAGATAAAAGAAAATTTTGTTTTTTTACTAAAGGGTGAAATTTAAAAAAAAAACAATTTAATAAATTTACCCACACAAGAAAACAACAATAAAAAGAACAAAGATTAATATTGAAAAGGAACTTTTTTTTAACAAAAACAATATAAAACAAATAAAAAACGAGGACTAAACTGAAAAACAATAATATATCACAAAGTAGGATTGAATGATAAAATTAAAACAAAGTCAAGATTTTACAACAAAATTAAGAACAAAACTTATAAATAAAAATAAAAAAAAATAAACTTGACATCCCAAATGAAAAAAGTGGACATTTGTCACGAACCAAAGAGAAGAAGAAGGTGAAAGGCAATGAGAGGAAAGCTGAAGCATGAATTGAAATTCAAATTAAGTGTAATCAAGCGACTACGTTCTATGCAGTCTCTTTTTAATTCCAGTAGCTAAACTAGAACGACCACGTGGGTAGTGCCCGGTGGCATATGCATGAATTCCTTTAAATTCTCTAAATGTTACTGAGCGGAACAACAAGAAATTATAACTGATTCGAATTCCTTTCCCCTGTCCCTTCTTGTCACACGCAAAAGCATTCTCTTCCTCTTGCCTTCTTTCCCTATCATCATCTTCTTCCCCAAATCTCTCTCTGCTCCCTGCAGAAAATTCTAACACGCAACAACATTGGTATCGAGCCACGTCTTTGGACTTGAAAAATGGCATCGAAACCAGGTCCCAAGATGTTCGAAGGATGGATGATTCTCTGGAAGTCGCTAATCGGAGGGTCAATGGGGTGGAGATCAAACTACGTGCTCAATCGGAGGACTTAGCCCAACTAAAGACCATGATGAAAGAAATGGTTGCGCAACAAATAGCCATTAACCAAGCCCTACTGGACCTTAATCGGAGAGGCAAGTTCTTCTCGAACACTCGCACTCACCAATCCCTTAATACCGCCAACAACTCAGAGTCTGGATGAGGAGGGAACCCAATCTACCTACTAGTCACGACGACCCGGAGAGACTTCCCTACTTTGAGGGGAAGAAGTGCACAAATGGTTGTACAAATGCAACCAATACTTCGACCTAGAAGAAATGCCGAGTCGATAAATTGAAATTGGCCTCGTATTATCTGGATGGTATGGCTCTATACTGGCACCAACTAGTATATGCATGAATTCCTTTAAATTCTCTAAATGTTACTGAGCGGAACAACAAGAAATTATAACGAATCTGAATTACTTTCCCTTGTCTTTTCTGTCACAAGCAGAAAGCATTCTCTTCTTCTTGCCTTCTTTCCCTATCATCATCTTCTTCCCCAAATCTCTCTTTGCTCTCTGCAGAAAATTCTAACACGCAGCAACATTGGGGTGCTTCTATTGAAATAACAAAAGCCAGTATTTGCCTAATGGAAACTTCACATATATAGCACGAAAGGCGGCATCCTTTTTTTAATATCATTTTATATTTATTAAAATACTAAATTACCTTTTAATTAATATAATAATAAGAAAAGAAAAACAGCGTTAAATTTAAAATATTAAAAAGCTCCTGGAAACTATTTTACAAGCTTTTGCCTTAAAGATAATTTGTAGTGTGTTTTTAAAATGAAAAAATAAATTTATTCGCAATTAATATCAATTTAGTAATGGCTAACAGGTATTTTTAGAAAAAAGGGTCCTCAATAACCAGTTAAATAATTTATGGAAAGAAAAATAAAATCATCATTAATACAACGAGGACTATATAGACGACAGTGCTTTAAACTTGGACTACATGTCCTCTGATCAGCGTGTGATTTTATTATTTTTATCCTGGAACATCATATGACGAAAATACCCTGATTGTAGATTCCAAGTGACAGCGGTACCCTCAAATGTGACATATTGAACCCTAACCTTTTCTCAGAATTCCCAAAGTAATTTTCCACATATCCCTATCTCTCCGAATTCTTATCTTGCGTAGAAAGTTCTGATTATGGGACTCTGTTCTAAATCCAAGGTAAAGTACTTACGTACCCACTCATAACACTTTCATATGTTCCATCCATATTTATGTATATCTTTTCTCTTCCTGCTCTCTTGAGCTCTTATCAAATCTTTGTTGTTGTGGATCTAAATTGAATTTCTTACATGAAGTTTCCTTTTTATACTTATATAACTTTTAATTATCTTGTTTAAGCACTTTGTGTTTCTGGGTTTGTCTTGCAATTGTGCTTAAGATACACTTTTCGTTTGTTTAGTGAAGAATGAAGATGGAGAGGAGTTGCTCTAGTCTAGAATTTATTTTTGCCTTGGTGGCAAAATAGTAGTGACCATTTGGGTTTTTCTTTTCTTCTTGCTTCACTAGTTTGAAATTAATTTACAAGTAAAGTTAGTGTTGTGTAATTGGATATCAGTGGCATTGATTTTCTCTTCTTTCCCCCCCTCTTTTTGGAAAGGGCTGGAAGTTGGATTGTGGTATACAAGCCAAAAATTTATAGTTCCATGGTTGGTTAAGTATCATGTTGCAAAAGTGCTTTTATCAGAAAAGTAGTGTATTTTCCCCGGAGATATTCTTGCTAAATTAAGACTGTGAACTTTTAGGTTTTATACAGTGAGGCGGCAGTTGTTTTAAAACTTAATATAAATAGCATTTAAGGTCATGGTAAATTGCTCCTGTTGGGATGATTAATATAATATTTGGCTGTATGAATCTGCTATTAGGTCCCGAGTTTTCCTTGAAATATAATCCGTATACATTTACGAATCATATTTTTTATTTCCCTTTGGGATGTTCCATGCTGTTTAATGATAACTTTTTGACATTTTTCCTATAGAAGCATTTAAAGATTGAATTATGCTCCAAATAATTGGATAGCTATAAGTTAGCATAAAAGATGGTAACGTTTAGCAATTGAAACTTGAATGTTCCTTTCGACTTTACGTTGGACAATGTCAGTTTTTGTGTATCAGTGAATGATTTTCTTCTTTCAGACCTCCAAATCTGTATATCTAACAGTATTAACCTTTGCACCTATACTTTGGGTTACAATTCATTTGCCTTATGCTCGTTGTTGTTGATTTAAGTTTAAACTTTTCTGTTTTTCCTTGATTTTAAGTAATAGTTTATGCGATGACATTTTAAATATGATCTTTTGCCTCTTGCAGGCTTTTTCTGGAATGGGAAGTTCTTAATCGAGCTCTATTTGGATGTGAATAAGCAAACTCTCATCCACTGATAATGGCGTTCACAATCACATGTCTAGTGACGGTTAAAATAATCGATCCTTTTGTCGAAAGGGTGGAGTTCTGAATTCGTCTTAGTTGTTGCATGGAGGACCACACTTTTGTTGTTGGCCAAGAGTTTCCTGATGTCAAGGCTTTTCGGAATGCTATTAAAGAAGCGGCAATTGCACAACACTTTGAACTCCGTATCATCAAAAGTGACCTAATTCGATACTTTGCTAAGTGTGCTTCAGAAGGTTGTCCATGGCGCATTCGTGCAGTTAAGCTTCCTAATGTCTCCACCTTCACGGTAAGAAGCCTTGAAGGTACACATACTTGTGGTAGAAATGCACAAAATTGCCATCATCAGGCTTCTGTAGATTGGATTGTGAGCTTTATAGAGGAACGACTTCGGAATAATACCAATTACAAACCAAAGGATATATTACATGACATCCATCAGCAGTATGGGATAACTATTCCATATAAGCAAGCCTGGCGTGCCAAAGAACGGGGTCTTGCAGCAATTTATGGCTCTTCTGAAGAAGGATACTGCCTGCTTCCTTCATACTGTGAGCAAATAAAGAGAACTAACCCTGGAAGTGTTGCACAAGTGTTCACAACAGGTGCAGATAATCGATTTCAGAGGCTCTTTATTTCTTTTTTTGGATCCATATATGGGTTCCTAAATGGGTGCCTGCCTATTGTTGGGCTTGGTGGAATCCAACTCAAGAGCAAATACCTTGGCACCTTACTTTCAGCCACATCTTTTGATGCTGATGGCGGGTTATTTCCACTTGCATTTGGAGTTGTTGATATGGAAAATGATGAGAGCTGGATGTGGTTCTTGTCAGAATTGCAAAAGGCATTGGAGATGAACACTGAAAATATGCCACAGCTCACGTTTTTGTGTGATGGGCAAAAAGGCATTGTAGATGCAGTAAAGAGAAAATTCCCAAGTTCTTCTCATGCAGTTTGCTTGCGCCACTTGAGTGAAAGCATTGGTAAAGAATTCAAGAACTCAAGGCTTGTCCATCTTTTGTGTAAAGCTGCATACGCTACCACTACCATTCATTTTAAAGAAAAAATGCTTGAAATTTCAGAGGTTTCTTCTGCAGCTGCCAAGTGGTTGCAACAATTTCCTCCCTCTCGCTGGGCTTTGGTTTATTTTGAAGGAACACGGTATGGCCATCTCTCTTCAAATATTGATGAGTTTAATAAATGGATTCTGGAAGCTCGGGAGCTGCCTGTTATCCAGGTGATTGAGAGAATTCACAGTAAACTCATGGCTGAGTTTCAGGATCGGCAGATGAAGAGTAATTCATGGTTTTCTGTGCTTGCTCCGTCTGCTGAGAAACGTATGATTGAGGCCATTAATCATGCGTCAGCATTTCAAGTCCTTCGATCTGATGAAGTGGAATTTGAGGTTCTGTCATCAGAGCGCTCAGACATTGTGAATATCGGGAGTCATAGTTGTTCCTGCCGTGGCTGGCAGCTTTACGGAATACCATGTTCGCATGCTGTGGCAGCCCTTATTTCATGCCGAAAAGATGTATACGCCTTCACAGAGAAGTGTTTTACCGTTGCTGGTTATCACAAAGCATATGCAGAAACTATACATCCCATCCCTGAAAAAATAGGGTGGAGAAAGTTTGGAGAAGCTCCTATGGATGATGATGATGCTCAAGTTGTCAGGCCACCCAAGTTTCGCCGGCCACCAGGACGCCCGGAAAAGAAACGAATATGCGTAGAGGAGGAGCTTAATCGTCAAAAACATACTGTGCATTGTAGTAGGTGTAACCAAACTGGTCATTATAAAACAACTTGCAAGGCAGAGACCATGAAGAGTATTGAACAGTTTTAGGTAATCTAATTTTGTACCTTAGAGCTCACCTGAAGTGGTAATGTTGAGTGAAGTAGAGTAGCTTTGATATGCTTAGGGCACAACTGTCATTTAACATGTGTAAATTTGGAAACCCGCCATGTAACTAAAAATGTACGTCACCCAAAATATGTAATCTAGGGACCTCACCCGTTCTTCGCTTCCCTTCTAGATAGATTAAAAGTTAATTTATAATGCACAAAACAACATGCAAGCGTTACCTATTTATTTTAACATCAAAAAATATTTGGAAATGTAAGCCGGAAATTCAATGTGTTTAATATAATAAAATAAATTAATAGTTATACATATCATTTAACGTTGTTTTATTTTATTACATGCCAAGAAATATATAAATTTGGGAAGGACTTGAGGCATTATATTTCGTTTTCCAATTCCAGTAAAAAGGAACTTAGCTGCGAGGAGGGCGCGTCACGCGCTCGGTGTTTGTCTGCTGGCTGTTCAGCACATACATGCCCTGTTTTTAATGGACAAAATGCATCCGCTTCCATCTACCGACTTCATCAGTTGAACAGCCAATAGACAGCGAGATATTGATCATAAAAGTGCACCAGCCTTAGCAGTCCATGGTGCTAGAAACACATCTTGATAATGTTTATTTTCACTCCCTTCATCGTCCATTCAAGCTTTTGTTTCATTCTACTGATACACCTCAATATTTTGGCGCCCAAAAATAAGCTTAACAATTTGTTACAATTTCAAGATGCGGGCCAGCCATGTAACAGAGAAAATCTAGACCTCCCTAAGAAGTGAAACTGTTACATGGAATTCAACCATAAATGAGTAATATCACCAGATAAATATGGAGGTAGCTGCATGGATCCTCGTCAATAGGGAGGCAAGGGCACAATATGTGTTTGCTTCACTTGTAAAGCTGCTTGAATCTTTTGCAAGCCTCTAAAACATTTTCCCTGTGGCCAAAAGCACTGACTCTGACAAAACCTTCACCAGCAGGTCCAAAACCACTCCCAGGTGTGGTAACTACATGAGTTTTCTCAAGAATTTCACTGAAAACATCCCACGAGCTTTGGCCAGGGAAGTGAACCCACACGTAGGGGGCATTCTTTCCTCCATATACACTAAAACCGAGCGAATTAAATGTATCCATTATAATGTTGGTGTTTTCTTTATAGAATCCAATCACGTCACTCATTGCCTGCAAGGAAATCAAAAGGTTAAGAGTTTGTTCTTGGTTTCATGCAGCATCACAAACACACAATTCCCTGGTAAGAAAACACTGGGATATACTACTCCGCAAAGAAACAAACTGACCTTAAGGCCTTCAGGTGAAAGGCAAGCCAGACCACCAGCTTGGCAAATGTTGGATGCCCCGTTAAAGCTAGTGCAAATAACACGGTTGAAGTCCTTTGCAATTGGGAACCCATCAGAATATAGAAGCTGTTTAGGAACAACAGTCCACCCTAGACGAACTCCAGTAAACCCAGCATACTTGCTAAAAGATGATGTCTCCAAAGCAACCTGCAATTAGAATGGAAACTACCACATCACATGCATCATTAAAGAGAGTCCAAGGACCAGCTCGTAGGAAAATGATTGATAGGCCACATCACAATGTAGGATGCAAGACACTAATGCCAATCACGAATAATATTTCACGATAAGATTATCAGAGTTTTGAACAATTCATGGTTTATATCCATGTTATGTAACAAATATACTGTGTCCACAAGAACTGATGTGTTAAAATCATGCAGGTTCAGACATGCCAATTCTAACCTTTTGAAATCTTGAAAATATTAATGTCATTTGAAACACGGTTTCTACAAAGGCATTCATACTAATAATGGTTCATGAATGCCTCCTTGGTCCAAAAACATTTGAAAGAAACAGGGAATTTCAGGTAAGAGAATGCTTCACATATAATGGATCAAAGCCATTTTTACAGTCAATTGAGCATTTACAATTCATGAATAGAAGGAAGATAACAAATTTTACCATAATAGAGTTTCACTAAGAAAAGGCAGGAACTTTTACAAAGAGAACAATAAACAAAACATGATTGATATATTATGGGCTACCTCTTTGGCTCCTGGAATTTCAAATATGGATCGTGGGTTATCATCAGACATGTACATGGCATACGCTGAATCAAAGACGATGATTGATCCATTGTCCTTTGCGAATTGTACTAGTCGGGTCAGTTGCTCCCTTGTTGCAGCAGAGCCAGTAGGATTGTTCGGTGAACAGAAAAATATGATATCCGTTCGAGCAACTTTGGATAAATCAGGGAAAAATCCATTCTCAGGTGTGCACCTCATGTATTCAATCTTACCATACTTCTCAAAGTCTTTCTGAAACTGCCCAGTCTGGCCCATGATGACACTAGAGTCGACATAAGCCTGCACATAATTAGATGGTAATAAACAGAAAGTTATCCAGGAATGTCCCATGTCTTCTTCTCCCTTTTCTTTGGATATGTTGATGTCAAACACAATTGAATCATAGAGTAGCCTGCCTCAATGGAAACACTACTCTCTCTAAGGTTCTGGTATGTATAAAGCGATGCTTTTCTCTTTTTCACAATCAAACATGTGCAAGTAGAATATGTTGAAAACGAGGGAGGGGGTGTGTGAAGGAAGTGCTAAAAATTTCAAATTTCATTACCAGTTTATAGAAATATAATTTACCGGGTATGATGGATCTTGCACTGCCATGGTCACATTTGCCCCAAATACCATCTGAAAGAATATTCAATCAGGCAAAAGCAAGTCAATTGTGATGAAGTTTGCATGTAACCAAAAGCCAAGAAAATGCATACACGCCAATATCAAGATGGACAGAAGCAGGACATGGAACAAAGAAAAAAAATACAAAAGCATAACAATGATAGATAAAATCAAACCTGGAGGCGAGATATATCACATTTGGCACCATCAGAGACAAATATATCATCCTCCTCGATCCCAAGATCTCCATAAAATGTTGAAGCAATTGCAGCTCTCAAAGGCTGCACAGATTAACAATTTGTGTTACTGTTAACTGTCACAGGGTTTGATACCAGAGAACAGAGACCACATAATAAACCTCGTAAAAACTAGAGCAGTGGAGTAGTTTAGCTTTTCTTGTTCAAGACCATGTCAGAAGCAATGCATTCAGAGCAAAACACATGGCACCTAAAAATTGCCATGCAGAGGGGACTGATTATTTCTATACGAAATCTTATTTTCATTCAAAAAGGATTTCTAACATTTCATCTACAAAATAACATAACAATAATAATAATAAGTGGGTGATTATAGTCATACAAAAATTCAAAACATCTCACCAAAATCCAACAAAAATGCTCAAAAGTATCAAACACCCGAAATTTCAGCAAAATGAAAATAGTTTGTTTGATTATAGTGCTCGACATACTTTTTCACCTTGTTCAGTTCCATAACCACTGTAACCCTCCAAAGTCGACAGTGCTTCCGCTCTCTGCCATAAATTAGAAAAGAACAGAAAATTCAGATACATGGACAGACAGCAAATGCTTAGAAGAAAAACATTAGCAATACTGTTAAATTAAAAGCTAGACACATACACACATCTATTAGCTCAAGATGGTTCTATTAGTAGATGGTTAATGCAAAAAAAAAAAGCAGCTAGTTTTTCGATACTGGCCTCATTCACAAACCATAAAATAATCATTGCGTTAAACAAAAAGAAGCCTTGCCTTTGACATTGCAGAAGTTATAACTTCTGGGATAGGTTCTGTAGTGTCACCAATTCCAAGGCTTATCACTTTTGCATCAGGGTATTTTAGCATGTGCGCATTCCTCCTTCGAGCAACCTATTATTATTTTTACAAACACCAGATTAATCACAAACCTCTTCTCAGAATTTATCAGTGTTTTGAGGAGAATTAATCACAAACCTCTGGAAATAAGTAACCAGCTTGAAGCTTTGCAATATTTGCATTGCGAGAGACTTGCGTTGTGTAAACTTCACGAAAAGAATTAAATAAAACCATAAAAATAAAATAAAATCCTGCACATAAAAAAAGAAAGAAAGTTTAGATAAGAAAAAACACACCGTTTTTCTGTTCTTGAGGAGCAGCAACACAGGTGCAAATAGAAGGCTTTTTCGACGCCATCGAAACATTCTGGTTTCTGCGGAGAGATAGGGGGAGTTCGAGGTGAAAAAAGATTAAGAAACCGAAACACAAGCAAATACCGAATCAAGATGGTAAGACCAGTCGAGTACCTAGCTTTGAAGGCAACAGGCGCGGCTAAAAAAGCAGAGGAAGTAGAAGAAATCGAAGACGATAACAGTTGAGTCGGCGACATTTTTCACTTTCTCAACGCAGCTCACAGATTTTGAGAGCAGAGCACGTAAGTGACGGTGTTTTAGCTTTGAAGTACACTGCCCTAAAGGGTTCTCTCTCTCGTTCGTTCTTTTATTCGTTTTTCTATTCCTTTATTTAAAATAGATAAATAAAAAGTTAAATTAAATTAAAACGAAAAGGAAAAGATGAGTCAACTTTCATGGGTCAATTTTTTCTAGCACTAAAAAACTATTTAAATGATGATAATTTGAGTGAGTAGTTAATTTGACCACAGAGAAAAAGAAAATGCAATGTGCAATAACTTAATGTTAAAATATAAAATTATATGAAAAAATAGAAATTAAATTAATTCAATCTTCGAAACTAACAGCTTTTATCATGGGGTTGAGGTGACCGTGCGAAAAACCAAAAAAAAACTTGAGCAAGATTATTAGCCATCAAAAATTTAAAAGGAAATTAAATAATAATCAAATTAATAAGGATCAAAATTGGTATAAAAACTGATGGAAAAAATGAGGGATTTCTTTCAAAAAATAATTTTCTAATATTTTTATTTTTATTTTTATTTAATATTTTCTTAACTAATAATATCAACAATGAATTGTTTTATAAAAAAATGATTGAAAATAATTTTTATTTTTTGAATTGATCTTGAACATAATTTTACTGTATTTATATATTTTTTAGTTTTCAATCACATAAAATATGGATATAAGACCTAGCTGTTTAATTCCAAACCCTAGCTGTTTTTGCCTTTTTGGGCGTCTTGAAAGTCAACGGTTAGTCGCTAAATATAGGCTTTACAAGGCCCAATGGAAAGCGGGCCTTACTTCAAACCAGCCCATACTATTCGTGAGAAAATTCAAGTAGCAGGCGACGCGTTTTTTTATAATTAACGGAAATATATCAATGAGGGAAATAATAAAATAGAACCCAGAGGTGTAAATCCGAAGGCGTGAAAGGAGGGAGAGCAAAAGCGACATTCTTTTCGGTCGATTGAGCTTGGATCTCTATTTTTCTCACGATTGCCTTTTCTTTAAACCGATTTGGTAAGTTGTTGCCTCTTGCTTCAAGATTTGATTTTCCCACTTTTGCTGTTTGCTTGCTGAGAAAATTGAGGAATACAAAAGAAACTTTAATTTTGTTGATTCTCGCTGTGTTAGACAATAACTTGTGCGCTAATGAAAATCGGATCAGTTGAGCTAGTCTTCATTGTTAATTGTTTTGGACATAACAAAAACTGAAATTTCTTGGCTGAGTTGTTTGAAACTAACGGAATTTAATGGTATTCAAAATTTTAATTATTTCCAAAGCAAAGGAAATACTGCAGTGTCTCTATATCTCCTGTGGTTCATACTCGGTTTAATTAACTAGCTTTAATTTAAAATTCGGACAAGAAGCATAACAAATCCACCCAGTTTTTCATGGGACTGTATCTGCCTTTCAAAATTTCACTAACCAGCTTGTTAGCTGATAGCTCAGGTAGAAAAACACGCAACTACTCATAGCTGATTTGGTATTCGTGTGATCCATAATTCTCCAACGAGGAACTCACTAACTTTTCTTTTGTCATGGGCTTGAGTTAGGGCTTGCCCACTGTACCACTCCAACCATATCTACGAACCCAGTACTGTGTTTTCGCACATACTTTGTCAGCGATCATTCTTTATTCGTCGAGCAATCAAAACATGTATACCTGGATGCCAAAAAAGCAACATAATACTAACAAACCCACAGCAACAAAACAAGTATTTTTGTTAGGAAAAATACTAGAGAACCATGGATCCACTATGTCATGCGATTTTTAGACTGGAATAGCTTAACAAAGTGCAATGAATTTGAAACTTTACATTCTCAAGCCTCGAAACAGATTAGAGTTGTTTCTTTCTCATTACTGGGAGGAAGATTATTCTTGTTAGAAATCTTCAGAATACTGGGAGGAAGACTATTCTTGTTAGCTACAGATGAAATCTTGCCACAGTTGAACTAGTGAAATTTACTATCTCAAAATTGTTGAAAGCTTGTAAATTAGTGTCGAATTAGTTGATTATATTGATTCTGGCAAGCCAATTTGCATGCTTTTCCATGTGTTGCTCAACTGGGGTTTTGAAGCTTGTTTTGCAGGTTTTAATGGATCTTGAGACCGAGAACAGAATAGCTGCAATTCTCATGAAAGAAGCAGCGGAATTGCGGCGGCGAGCTGAGAGGGAAGGTGTGCATGTTTACCTTGAACGGCCTAAAGTAAGAGCACGACCAAATTCTCGCTTCCTCACTGCAACTGTCCTTGGAGTGCAGCAAAGTCAGTGTTTAATTGCTTTTAGTTTTCAGTTTGCCATCCTTTGTTTTGATGCTTTACACTATCATATAAAAATGTTTATTACTGATAGCACACCCTGCCTAAAGTCATCCCCATGAAAAGATTTTTCTGTGAGGCGGCTGATATTTTCTAATTGAAGTCTTGCCATGGAAATTAAAGAATGGATATGGAAAAGGCATGAAGTCATACCTAATCATCTAAAAATACAGCTGTGATTGATCATTTAACATATTTTCCTCAGATAATCTCAAAGCAAACCTTTTATGGGATTCTTAGGTGGAACCCCATGGGATCATGGGATTAAAGGCTAATGATTGATTGGGTATTTGCCTGCATACTCAACAATCTATGCCTACCATATTTCGACATGTTAAAATTGACTTGCATAGTTATAGATCCATGCGCCTATTAAGGGATCCTTGAAATTGTGAGCAATGTAATGATATCCCTGTCTTTTACTGGGACTTGAAATGTGACCAATTATCTTTCTTCTCTTTTTCTCTATTTAAAAATGTCATCCATGTATGTATTTCTCTTCTCTTGATTTCATCATGTTAAAAGACTTAGTATTGGCATGATATTATGCAACTGATTTTTGTTTTATCTTCCACTTGTGATTTTTAATTGATCTACCCTTTTCAGCAAATCGAGCTGTTGAACTGAATGAAATGTGGCGGGTCCGGGAAAAGGAGCTTGAGCTGGACGATAGGCTGAGAGGAAGATCAAGGCATGATGGTAACAGCATCAAGAACCATAGGGATGTTGGTGATGACTTTAGAAGGACAGACAGAAGGCATTCTTTAAATGAGAACGATACTACTATGCCATCCTTGTCAAGCAAAATAGTAGGGAGCTCTTATTCGAGAGAAGATGAAGGTTTAAGGGATGAAGAAGTCGATGAATTTTTGCACTCGAGGTCATTGGAAAACTTCTATCCACTTTCTCAAACACATTTATATCTTCTGTAGACTCGTTTGATTCCTCAAATATCATTTGTAACTTTGTTCAAAACATAAATATTTTTGTTTATTACAGGGTTAAGCGAGGACGAGGTGCTGTAGGTTCAAGGATGGATGATACAGGGCCTTACCTTGCTCCTTGCCCAGACTCCGAGGAAAAGTTGTCCAGAAACTCAGATGCGAAGCGGCAGCGTGTTGTTTTTGGACCAGAGAAGCCTTCTAGACTGAAATCCATTGAATCATCTGAAGAAGAGCTCGACAAGGATAGGCTTAAAAAGGAAATGAAGGTTTGTTCAAGGAGTTCGGATAAGAAGCATTCTAGGAAGCACAGATCTAAAGAAAGGTCTAGAGATAAGAAAAGGAAGAGAAAGGGTGAGAAAAGAAGTAAACACTAGTAAAGGCCCTGCTTGTGTACCATTGTTCCCGTGAAAGATTAACAACCTTATTGTGTCGAATATGTATCATAATTCTTGTTCGCACAGTGTTTGGTAACTATATCAGTCTAAGAATATCCTGGATTCAGACATGACTTGGCAATTACATCTTTGGAACTGGAAATTTTGGCCTGGTGAATAGCAGTATGAACCATAGTTGTCAATATTGTTCGGTTTTGATTGAAATTTCGGAAGAACGAATTAAAACCAGGACAAAAACGATGCTATTTTGTCCTGGTTTTGTAAATGAAGCGGACGTTCGGCGAGCGGACTGATTAATATCTATGATTTGAATTGTGGGCATAGATTCACTCAGCATTATTGCTGCCACCACCCTCCGAGCAGAGCGGCTTCAGCTGAGGTGTTCTCATCATCCAGATTTTTAGCGCGCGTTTATCAAAACACCGAAGAAAAATAATTAACCCTCTCCTATTACTACCAATCTAAAACAAGGTGATTAATATTGGTGGGGTTGTCGGTGGTCAGCAGTGCATATTCCCGACAGTGTTTTCTGCATCCCTTTAATACGGTACACAATCGACACAGGTAGAGGAATGGAAATATGGTATCAGCTATGTGATCAGGAACACTGCTGAATCTTTTTTAAATAATCGGAGTGTAGGACTCGTGTGTTTCTGCCAACTAGTGGTTCCAACTGTCATCGACAGGTCAATCCAGGATCGTAAGCGCGGGTACTTCCTAGGGGCGTGGACATCCGGTTATATCTTTACTTTTTTCATTTCTCGATATCTTAAAAAATTCTAGAAGCAGATTGGAAGGATAATATTGTTTTCTATAAAACATTTAAAAAATATACTGGCCACAAAATCATTAAAAAAACTTCAATATTAGTTAATAATTAAAATATTAAATTGCTCTTCAATATAGCAAAAAATAAATGCACATTGATATTTGATTTAATAACATACATTTTTTATTATTATTAATTATACAGAAATAAAAATAGATACTTCTAAAAAAGACAGTGATTTGAATTCTAAATACGTATTTTTTATTGAAATTTTTATTTTTATATGATGCTAAGTTTTATTCTAATAAAAAAACATTGATCAAGTTTGGCTAAAGATTTTTTTTTTCTCATTAACTTAAATCATTGAAAATAATTATCAAAATTATATTAGGTTTCTATTTAAAAAAACCAAGCTACTTGTGAAAAATACATGTTTTCAACAATTAAAAATAAAAAACAAATGCATGGTAAAAAAATTCATTTTATAACAGAAAAAATATATTATCATTTAAACGAATCCAACTCTTAAAAATATTTATTTATTTGCTAGTTTTATAAACAAATCTATTAGATTCAACCAATATTACTAACTTCAGGATCTAATATTTACAGGAGACTTGTTAAAACACAAACAAAACTTTTATTGACTTGATATTTCTTATTAGTAACCTATTAGAGACTACCTAAAATTATTTAGAATTATTGCTATTAACTATACTATAGCTCATTTAATATTGACATCCTTCTTCCATCTCCCTCTAAATTATTTCGAGCTCAAACCTTTCACTACTACAAACAAGATATTTTGATCATTGTACAATCTTTCTTGTCTGATTGGGAACCTTTTGCTACTGTAAACAATAGATTTTGATCATTGTACAATCTTTCGTGTCTGTTTCTGTTTGAAAGTGCAGTCGCACTCGATTATAAAAATAATTTTTATTCTGAAATACATTAAAATAATTATTTTTTAGTTTTTAAATATTTTTTTAACATCATGAAAATAATATAAAAATATCAAAAAATTAATTTAAAACAAATAAAATATCAATTTTTTTCTAATGCATTTTTAAAACACAATA
Source organism: Salix exigua (assembly GCA_032356905.1). Classification (NCBI taxonomy): domain Eukaryota; kingdom Viridiplantae; phylum Streptophyta; class Magnoliopsida; order Malpighiales; family Salicaceae; genus Salix; species Salix exigua. Next base: position 8,179,695 of record CM063596.1, read on the forward strand.
TCAAATAGTATGTAACCACCTTTTCTTCATTCTCTATCCGACAGTAAATACTAGACCTCACCCAGGCAGTGTCCCTCGGAATGATGATCTGTCTCATCAAAGATCTCCTCCTACATAATTCATAATTCATTGTGCAAATCAGATCACGGATAATTTAATATGAATAGCAAAACGAGATGTTTACCTGTAAAAGCTCTTCAATGACATCTTCCATTGTTATTATGCCAACTGCTTCTTCTTCTTCGGGAAGCTTTGGGAGTGAATTCTCATTTATATGCAAGATGTTTGCGGCCATGCCTTCTGTCCACTTCTTGCTCCTCGAGCCTGTAAATGAATTGTTGGCACTGTCGGGAAAGCTTTTCCACTTTTTTAGTGGTCTCTTGCTCTTCAAAGTCTTGTCCTTGGGAGGCTTTTCACCATCAATATCAACTTTAACTTCTTTCACCGGATCTGTTGCGTGCAAGGGACAGAAGAGTAATGATTATCGAATGATTTACTTATCATAAAGAGATATGCTCTCCAAATTAGCTAGATTCTCTAGTACAGCTTGGTGCAACAAACAGAAGTGGACACCCATATGAATTGACACTTACTGTCACCAGCATTGCTTAAAGGCTGCTCCTCTGGCTTTTTACACTGCCTGATAACAGCAGCCATGTGGCTATGACCTTTCTGAAACTCGTTCAATATATCATATAAAGGCAAAGTTTCTGGAACCCTACGACACAAACAGTATATAGAACCATCAGTCTGTAACAATGAACAGCATTTTGTTGTCCATGAATAACTAAAAGTATAACATGTATATAAATACAATCCTTGACCTGAAGGATACCTGGGAATCCTGCGTATAGTAACATTCTTTATAGGTACTTTATCTTCTGGGTGAATTGTCAACAGATTATTGGCCTAAAAGATCAGAATATACATACATGTTCAAGAATAAGTAATCAGAAGTTTCAGCAAATTAATTTAGCGAATGAACTCAGATCAGAAGATATGAAAGTAAAGGCAAGATATGATGGACAAGAGCCAAACAAAATCAATTAGCACTAGAGGTAGTCTTAATGGGTCACCCTTTATTGCAAAAACTTTGCCTCAGTTCTAGTTATGCCTGTTTGCAGTGTACCATGCTTCCCCCCTTGTGGTTCATCCTATCTTTTTCTCGTGTCAATGTTATTTTTGGTGATTTCATCAAGAAAAAAAATGCAAATCACGGTCAAAACTTATAAATGAACCTGTTAAGAGTTAAAGCTTGATTCCAAAATATTTACTAGAATGTGAAGTTAGTCTTGGGAAAATACGTCAGCTTTAAACAAAAAAGATAAAGGAACACCTAAAGAAGGCATAAGAAAAGGCAAGTGATACAAAGGAAATGATTACCCATCAACAAATAAAAGTCTATCACAGAGGCCATGGTCCACGGGTCCTCAAAAGGATAATTTGAAGGAAGGCACACTCTTCTTAGTGAATCTGAAAGCTATGTTATAATGAAACAATTTTTTATCTGAAACTGCAGAAAAATCTCATAGCTAAAGGCCATTGACGCAGTTCTCTGTCATAAGATTATTAGTATACCACATTATTCAACCAATGCTAGTTCATAGAGACATCATTCTAAGTATATGAAGAAAAAAATCTCTTTCATTGTAGCTGAATATATTAATATCATCTATTTACCAGAATTAGTCCAATTATGTTTGTAGGTTGCTCATAATAAACCGGCACTCTGCTATGCCCTTTCTCCAATATCAAACTCATCATCTCCCTGCACATAAAAAATATACAATGCAGCTAATCACAATAAATGTCATGCAACAGAAGTGATTTTTCAGTTTACCCTTTTGAGCATCACACCTGTCAAGTTTGGCATTAATATCAATAGCAAAAGTTTCAGATATAGGGGTCATGGCATCACTAGCTGTTTTCTCAGTGAGCTCAAGTGCTCCAGCAATAATTGTTGTCTCATCACGAGTTAGTTCTCCACCTTTTCCAGCCTAATAAACATCACTAACAGTGTTACAAAGCTAATGGAAGATATGAGAAAGAGAAAAAGGGTAGCTGGCAACAGAATCTGTACACATATCAATAGCAATAGAAGATAAATTTTAATACAGGTAGAAGATTGAACATATTGATGGCTTCATAGGTAGATTTAATGACTACAAACAAGACCAATGAAAAGAAGCAAGCAGATGAGCTGCATGGCGATAAATATAATGATATACACAGACAAGCAGACAATAAAGCATAATATTCTGTTCTACGATGTGTAGTTCTGAAAGGTACTGAACACACCTCATTACCATGCAAATTTACAAGTGTTTTCAACTCAGCTCTGCGAAAAAGAGCAGCATGACCATGTCCCAGCAGAAAGTCCAGGAGCTGAAAACATCACATAAACATGAATAGTCACTACTGTTTAGGAGGGTTCAACTTCGTGCAGGCTTTAACCAACATATGTGTCACCTTGCTTATCGGATAGGCAACGGGAAAACAGATCCAAACAAGAAGACGGACAAATGGGGCCACTGTTGCACCAATTGCCAAACCATATCGGGAACAAACAGATTGTGGTAAAATCTGCATATCCAAATAAAGGAACAATCAGAGGACCCATAAACCATACTGTCATTCATACCATCTTAAAAACGTAATTATAGATGTAACTCTTGAAGATTCAGGCTTATAGAAGTCCATTATTCCCAAGACGCATCTCTTGTCAGAAATGACTGGCAACGGCAGAATGTCTGTATATTTTGCAACAGTGATAAAACTAGGTCCCAAAACAAAGAGGATCATCACAAAATCCATCGTCAAAAAACATTAATTTTCAAGTAGCATATCGAAAACAAGTCAAACCGGCAAACCTCTTCTTCCTCTGTTAGAGAATAATATAAATCATATTTTGGAGTCTCACCTAATAGCTTAAGCTTTTAGGTGAGATGGTTTTTTAACATGGTATCAGAGCCTTTATTGACCCAACAGTCACGAATTTGAATTTCACCACCCTCATTCTATTTGATAAAAATCAAGCACAGGATAATATGGACATGTACAAGTTTCAAGCCCAAAAAAGCTTTTATTTGAGGAGGAGGGTTATTGAATAATATAAATAATATTTTGGAGCTTTATCTAACAAATTAAGATTTTAGGTGAGATGGTTCCTTAACGTCCTTGGTTCTACTGTACATCTACCCACAATTCCCGAGTGCTTTAAAAAAACTAATAAAAATGCACAAATCAATATAGATGCCTCACCTCACCAAATAGAAGAATCAGAGTTACTGAAATTAGAATAGCAACCCCAGCTGTAACCAGATTATCAAGAAAAATTGGAAGTGCCTGCAAAGTAAAACAAACAAGACATTCGATTTGAAAAATAATAATCAATGCGTATTAATTACATCTCTACAAAACATACCTCCATAGCAGTAGCGTTGCATATAAGGAGTGTGCAAAGCAACAAATGCTGATTTTTAACCACTGGCAATATTTTCGCTGTTTATGGCAAGAAACAAGCAATAACCAAAACCCAGTCATAAAATCTCTTATAAGCTATGATTTCAATTACTCGTTCCGCAACAACCAAAGGCCTACAGTTACAAATGAAATATTTTCATTCAATAAAACTATTTAATTGTTTTTTTTGTGTGTGTGTGGGGAGGGGGGGTAAATAAATTGTTTGTTTATATTCAGTGGTATTAGGTTACTATAACCCAGCTGGAGTTTATTATTCATGAACCTTCTTAAAAATTTATGGAGGCATGAAAGCCAAATCTACAAGGGAGGCTAGCTAATAACCATTATCAACGACTTAATAAGTCTTGAAACTAATTATCACTTCCCTGAGTCTCGCACGACAAAACTCCATTCTCCTCACTATCCGAACAGATTTTACAAGAAAAAAGGTAGCAAAAGTGAAGGATTGAACGCTGTACCTGCGTATTTTCGATTTTTTGGAGTACCGGATTTAGCCAGAACTTCAAGATCGACGAGACTCATAGACATAAGGCCCAAGGTAAGGCCAGACATCAGTCCAGCGAACATCACGAGCATAATTATCATCACAATGTTTACAAAGAAATCCGTTTCGCAGCACTCATACTCCACCGCCATTCCGAATTTATCTCTTCTAAACTCTCAAAACCCGCGAGCTTCAGTAGTGATTAATTGTTAGAGAAACAACAACCAGCGCAAAATTTCCTCCATATGTTTTTCCATGAACTTTCTCGAATCAGCTCGCAAGCAAAGTTTTTTTTCAAAAAGAGAGAGAGAAACGTGGTGTTTCGAAGTTACGAAGAAACGAAAAGGCAAATCATTCTTAAGTACTCAAAGAAATGATTGATGTCTATAAGAATCGTGAAAACACTGAATTAAACAGCTAAAAAGTGTCTATGACCGCGTCAGCATTGCGTGTTATGCTTGGGGGGAGGGGGGCTGGAGATTTGCTTCTGAAAGTGATGTAAAATTGTAAATGATGGAAGGAAAAAAAGGAGAGGCGGAGCTGAAGGACTGTTCTTGGCGCTGCAAGAGGATGACGTGTGGCGTGTGGCGGTGCTATGGTCTGTTTGTTGGTGTTAAAAAACTGATTTTTAAAAGTAAAAAATATTTTTTTATTTTAAAAATATTAAAATAATATTTTATTTTATTTTTAGTACCATTAAATTAAACGATAACGGATAAGGAGTAATTTTTTAATCAAAACCACTTTTAAAATGCAACGGAGTTTAAAATGTGAAAAACAAGAAAAAATTCCTCCGGGCTGCGAATATGCGGTCATGCATATCCTCTTTCACAGGCTGCGAAATTTAAAATTACCATGACTGCCATTGATTTTTATTAGTGATCCGGTGGGAGAACGGAATGCCGATGGATCTTCCTTTTGATCGGAATGCTGGTCCTCAGGCACAATCCCAGCCTCCCGGAACTCTTCTCTGATTCGGCTCCCAGCAATCTTGCCTCCTTCAATTCTTTTCTTAGAACTTGTACCTCTAGTTATTTGAGGATGTCGGAAGGAAGTATTTTTGAGGTTGAATTCTTTAAGTGATTTAATAGTACCAGATATACCAGATGACCATGGGGGTTGATCTCTCATGATTTTTCTTGAAGCTTTCATTTTTATTCGGAGGATGGTTTCACTTAGAAACTCCTTGTTTATTCATGTAAATTGTAATAGATAGAAGTTCATGCTGTAGCAAATCAATCTCTTCCGCTCGTATATGATTTTTCATGACCTGTTTCACTTTGAACGATAGAAGTCCATGGAATAGGTTTTCCCCGAAGAACATGTTCCTTTTATCTTCTTTTTTTTAAAAAAAAACATCTAAAGCTACTAGCTAAAAACAATTCATCCACTTTTAAGTGGGTTTTTATTAACAAAAATTTAAACATGCTCGTGTAGACTTGTTCTCTTGTTGGGTAATATCAAATGGTTTTATAATTTTTATTTTTTTTTGTAGTTATGAATCCCAAAATCCAAGATACTTAACGGATAAAGTTGTTGTGACGAGTAATTGATTAACTGACGGTTTGAAATTGCGATCTATCGATTTTTAGTTGAAATTTTAAAAAAAATATTTTTTTTATTTTAAATAAATATGTTTTTGTGTGTTTTAGATTATTTTGATGCAGATTTTAAAAATAATTTTTAAAAAATAAAAAAATATCATTTTAATGTATTTCAGCACGATAAAAAGCTACCGTAATCACACTCTCAATCACTTTATAATATTTTAGTTCAAATAATGTGAATTAAATATGATAAGTCCCCTAATGAGTTGATATAAGTGACGGTAGATGGTGTCTAGCAGCAACCATGGTGGTAGCTAGTGGTGCTCAATAAGTTAGGTAATGAATATTCAAAATCTTATAATAATTTTTTTTAACAATAAGTCCTTACCAAACAATGTTCACAAGTGATTGGCATCCCTAAATAAAACAAGATTAAATATATATTTTTTGAATGTGAGTGTTTGACTGATTTACATGCATCTCAACTTATCCACGGATTCTAAAATTACGATGTTCCATTTTCAAACGACAACTGCTTTGAAATTTCAATTGCATAAGCTGATCATGTATGGTACAAACAAAGCTATGAGCGTGGGCCATTGCTGGACTAAAGATACTGGACCTTGTTGTCCTCGAAACAGGCTTGGGCTTTATGCCCAATATCAAATCCAAGTAAGGCTGCACAGAATGGATCCCCGCTTTGGCGCTGGCTGGATTTCACTCGCAAAGCACCGGCAGATAAAATTAAATGAATTAATTAATCAAAAAATAAAATAAAATAAACAATATAAGCAAGTTGGATTTGGATCAATTTGTCAATCCCTGGGTCTCTCGCTCGCTCTCCCCACTAGCTTACCACTAGAACAGATAGATCCAGATCGCCATTTAAAAGATCTCCAACCCCCTAATCTCTTCCATCACTCTTTCGATCTCTCAGGTAATTCTCTCCACATCAATAAATAAAAATGGCTGATTTGTAAATTGATATAACAGATGTGCTGTGTCAAATGAAAGAAAATGCCATTGTAATTGGCGCGTTTCTAGTTTGATAGCGGGCAGGCTTTTTTTGTTTAGGTTAAATAGCAAAAAAATGTCGAGGAGGCCTGGGAATCCCGCCAGACGTTTGGCTGATGGAGGGAGTCTTCCTTTTTCTGGGTCGATGCATTCTAAATCGCGTTCGTCGCCGTTACTATCCATTGGCCTTGTTGTCGTGGTAATTTTTAGTGCTTTTTGAAATATTCATTTTCTTTGGGGATGACGAGTTAGTAAGTAAAGTGGTTTAGGGTTTAGTGTGAAATCTGCTGATTGAATTTGTTCTTTTGTTGATTCCAGGGCGCAATACTTCTTATTGGATACTGTTACAGCGGCTCAGGTTTTTGGTTTCTCCACCGACTCTGATCTGTTACATCTGATAATGATTTACTGTAGGATCTGATCTGGTTTAAGCAAACGAGAAGCATCAACTTTGTTTCTCCTGCTAACATGAATAACATAGCATATTTTCTTACACTTAAAGAAGGGAAAACAGCTGATATCGAAACAAAAGTAAAGGAAAGAAAGCATGTTTGTAACGAATTTTGTGTTTCGTTCTGGTTTTCTTTTTGCCGACTTTGAATTTAATTATTATAGGCAAATGAGTTTGAACATGACAGTTTTGTATGCTACAAGTCTTGTGAATTTATGATGGTTTTGTGTGGCAGGTGGGCATATCAGCAATAGAGAAGCTTTAAGTAAGACAGAAGGTAAATTTAAATGATATCTTAATATTTTTCCTTAGTTTTTACTTGTTTGGGCCTGTTACATTAACTGGTATATCAGCAATAAAAATGCAACTGTATTGAATTAGTTGGTATCAGGATTTTTCACAAGTGTTCCATTTATTTTTCCTGAGCTTATATATGGTATCTATCATATTCAGAGAACTCAAAGATAAGCGTCTTCATCATATAATACAGGCTCTTTTTTGGGCGTAATTCTTAAGTAAACATTGGCTAAAAACTTAAATTTACTTGACTGTGATATAATGTTATTAGCTGTTGTTATTATGGGCAACCTGTATTTCCTCATTATCTTTCTTGTTTTGATGAAGAGTTATCTTGAGTTCTGTGCTTTTGATTAATCCTTCGTCAAGTGCAGTCCCCAGCTTTTGCCTCTCAACTAGACTTTGCATGTATCTCTTTGCTCTTAATGGTTTGTACGAGGGGCAATGAAGATTACTAATAACATTTTGATCCCTGCAGATCTTATGTTTTTAGCATTTGTTCTCTCTTGTCTAGGAATGTTACCAGCATAAAAATCGCTGGGAAAAACAATCCAGCAATCTGATATCTGGGGTATTCATATGCAGGTGGTGTTTCTTGCACTCTAGAAGTCCAAAGAGCAATACCTATTCTGAAGAAGGCTTACGGTGACAGCATGCGTAAAGTATTGCATGTAGGCCCAGACACTTGTTCTGCAGTATCAAGCTTATTAAAAGAAGAGGATACAGAGGCCTGGGGCGTGGAGCCATATGACTTAGATGATGCGAGTGCCAACTGCAAGAGCCTTGTGCGCAAAGGCCTTGTGCGTGTAGCTGATATCAAATTTCCTCTGCCCTACCGACCAAAATCATTCTCTCTTGTTATAGTGTCAGATGCATTGGATTACTTGTCTCCAAAATATCTCAACAAAACACTCCCAGAATTGGCAAGGGTGGCTGCCGATGGCCTAGTTGTATTTTCTGGTAATTGGTCATGTTGCTTATTTTCTTAGGTTTTTTCGGCTTGTATCTATATAAATCTAAAGCTGAGCTAAAACTTATCCCTCTTTGTCAACAGTGTTTTGAATAGTAGAAGGCTCAACTAGGGACTGCACTCACCTTAAACTATTAGCTATATCCTAAACTTGCCATGACCAAGTTACTTTTAAGGATCAAACACCATGAAGAGGGATAAAGTGCACCTTTAGCCATTTTCGTTTATATCACCCAAGGCTCTTTCCTTGTCAAAGAAAGATGCTGAGGGTAATGGGTCCAAACTGTGCTCTCCTTTATCATAATCATCGATTAGGAAAATGATGTTATTGTAATCATCGATTAGTCATTTTATACTGCCATGTTATAAACAGACATCTAAATGGTTTGTTTATATTGCTAATGCATTTTTTTGTCTGCTATTTTATGTCATTCAAATAACTCATCTGATCTGATTGTTGATCTCTTTTTTCTTTCTGTAGGTGCTCCAGGTCAGCAAAGAGTTAAAGTTGCAGAGCTGTCTAAGTTTGGTCGTCCAGTAAGTGGCCAATGTTATTCACTCTCTGGATTTTCTAGACATTCAGATCTCACTGTTTTTGCCAATACTATTCTTTTGCTTGAATGTTAGTCTGCTGGGTGTGCTTTCTAAGCCTTTAGGCTTTAAATTTGTTGTTGAAAGGGTTTGCTTTCTCCCATTAAAGGAGAAAGGTACAAGGAATATGGAAATTCTGATCATTTTTAGGATAGAATTAACATGTCCATTTGAATTTTTTTTATAGCGCATAGCTCTCAGCTGCATTAATCTTTGTTGTGCCATGCTGTGAATTTGTATGTTTATGATTAGAGAAACTAAGATTCTATTCTCAAAGAGATACCTAATTTGTTGTTCTTGTGAAGGCTAAATTCCGGACCTCAACATGGTGGGTGAGGTACTTTGTTCAGACTGGTTTACAAGAGAATGAACCTGCCTTAAAGAAGTTTGATCAGGCGTCATTGAAGAAGTCATATAAGCCAGCCTGCCAAGTTTTCCACCTCCAGTCATATGATTGAAAGTTTTGGTGTCATGACATTTTCCATTGCAGTTTCTGTGAGTTGGCAACAAACCATGCTAATGACAGTAGGATATTTTGTGGAACTCTGTTCACTTTGGTTCTTATCTTGATACAGTAAATCTGCTGATCATTATTTATTGAGGAAAGTAAGTATGTATGAATTCACTTTCACTATTCTTTATAACTAAAGTTCTTGCACTCTATCCGCTGCTGTTGCTTGTATTTATATTCTGGTAGTATACCCAGACCTATTCTTTATTCTGATCGCAAAACACGTCTCAAGTTTCATTTTTTTTATGATAAAATCAGCATGGAAATTATGTACTTTATATCTTCATCTTATTAAACTTGTATTTTGTCATTTGTTTCTGGCATTTAAAATGTGTTGAAGGCAAGAACTTGGATGTTGTTTCAGAGAAGATACTATAAATGTACGTTGCCTGTTCTATTCTATTACCTTCTTGTTTAAATGGGTTCTAGTTTCCTGAAGCTTCCCTTAAAAGCTGAAGCTGAAGAATTACATGTGCCTGGTCATCACGGATTCTAGATGATGTTGTTTTTGTTTATATTACGCCACTGTTTAGGATCGCTTTTAAAATTATTTTCTGTTTAGATATCTATTAAAAAGATGTTTTTTAAAAAAAAAAAATTATTTCTTATATCAGTATATAAAAATAATTTAAAAATATATTTTTTTTTCAAAAATGTTTTTGAAAACGTAATAATAAATATAATTTAAATCACTTTTTTCAAGTTACGATCTGGTTGTTAGGTGTATGTTCAATGAGTTACAAAAAGAAAAAAAAAAACTTTCCAAATTCATCAACATAAAATTTAATTTATTAAATCTCATGAAAAATAAATAGTTTTAAAACATATTGAAAATATGATTTTTAAGAGTAAGATTATTTTTTTATATATATAAAAAATACCAAACACTTTTTTTTAACTGTTTTTCATGATTTGGGTTTAATTATTTTTAAATTTTGTGTTCAGTATTTTTTTTCTGTACAGTTATTATTATTATTATTATTATGTGGACATAAAAAAATATATAAAAAGTTCCCAGATAAAATTCTTATATTTTTTTAATGTATCCACAACATAATAATAAAAACATTATATTATCTCGATAGAATTTCAATGATTACATTTTTTATTGACATATAACTATATATAAAAAATAAATATCTTCTCAAGAGAAGAAATCAAATATTTTGATATGTATTTATCATTTAAGTTTTTTAATTTAGTTTTTTATTTGCGTTAACACCTTACATTTATTTATATATAATTTTTAATTTACTTGATTAAATACACATCTCAAGTTTTCAATTCATCATAGTTTTTTTAAAAGCTAAAATTCACCCCGGCAATACTCGCACCTTTCTTAAATTAAAAAATAATTTCTAATTTAACCGATGACATTGCGGAACGAGGGTAAGTTTGCTAGTCCTAAAATCTATTTAGTAGTATTGTGAAGTCTGTTCGAAACCATGCTTTATTTCAATTATAATTGTAAAAATATATGATTAATTAATTAACTTTATTTATTCCTGTCTCACTATTTTTTAAAAAATATTAATTATAAAAAAACAATAATTTATAATTATTCTTTTACATACATTTCTAACCGCAGCAACAAAAATTACCGCACTACCAGACGCCACGTCATACAGTTAGAAAGGAACAATAAATTAGCTCAACTATGAAGCAAAAAACCAGAAGTGGATGCTAACGTGCGCCGATCTCCACTCCCAGCCTCCCTCCCCATCACCTCATGGCCACGAAAGACCAGCAGCCCAAAAAACTCCCACTGTTTCCCCTGTTCTCTCTCCTCTGCTTCGCTTCCGTCTTCCTCGCTCTCTCCCTCTCCAAAAGATCCTCAATCTCTAAAGAAACCACCCATTTCAGACCCACCCCAACAGTAGCCTCCACTTCCTGCAATTACTCTCATGGTTCCTGGATCTACGACCCAAATTGGATACCCAGCAACTATGACAGTTCATGTAAAGAAATATTCAAAGGTTGGAACTGCATTTCTGGAAATAAATCAAATGCTAGAGACATCATTAAGTGGCGATGGCAGCCTAATGGGTGTGATCTCCCTCCCTTCGACCCGGTCCGGTTCTTGCAGACCTTTAGAGGCACCAACATCGGTACTCTCTCCCTCTCAAAATTGATGATTATGTCTGTATTTCTTGTGCTGTTTTTGGAGCTAATAGATGGTGTAACAGTGCAGGATTTGTTGGGGACTCGTTGAATAGGAATATGTTTGTTTCTCTCTTTTGCTCCCTAAAAAGGGTGTCAAGTGATGTGAAGAAGTGGAGACCAGCTGGGGCTGATCGTGGCTTTACTTTTCTTCACTATAATCTTACTATTGCTTATCATCGAACTAATCTTTTGGCGCGATATGGTAGGTAAGCTCTGCTTGCTATGCCAATCTTTTCTTCTTGCATGTTTCTTACCATTTTGTTAAAGAATGGAGTTCTTGGTTATGTTACTCCAAGATTTGAAACTACTAAGGCATGTTCTGCTTTTGTTTGTTTAGGTGGTCAGCTAATTCTAATGGGGGTGAGTTGGAATCTCTTGGATATAAAGAGGGCTATAGAGTTGATGTTGACATTCCAGAAGGCACATGGGCGGATGCTCCGAGCTTCCATGATGTTCTAATCTTTAACACAGGACACTGGTAATTTAAGTTACTGTATTTTTTTGTGAACAATGTAGGATGTGAAGTCTGGTCTATATTCGTTTTATATATGATTGGCCGTTACTGCAGTTTCTATTCTGTGCTGATTCTGCATGTTTTTTTGGTTGTTTTTATTATGTGAGAATTTTCGTTGACTGTGTTTATATGGCTCTTTGCTTCTTGTGAATAGGTGGTGGGCTCCCTCAAAGTTTGATCCTGTGAAATCTCCTATGCTTTTCTTTGAAAACAATCAGCCTCTGATCCCTCCAGTACTCCCTGATGTTGGCCTGGACAAGGTTTTGAAACACATGGTACAGAGTCCATCTGCTTTTAGTTTTCATTTCATTTTTATATTGCCGTGAAAAATCCATGAATGTGCCATATGATATGGCTGTGTGATCTCTCACTGCAATTTCGGTAAGTTGTGTCCTTAGAAATATGATAGATAATGTAATATTGGCCACTCTTTAGCATATTGTGTGATATAATTCAAAAATGATGCTCAGCTCAGAGTTCTGTGAGGGGGAGGGGGGGTTTCCTTTGCTGGTATTTTGGCAACACACCTATAAATCAAAAATAGACTAATGACAATTGAATCTGACAGGAAAATGATAAACTATTTATTTGCTAGACTCTGCCACTTGTATGCTTGATGCATGCTTCCACGCGTGATATTCTGCCGATATTAGCGATATAATTTCAGTGCTTCGGCTACATGATTGTGGTGGTTGTTTCCCTCTCTAGCACCCCTGCATCTGTAATGCATGCAGGATTCTTTCTGCTTCTTTGGCGCCTTTCCAATATATCATTGTCATATGCTGCTGTGTATTTAATCAAAATGGGCATTTTAATCTCTTATGTCCTATGTTTTCACTGTAGATTCTCTTTGTTGAGAGAAGAATGCATCCGGGTGGAATCAAGCTCTTTCGTACACAATCACCTAGACATTTTGAAGGAGGTGATTGGGATCAAGGTGGTTCTTGCCCACGACTACAGCCTTTGTTACCTGAAAAAGTGAGTCACATCCGAACCATGATTTTGAACTTAATAGTTTGTTGACTTGATCAAAATTTGACACTACTATGTTGTGAAGCATAATCAGTGCCAAACCTTGCATGCACGTGCTTTCCAATTGCTTCACTTTTATTCTACAACAGTATACAAAGGTAAAAATTTCTTCCTTTCACTTTCAGGTTGAAGAACTCTTCTCTCTAAAGAATAATGGAACAAATGTCGAATCCCGTCTGGTTAATCAGCACCTGTTCAAGGCTCTCAAGGGGTCTACCTTCCATATTTTGGACATAACCCACATGAGTGAGTTCAGAGCAGACGCTCATCCGGCAACAGCAGGTGGAAAGAAACACGATGACTGCATGCACTGGTGCTTGCCAGGAATTACGGATGTCTGGAATGACTTGTTCATAACGCATCTAAATAGTATCAAGGCTAGAAACTGATGTATCGTTAATTGATATCCTCTGCAAATTGATTTCTCTTTTGGTTTCCTGGAATTTGTTAGGTTTGATCTGCGTGGTCAGATGCTTATTCATTCACATGATATTGATACCATGATCTAGGATTTTCCAATACAGAATTTTTAGAAGTTAAAGCAAAACGCGCGCGCGCACGAGACTGTGCTTCCAGCTATGTTTTGCAAAAATATGATTATTATTATAGAACTGGAAATTCAAGAGGTTCAAGAAATATTATTTCAGTCTTGATATGGTTGCCATTTCTTTTGAGACTAACCGAAACAAGCCCCGACAGATAAAAGAAATAGCTGTGGTCGCACTTAAGTCACTTATTCCATCCAGCACATGCTATAACACACGAAAAAGAAAAGAAATAAGCTTAATCAATCTCCACGATCCATCCCATATTGTCCTCAATGCGACCAGTTTGAATTCCTGTCAATGTTCTAAATAGTGTCTCAGACAAGGTACCCTCGCCTGTTTTATATTCAACCCTGTTTGGCACAAACAATGATCGCATGTTAAGAGCTTCAAGACCAGAGAGGATAAAGAACAAGAAACATTTTTTCACTTCTCATATCATATCATATGCATTGCAATATGTACCTTTGTCCCTGATAGGTTACACTGCCCACAGGCTTAATTGCTATCGCAGTTCCCGTGCAGAAAGCTTCATCAGCATTCATCAACTCTTCCAGTGGGATAGCACGTTCCTCAATCTGATCAAAGGTCGGTAGAACATGTTCAATTTAGAGGAAAAACCAAATTAAAGTTTAGGGATCCTTTAATCCTTTGTGCGTAATTCAGTTCCAGCTATCGCTACCAAACACTTGTGCGTATCCAGAAAAAGGATTGCAATTTTTGGTAAAGAAGGTAGAGGAAATATAACAAGGTCCCGACTCAGTTTAAAAATACGAGATCGTCTGGTTTTTCTTTCACCAGAATTTACTTACTTGATATCCAAGCCAGGAAGCAACTTCAATGATGGTTTTTCTTGTTATTCCAGGCAGAATAGTTCCGGCTATTGGAGGAGTCGAGATGGCATTTCCCTGCAAAAGAAATACAATGCTGCATTAATATATGATGTAAAGTAATTGCACTCAGAATGTAAGTTACGAATTTGAAGCTGGAACATGAAAAAGTGATCCCGTCTTCGTCGAAGACTGATTCTTATCAGTCTACCTTCGCAACAAAGATATTACATGCCGTAGCCTCCTCTATATATTTGCCAGTTGCTGCATCAAGGAATATAACATCGGTGAAGCCTTTGGCCTTTGCTTGAGTGACTACCTTGTAAATCTGTAGTGGAAGTGAAAAGGTAAGCAAAACTTTACTCGTTATTTGCTAAGACGGTAAGCATATGCAGATAGCTAACATGATGACGAATGCATTGCGTATCGCATGAGAAGTTGTATTTATGACCGAATTGTGTTTTTTTCCAGTGAAAATAGACGTAGTAGTGCTTACAGGCGAATAGTTAGTGATAGATTTAATGCCACCGGTTCCTCCAGGAATTGCTCGATAGACTTTATCTTCAACAGAGAAGTGCATGGAACCCTGCATTTATGCAAAATTAACACTAGCGTTCATCAGAACCCCACTTTGCATCACTAGATGAAGTGCATTTCTTTCTTTCCCCAGTACTTGACAAAGTTCTGCAACTCTCTACTAAACTCACAGTGATATAGTTGCCAACTGGAGAAGCATATGCTAGGAAGGTGTATTCTGGAGATGGTGCCACGCCTAGAATTGGCCCTGTTCCCAGGAGCAAGGGCCTAATATAGAGTGATCCTTTTCCTGGAGGAGGTACCTATATCCAAATCAAAACACAGTTTTAAATGATAATTACAAGATACTAGCAAGATCTTCATAAATTTTGAGTCAGGGCAGTGAATTTGAATACCCATCTCTTATTGGCCAAAGCAGTTTGCTTTATTGAACCAACAAATTGCTCAGCAGTTGGTGATGGCATGCACATTCTTTCTGCCCCCATTTGCATTCGGAGAGCATTTTGTTCTGGCCGGAAGAGCCGTATACGGTTGTCATCACCTCTATATGCCTTTAAGCCTTCAAGTAACCCCTAGTAACAAGATCATTCATGTAATTTTCACTCAAATGGTCATGAGAAAAGGATCTGTAAATCAATCATATATTTCTGCTAATTATTTAGCAGTGCCGACGCTCGTTCGTACGAGTTTTGGTTTGAGTTCCTTACATTAGTGCAGTTTCACGTTGCTACTTACTTGTCCATAATTTAGAACTCCAGAGGAAGGGCTCAGCTCGACGTTTCCATAGCGAGTTAGATGGCCTTGTGAAAATGCACCTTCCCCACTAGAGCATTTCATCACGTACATGTAATCAGTTGGAATGAGACTAAATTTAAGCTCATCCCAGTTGCAAAGGTCATGCTCTTCTCGATCACCATCAATACTATTATCAAAATGAAACAAATTAACAAAAGATTAAAATCCCATCAAGTTGAACTGCATCAAAGGCTTTTAGAAGGAGAACATTTTCAACTCCTGGGATGAAAGTGACCCTTCAAGATACCTGTTCAGCTAAATAACGTCATTTACCTGGCATCACTAGCTGTTTGCACACCTATGGCATTCCTCAAGCAATGTCGTAGCGGCTGACAAAAGAAAAGGTAAAACCCAGTTAAGCTTGCGTTAATATTGTGTTCATCAAATATTTCACCGGGTAGCCACTGGTTTTAATTCATTGGTCATTCCTCCTCTCAATAAGAAGGGATCTCAAATTTGAACTCAAAAATTTAAGATAAGGAACAAAGATTAACGATACCCAATTAATTAGTTCATTTCTTATCTAATGAATCTATTTTTTTAGTTATTTGGAGGCACTAATCTAATGATAAATCAACGGTGATTTAATTTATCCATGAAATTTCAAGGGCTGAAGAAAACAAACTCTTATGGCGTAAGTTTGAGCAGATAAGCGGCTTTTCTTAGAAGGTCACGGGGAAATGTCTTCGCACAGAATTTAGAATGATCGACTATAAATCAAATTGAAAGAAAGGAACAAAAAGGCCGATTCTCTCTCTCCTCTCACTGGCTTGTTTTCTTTCAGGAAAATAAATAAATAAATCAATAATCGACTCCCTCTCGATATCCAGCTGCTGCCACCTCTTCAATTCATGCAGGTATGATTTTATAGGCACTCCCCATTTCCAGTTCCACCTCCACTGTCTCTCCAACATTACCATTTTTTTTAAGCTTGTTCTATCCATTCCAACCGAGACCCATTTTTACTCACGACAATCAAATGCTAATGGTTCAAAACGAATAACTTGCTATTCATAAAAAAAAAAAGGAGAGTAAAACAAACAAAGCACTTGGCCTCTTTGAAGGGAAGTTTCTTGCTCGGTTTTTCTTCTCGGTTTGTTCATCTTCTGAATGAATTTGGGAAGTAAAAGATGTTATAATTATTACTGAATCAATATTCGAGATCCCTTTTAATCATATTTCGACACCCAATTCCTTTATGGGAGAAGCAAGAAAATCGCGTGAAATCGGAGCCTGAGTGCGAGCTGGAGAACAAGAGCATGGGCTCTGATAAACAGATATTGTGTGCGTTGCCGATAATTATAAATTAGTCCTCCTAGTTTTGAAATACAATTAGTTGGCCTATTTGTTTTAGCAAATAATTATTTAATCCTTACACTAGTGTCGACTATCGACCACTCTTAATTTAACATTATTTTATTTCAAGAATTGCCTTTTACTCTCTTAATCCTTTCATTATTCGATCTATTCTCCTATTTCCTGAACTACAAAAGTTATATAAAAAAAAAAAACAGAATGACGAAGAGGGCTAACTGATTGGTTTTTAAAATAAAAACTAATCTAAGAAAAATAAAGTGACTAACCTCTAATTTGGTGACGAGATACCGAAAATTTGAAATAAACTGAGAGGTGCAAAATCGAAATTAAAAGAATGAAGGGATGTGGCGGTGATTTCAACCATTCTTTGCGTGGATGTAAACCTTGAGCTCCTGGATTCAGAGTCTTCCAGAAACAGATTGAACATTCTTCAGAAACTTAAGAAAGAGAAAATTGACGCACCTTGGTGACGAAGACATCTCTTCTCAGTGATCGAATCCACTCGGCGCTGCAACTTTTTGCTCTGAACATTGTATGCAGATGAGCTTTGAGAACACACAGCTATTTCACTGCCAATCCTACTCTGGAAGTTGGGCTGGCTGAGTCTAATTTAAGTTTAGGGAAACAAAACCATGGCCACACACGCCAATCTCTCTCTCTCTCTCTTCAACAAGAGCAATGATTGATTCGTAGTTCAAAACGGGACTCCAGCCTTCAAATCAGACAGTTATGGCGTGGTACTATGTTTATGAAAGCTATACCGTCTATATCTATTTCCGTTTGGGGGTAGTAAGAAATTATTTTCAAATGTTTTTGTTTATAAATATATTAATACAGTATCTGATTGATGTTGCGGTTATGATTACTTTTTTATTTGACTGTATTAAAATAATATATTTTTGTTTTTTAATATTAATATATTAAAATAATTTTATAAAATCGCCAGCAACAACGTTAAGAACACAACAACAGACACAACATACATTTATACGAGGTTATTTGGTATTGCAATCCGACAGTGTTTATAAAAAAAATATTTTTTTATTTTAAAATTAAAAAATAGTATTTTTAAATTATTTTGATGTGCTGATGTCAAAAATAATTTTTAAAAAATAAAATAAAAATATCATTTTAATACATTTCTAAACAATAAACACTTTAAAAAATAATCACAATCACAATCACACTCCTAAATACTGTATTACAACTTTACCTACCCCAGTATCTGCTGCTTATATTTAGTACGCCGCTACGAGCCCATCTTGTCCTCTCCATAATATATGGCGATCATCAACGTGGAGAATGAAATATAAAAGAATGAAAGACGAAAGGTAATATCTTGAATAATTTGTAATTTAAAGGCATATTTGTGATGATCAAAGAGATATATTTTACAAATCTAAAGATTAGAATACTTCACAATCTAAAACATCTATCCCATAATCCATCATGAAATTCATATCTTACAATCTATAACATGGCATGATTTCTCTCTAAGATATCCCGGAGATCATGAAGATAAATTAGATGGGATTTGAATATTTAAATTTCCAGTACAGTTTAATCCAACCTCAATAATATATATATATATATATATATATATATATATATATATATATATATATATAAACAAATTGTTGTGCACATAGTTTTTCGATTATTAATGTTAATTTCCCTTTTTATTTCTGATTTTATTGATTTAAAATCATTGCTTCGTGTCTGTGTGTTCTTCCTCTATCACTGGATCTGTTTCATGGAATTTGGTACACTTTTTAATAGTTATTTAATGCTTTTAATTAAACATATATTTAGTTTTCTGATGTAAAGTTGTTATGAGCACCTAAGAACATCACCCCACAAACGAGCACTTATTTAATGTCTTCAATAAATATTATTTATTTTTATTTACGTATCCTTTTCAAAACAAATCAGTGATAAATGTAGTCTCGTTAGCTTTCACTATCAGAATAAATAATTTTACCAACGAAAATATCCATCAATATTTTTTTCGACTATCACACAAATGAAAAATTGTCAACGGTAAAAGTCTCTTCAGTAATTTCTATTCTATTGGTGATTCTCTCGGAATTATATATACCCACAGAATCACCGACATAATATTTTGAAGGTAATTCTGGTTAGTGATGATGGTAATTTGAGTAATTATTATTGAATTCTTTTTTTTTTTTTTTGGGGGGGGGGCGTGATTTTTAATTCCGCCACTAATATTTTTTTTCACAAATATAAATTGAAAAATAATTTTGATAAATTTTAATAATATAAAAAATAAATTTAAAATTAGATGAAATTGAAATTAAATTATTTGTTATGTATTATTAAATTTGAAAATTCAAAATTCAAATATAATAAATCTAAAACTGAGTTGTTGCTGAAAAAGGTTGGTCCAGGCCGTGAGATGCAGAAAGGGGAGCACACAAATCACCCCAATATAATTGTATTATTATTATGATGTCAAAAAGGGTTTTTTATATCTATAAACTTGTAAAAAAAAACATCGTTGGCGGATAAGAAACGTTTAAAAACCACAGGGGTGAATTACTTCTTGTTTTCCTAAGAAAAAATAAAAATACGTGGACATGACCTCCAAACGCACCTGAATTTTATAGTTTTAGACAAGGCATTAATTGGAATTTCCGTCTGCTATAGTCATTCGATTTAGATTTGTTGCTATTAGAGCTCATTCAATTTCGGTCACCAATATTCAAATCACAAACCTAACTCTATAAATAATTTTTTTTCAGGAGACGAGTAAATATCACTTTATTTTATAGATCTAGATGAACGATTAAAATCTAAATTAAACCAAAATTTTATAAAAAAAAAACATATATTCTGACTCAAACTTAAAATTTATTATATTCATCATAAATCCTCTATTATCACACTTCAAATAATTTTATAACTTTAGAAATAAAACTCTAATGTATCTTTGATTTGATATATGAGTTGCTTTATCTCAACTACCTAGTCGAATCGTGATTTGCTATTGGTCGAATAATATTTTTTAATGCGAAAAGAAAAATATTCAGAAAGATCAAATCCATTCCGTACACTGTCACACACTCTGCATAATATATATTTTATTTGGGAATCCAATTAACCCTTAAATTGGCTACTGCTATGAGCGACAAGCTGTCGGTTAGTAATTTTTTTTTTTGGTAAGATGTCGGTTAGTCATCAATATACTTACCACGTCACTCCTTTTTTCATAGGAAAGGATCCACAAGGAAAGCCATGCTACTTGCCACGTATGGTCTACCATGATACCATATGCCTAATATGAAGCAACGAGTGAGCGTAGGATTCAATCTAAGACATCATCTTTCCGCTTTCGAATATTTTTCTCCTTCTTGGGACCCACCACACACAGATTTCACAGTGTGCAGCAGCCACATCAGTCTGTCTCCCTTCTGTATACCGGGCCACAACCAGTTGAGCCCATGGTTATTTTATTTTATTTTTGGTAAGAAATTAATTAGAAGTCACCAACTTCTTTTTTCTGTTAGAAAAGCTTTCGTTTGCTGAAAACTCGGACGAGAAAAATATTTATTTATTAAAGATCATCGTATGTGTTTCTGCAAAGTATTTTGAACGGGAACAAAATGCACAACTTACCATTCAAAAAAATATATGAGTATTGTTTTTTGTATATTTGTAAATACCGTTGGGATTCTTGTTCTAGTTTTTTATTGGAATAAAATATTTTGGTTTTTGAATGTTTTGGCGTACCGTTTCGAGGTTATACTGTTTACATATAATTAATTAATTATATATAAAAAAAATTAAAAATTAAAAAAAATTAAATATAATTTTTATTTTTTTATAAAATCAAAATTGATGCAACAATTTTATTTTTTTTATAATATATATATATTTTTAATATATATATGGACAACTTATGGCTGCATGTCCAGCTGGACAAACATGCAGCCATGAGTTTGTATGACTGCAATAAATCCATTCTCGTATCCCACATCGCTCAAATAAGAATTTTTCTAACTTTCTATGGCTTTAAATGATGGACTGAAGGTTATCATATCCCACATCGAATAGATAAAGTTCAAGTCAAAGAATTGTGTCTATAAAATTAAATCAAGAAGACATGCAAAATCAGCTCACCTGAAATGATCTGAAGTCAATGACATGAGATGTATTTAGGATGTGTGCTGATTTAAGAGTTAAATAAAAAGTAAAATGATTTTTTATGTAACCGGAACGGTAAGTCCGAATCGAAACCGAGACGCTTTGGCGAGAATTTAGCGAAATTTCCGAACGGATCGGAATTGAACCGGGACAAAAGCGACACCGCTTTTGTCCTGGTTTTTAAACAAAACGTAATGTTTCGACTGCTTCGTGCGAACGGAACAGATTTTACATCTATGGTTTTTAGTTGTCAAATATGTACTTAAAAGAAATGTCAATTAGGAGGTAGATCTTACACTTGATTTTTTTATTCCTATTTTGGATAAGTTATGATGAGGTAAAATGTTACAAATTTCCCAATTTTAACTTGAGTTACAATTTTTACTTGTTAATACCTTGCGGGCTAAACAAATATTTTTATAATTATTGAAATTGAAATAGTTAATATATTTTGCTAGTTCAAAAATAAAATATAACATCTATACATGTAATCTTTTATATAATCAAATATTTCAACATATCCTATTATAACAACAACATTGGAGGCTTGACATCTAAAAATATCATTACTATTATTGCTAAAACAACTTATTCAATTATTCCGAGGAGAAAAAACTCAAAAACATTAATAAAAAAAAGCAAGAAAAAAAACTAAAATTTTTATTATTGCATGAATAATGGAAAAATAAATTCAATAAAAGAATAAAAAAGGCCCAAAAGCTTTAACAAAAGAGCAAACAAAATAAAACTGAAAAAAAAATTATTAGCTAAAAAAATCATTTGACGTGAAAAAAAAACTAATAAAAAACCAAAAGAAAAAAAAGGAAAATAAATAAGAAATATCAATTTTTAAATGATCATAAACACAAACTAAAATTCAAGAGCAAAATTTTTGAAAAAATGTTATCCCAAGAGAAAATAATAAAAAAAATTAAAGGCACATATATGTAAACATGGACAAAAATGGAAACTATTCAAAAACTATAAAATATTAAAGGAATTAAAATAAAAATTAAAAGTATAAGGTTCGAAAACAAAACCAAATATATTATCAATTTTAATCATTTTTTTGTTGAAAAAGCAAATAAAATATAACATCTATACATGCAATGTTTGATATAAAAAATACATCAACATACCATATTATAACAAGAACAACACCAAAACCTTAATTTCTAAAAATATTATTATTATTATTATTACTGCTAAAACAATAAAAAAATATTAAATTATTCTGATAAAAAAATAAAAAATACTAATAAAATAGGAAGCAAGAAACTAAAACTAAAACTAAAACTATTGTTATTATTATTATTATTGCATTAATAACGGAGAAAAATTCAATCATAGAAAAAAATGTCAATAACTTTAACAAAAGAGAGAAAAATTATAAGAAAAAATATAACGTTAAAATAAATAAAAAGAAAAGAAAAACGAAATAAAACAAAATAAAAAAGCACAACAGGCGCGCGCAGGGGTCGAACAATTGATCTCTGCATTGAAATAGACCCTTCGCCAGTGTCTTACATGCACTTCCGCGAATCTAGCTGCGCAGATATATGTAAATAATAATAACTTTGTGAACCGAACATAAAGATTTCTCTTACAAGTTACAATAATTGAACCATTATTTCTTATAGTTTATAGTACGAGCCATACAACTGTTGCACTGTTCATATAAATTGGGTAATTACTTGGACACCTCTGCTGACTTTTCTTGTATTTTGTGTGGGCATTTCAGTTTAAACAAAGGCACATAAAAGAATAAAATAGTCATTTTACTATTCGAATTCATGATAAAATGTGAATATTGCTACTGTGGAAACGACACAAGATTTATTTTTTTCTTTAATACTACTACTACTAAATATACGGAGAAAAAAGCGAGGAAGGTCCAAAAATGATGTAAGATGCAAATTAAAAATAAAATAATGGTGTTTTATATCTTAAAATAAAAAATAATTTAGGTCACCATCCATGCGTA
The DNA here is from genome assembly GCA_032356905.1 of Salix exigua. Taxonomy (NCBI): domain Eukaryota; kingdom Viridiplantae; phylum Streptophyta; class Magnoliopsida; order Malpighiales; family Salicaceae; genus Salix; species Salix exigua. The sequence continues at coordinate 8,202,924 of CM063596.1, forward strand.
GCTAAAACAGTTGTAGTAAATAGTAATTAGACAAAAGCTAACTAAATTCAGAAACCTGTCCCTTCCACCTCTCAGCTGGCTGTCTCCTCATTTCAAATCTATGACCAAACAGCACGTGAAAAGATGTTGATCCCAACCTCCACCTGCAAGCAGCACCGGAGTGAATCGTAACGTTTCGATCTGGGGGTAAGGACTCGTCAAGAGACGAAACGTAGGTAATGCTGGTTGGTGAAATCCGATAATCGATTGGCTTTAGAAAGGCTTTCCCAACCTAGACATTGTAACTGAAAGTCCTGCCGACCATCTTCGTGGTTTTAAATATTTTCTAATTAAAATATATTAATTATTTTTTTAAAATTTATATTTAATATCAAAACATCAAAATATTAAAAAATCATAATAATTTTTAACTTAAAAAAAAAATCAAAATCAAAATCCACGATGGAGCGGTGATAAACCACACGAGGCAATTGCCCTGCGCGCATGTAGGACTAATTTTTTAAAAAACTTAACAAAAAATATCAAGAGTATGGTTTTTTTTTTATAATAATGTTAAAAGAATAAGGGAAAAAAGAATAACATAATACATGGTTAATTTCAATTGAATGAAAGTTAAATTCAATCAAAACCTTAGGACCAAATAAATTATAATAATTAAAAAATAGACAAAAATAAAAAAAATAAAGGCCGAAATAAAAAATAACATATATGATCAATTCAATAGAATATCAAAATAGCTTCAAATGAACACCCACTGATAAAAAAAAAAACATGAATTCTAAACAAATCAAAAATCAAAAGAATAAGGGTTGAAATAAAAAACAAAATTAAAACAAATTAAAGTCTCAACACCAAAATAATTATAGGAATGAAAAAAAAGAGCCTAAATGAAACATAATATTTCTATTTCATTTCAATTAAAGGACGCAATTGAAAGAAATAAAACTTTTATATTGGAATGAAAAACAACAATAAAAAAACCAAGGGTTGGAATGAATAAAACATAAACCAAGAGGACTTACTTGTATTTTCAACTGCATGAAAGAGAAAAGGAGGGGACGATTAACCATTCATCGGTGAGTCTCCGGCCACATGCAACACCACACACACCACCATACGAAAGAGGACATGACGGTGCATTTGACGAGATGGCAGATGCATATTTTTGAACACTGCACGTGTTTTCTAAAGGGAACAAACAAAGGGAAATCATTGGCGCGTCAATAGCTTTTATAGAAAATGAATAAAAAATTGGAAAATTACCAAAACAAACTCCACTGCTAACCTTTTATTTTGTCATTTCTGAGGATACATCAATAGTTTTATTGTGCATCAGACGGTAAAATAACATAAATACTCTCACATGCAACTGTAAAATTTTGTTTTATTTGAGACTAATATTGTTATTTTACTGTTCATTGATAGTGTGAGAAATTTAAAATACCCTTTTCAATTAAAAATTGTTTTTTTTTATAGCAGGGGTATATTCATAGTTTTGCTGTGCAAAAAATTAGAAAAAAGATGCAAATACCCCCAAATAATCAAAAAATATCAACCGATCCTATGAGAAAGTTGAAAATACCCCTGAAATCAGGGGTTAAATTTAACGCACTAAGATGCAAAACAATAATTATACTATTACAACTCACAATAATTTGTATCTATTCCACATGGTATAACTCTTTTGTTAATATCTCATGTTCAAATCCCGATAATAACTAAAACAAAGGCAGTGGCATTTAGAAACTTAAAAAGTACTATCTATGTTGTGGTACGGTAATCATGTTATGAAATCATCTCATCTAAAAATATAAGTTATTAGGTGAGATCCCAATATATAATTGATATTATTTTTTTAGCACACCTCTTTAAATGAAAGTTTTTGGGCTTGAAAGTTGCACATAGGTCTATATTATCTCATGTTTAATTTTTATCAAATAAAATAAGAGTGATGAAATTCGAACTTGTGAACTAGATTTTGATAGTACATCATGAAATCATATCACCTAAAACTTATGCTATTAGATAAGATTCCAGTAGATTATTTAAGAGTTACATAATTCAGCAGTACTCCCTCAAAAGGCAAGTGACATTTAGAAACTTAAAAAGTACTATCTATGTTGTGGTACGGTAATCATGTTATGAAATCATCTCATCTAAAAATATAAGTTATTAGGTGAGATCCCAATATATAATTGATATTATTTTTTTAGCACACCTCTTTAAATGAAAGTTTTTGGGCTTGAAAGTTGCACATAGGTCTATATTATCTCATGTTTAATTTTTATCAAATAAAATAAGAGTGATGAAATTCGAACTTGTGAACTAGATTTTGATACTACATCATGAAATCATATCACCTAAAACTTATGCTATTAGATAAGATTCCAATAGATTATTTAAGAGTTACATAATTCAGCAGTACTCCCTCAAAATATATTATAATGGGGAAAATTGAGAGAAACTATTAGTTATATATTCAACCATCAAGCTAAACTTGCTTGTATGAATTTCGCATAACTTCAATGATAGCATTAAGAAAGTTGCCATCTTTATTGCTCTTTCAAGTTAATTGATGAACCATACAGAAGGGATCTAGATAGCCCTCAATTATATTATTATAATTGAATAAACTGTAGGGATTTGGACTCGGGCTTTGCTTAACAACGTCTGTGTTCAACATCCATATGAACTAGAAGTTTTCCTTTTCTTCGTGTGAAGCAGCAGATTAGCTGATAAGCAATAAACACATCCTTCGATCAAAATTAACATTTTCATCAATTGTTGCAGAGTGGGATTTTGAAAAGCTCAATTAAGCTGGACAGTCCATCCTTTCTTGTCCTCAACAAGTCCAGATTGAATTCCTGTAAGGGTTGCTCGCAGTTTCTGACACACTGTGTCCTCTCCTGTTTTATATTCAACTCTGCATTATATATAGATCCATCAGCACCGCCATATATGATCATCCCAAAACCAGGAAGTGGTCGGAAAAACCATATGTACTGTCTGGCATAGGTTTTTGCTTACCTCTGTTCCTGATAGGTTATGCTGGCAACAGAAGTGACGACAACTGCAGTTCCTGTGCAGAATACCTCATCCGCAGCAAGCACATCCTCTACTGGAACACGTCGTTCTTCGACCTGATCATCCAAATTGTCTCACTATATGCTATTTCTCCTTGTTATATATCAGAAGACATTTTGAATTGTAATTCTGACACGCACACACAAGGCTTATTCAAGCGGTGGAAGGATAGTTTTTGATTACCTCATAACCGCAATCTCGAGCAATATCCAAGATGCTTTTTCTAGTGATTCCAGGCAAAATTGTCCCGAATATGGAGGGTGTTGAAATTACATTACCCTACACCGAAGAGGTTTTGTGAGAGTGATTTAACCTGAAGAGAAGTAATTGGTCCTGGGGAAGAAGATACAGAGCAAGAAACCTCTTCTGCCTGTTATTATAACTGGAAATATTACATGAAAAATTGCTATTTTGCTATACCTTCAAGATGAAAACATTACACGAGGAAGCCTCCTCAATATGCTTTCCAGTTTCTTCATCCAGGAATAGGACATCATCGAACCCTGCAGCCCTCGCTCGCTTCACTGATTCAAAAACCTATAGCAAATTGGAAAAAAAGAAAGAAAGAAGAACAGCTCAGTCAACGAAACATTTCATTGGTGTTCACCGTTCACCACTGCAATTTCATAAACAGTATGAAAATCAAACTAGTTGGAAAAATTATGCTTACCGGAGCATAGTTGGTAATGCTTTTGATACCTCCAGTTCCACCAGGGGAAGCTCGATGAAGTTTGGTCTCGATAGTCAAGTTAAAGGCGTTGATCCCACTCTGCAGAATTCATAAAATTCTTCATCACCACATCTCATGTTTATCAAATCTCTACTCCAATGGAAGATGGATGATCCCTTTTTATTTTTTCTTGATCACGTCAATTGTTTTCCATTAAATTGAAAAGCTGAGCAATGGCAGTAGAGATTATTTGGGACCCATAATCAATGCCCTTAATTACAATATAAGAAATCACCCACCTTGTAAGAGTTGCCGATAGGAGATGCGAAGATGAGGAATGTGCATTCAGGAGCTGGTCCGATACCCAATACAGCTCCACTTCCTATTAGCAAAGGCCTTAGGTACAGTGTTCCCGTCCCATGGGGAGGCACCTGTTCCCACTCCAAAGAATTCATTATTTAAATATTTTACAATATATATTTTAAAAACTCTAATAGATGATTTTGAGTTATTTATAAGCAAATACTTTTATGTATATTTTGATAATTGATTTCTAAAACATATAAATAAATTTTGATTACATTGAAATAAAAAAAAAAACTATATTTAGTTAGGGCATGCGTGTGTGTGTAGTTGTTTTAATTTTTTATCTCTCAAATTGCTTACAAGGTTTTTAAGCTATAGATATTTACTAAAAATATATGTGATCTAAATCAAAATCTTAAAACACCATTATATTATTTATTATCTTTATTTTAATATGTGATTATAATTATTACGTATATATAAGATATCCCAATATATTATATTTATATTTTGATCATATAATTCACACCAACTTAAAATTTAAAATAAAATGCCAAAACAATGCTTTAATTTTTAGGTTTTAATGATTTCGAGTCAAGAATTTCTTGAATGGTGGTGTTTTTTCTTAATTAAAGATGAGATGGAATTCACATTATATTATAAGATGAGTATTATATTAAAAATATAGTAGTCAATCAATTATTTTAAGAAGCTATTCGATATATATATATATATATATTGTAAATTAAGGTGGAAATTAGGATTAATACCCAACGCTCGTTTGCGAGGGCAGTTTTCTTCACAGCATCAATAAATTGCTCGGTTGTTGGTGCTTGCAGCAGCAGTCTCTCAGCTCCCATTTGCACGCGTCGAGCATTTTCTTCTGGCCTGAAGATCATGATTCTGCCATCTTCTCTCCTGTATACTTTCATCCCTTCAAACAATCCCTGTAACCAAGAAATTCAAGCTTTTCCAATTATGTTATGATATTTACACTTGATCTCACAGTCTGCAGAGATTTAGGGAATGCTGATGGGTTGGTGATTACCTGTCCGTAGTTTAACACCGAAGAGGACGGGCTTATCTCAAAATTTCCATAGGGAACAAGTTGTCCGTCTGAATATTTGTCTCCAATGGGGCATTTCATGATGAACATGGAATCCGTGGGCGTTAGACCAAAACCAACACTATCCCAGTTGATATCTTCGCCACCAGACCTAACTTTCTCATCAATGGCCACTTGGTGATCATCAGTACTGTTTTCATAGCAGAAACCACGCAACAGTAAGAACAGATTAATCAATCAGCATTAATTGAGTGGAAGAAATGTGGTGGCATATATTATTGCCCATGAATGGAAATTTTAGATCATAGAATCGCGAAAGAATCTACCATGGGTGAACTGATAAAATTATAATACGATATTGAATGACCCATTGAAGACTAATTGAATAACACAAACCTTTTCATTTTTATTTTATTAATTAAATCAGAACCGCGAGCGAGCATGATTTGTATTCAACAAACCCCTGCTAAATTTTTTTTGTACAGTACGTTCATGCAAATTGTTCTGTTCATGATGAACAAAGAAGAAAAGAACTTCTCTAGGGAAGAAGAATTATAGTGGAAAAGGCTTACCTGGGACAATCATCAATTGGCCGAGCCCTTGAGGTTTTAGCATGTGCAAAATTGATTTGATTTATATATATATATATAAGAGAAAAAGGGAAAGAAAAAGAAGAAGCTGCCCGGCCAGTACCTTTTAACAGGTGGTGGTGCAGAATTCGACTTCGGCAGCAGTCGCCCAACGACTTGGCGGAACCTTGACAACTTTTTTTTGGGGCCTGAGGTTGATGAAGCCATTGGTGCCCGAAGAAGAAGCTCAGCAACCAAGCTGCACAAACTCATTTCAACCCCTTTTTTTACATATATATAGAGGCAATGACACAAAACCTTGCGCAAATATCTTAGAATAGAACATGAATGAATTGAAAAATAAATAAATAAATAAATGAGAATATTGTCCCACCGTATGATATGTTCAGTACCAATCCTCCATTAACGGAGTCCATGATCAATATAGCAATACTCGAGGTGGAATTTTCAAGCAAGTAGTTTCATGTAAACCACACTAAACGTTTTTTATTAAGAAAAAAAAAACAGAGAAAAAAGAGAAGAGAAAAGGTTCAACAACTCAATGTACGTAGCACAAGAGAAGACATAAATGATAAAAGGAATACAAAGATTCGAGAAGCTATAAACCATGCAGACGTGAACGAGAAGCTGACACACCTTACGTTCGAAGCAAGAGGAGAGAAACTGCAGAAACTTTTAGTTTGTCACAAATTGCTGCTCAATCAAACACACAGACACACACACGATGAGAGGGAGGAGAAAAAAGAGAGACAGGCTTTAAATGGCTTCACAAAACCTAGCTAGCAAACGGAGATCATGCTGGGTAGGTCATTGGGTTCAAAAACTACTAAAATTGCTATGACCTAAATATGGTGGTCAATATTTCTATTGACTAGTTAGCTGTACTGCCAAAACGTCCAGCCTATGCTGTTTGCCATGTCTTGCCTCTCCACCGATATTGGTGTTTCTCAATTTTTTGCCTGTTACAATCTCTCCTTTCCAGACAGAAGATTAATTAGATCAGGAAAGCATGATTAAGCAAGAACACAGAGAAAAAAAACATGTTTGACTTATCCAGGTTGCTTTTGATATCAATGTCAAAGTTATTATTAGTTCTTCCTAACCAGCTTATTAATTTTGACCTCGTAAAAGAGAGTTTAGCGAGGAGTTATCCAAAGACTATTCCACACAACAGTTAAATTATTTTAATATATTAATGTCAAAAATAATATTGAAAAAATAATATTATATTTTTAAATAAAAAAATATTTTGAAAAATATGAGAGAATATCATTTAGAGAGGTTCGGTTTCAATGGAAATCCAATTTATGAGCCACTTTAGTTTAACACAAAGTACTCAGAGGTTATCCATCATCTAACACAAAGAAGTTGTATTGCAGGCCTGAGTTGATATTAGGGCTTATTAGATTTATTACAGGATTTAATATACAATGTCAACTTATTACTATGGGCCGGTGCCTTTCGCTGAACTGTTGTGGGCCTATTTGTTGTCCACGAGGCCCGGGCCTGTCTGTGGACCAAGCCGCTGGTTTGCAAAGAATGTATGAACTCTCTCCATTTCTCTGCGCATAACTGAAAAACTTGTCTACTCAGCGAAATTAGGCTAAAGGTTTGCACGAAGAATGAACTGTATCTTTTCTTTTCTTTTTTAGAAAAACGAAACCGCATTTTATTTAATTATTTTAGCCTATAACTAGTTTACAGGCGCACCATCAATTTTAAAAAAATTATTAACAAAAACATAATATAAAATATAAATAATTTAAAATTGAAAAAAATCAAGATTTATACAAATCAAAATATTTAATCATATAAAATAAGACTCTTAATTTTACTGAATTTATTTATATAAATCAATAAAAGATAAATTAACATAAAAAAAAAGCAACTTAAAATATTAACACATATGAAATTGATTGAATAAACTCTCTCCTTACAAAGAAACTATGCAAGGTAGAACACATAACTAATTGTTATATATTTTTAAAAATAATTTTCATCTATTTAAAAAAATATATTAAAAACTATAGATGAATTGCACTAACTTCATAAAAAAATTTAAACACACTTAATATAATAATAAAATCTTACTAAACAAAAAATATATAAAAAGATATTAATTAAAACAAAAACAAAATTTTTATTTAAAAAAACACAAAAAAAACATCATTTTTTATTTTAAAAGAATGCGGCTGTGCATTAAAGAGCCGCAAGCCCGGGACCTTGATAAAGGGCCCAAGTTTGGGCTTTCAATTTCAGGCCTGCACGCATGGGCCTTTCTTCCCCAAAACAAAACGATTTATCGTCTAAAAACTGTCAAGAATACAGCTATCATGGTGGATGAAAAAACACCTATTTTTCTTATAGTTGTAAATAACTTTCAGGTCATCATTCTGGTCCCCGTTTCGGTTTTTCAATTGAAATGAAATGTTTCGGTTTTGGAGTTTTCCGCGTGCCGCTTATATATAATTAATTATATATACATATATATGAAAAAAATAAAATATTAATTTAACAAGTCTAATTAAAATTTGAATTCTTTTTTATTTAAAATATTTTGGTGTTTTTAAATTATTTTAATGAATAGATGTCAAAAATATTTTTTTTAAAATAAAAAAATAGATTTTGAACCCAGAATAGCACGCCCGGAACGGAACTGAGACGTTCCGGCCGGAATTTCCGGAGCGACCCGGAATTAAAACCGAGACAAAATCGACGTCATTTTGTCTTCTTTTTTTAACGAGCGGAATCAATAACTATGATTTTTCTACCCGAAAAACCTATTTTCAATTAATTTCTAACTCAAAACACCTAAAGAACGCTCTTGCAACCTCGTTTAACCATTCCATGGCCCCGAAAATGCAAAAAGGTGCTCTATAAGCCATAATAAACCTGAAATAAAAAAATCTTTCAAGACTCATATGTCTTAAAAACTCAGGTGAGCCACGGCATTTAGTTGTTTGTATGATAAAAACAATAAAGTAGGTGCATTAAACCTTATATATTTTAGTATGTTTAGGAAATATAAGATCATTTGATATTATGATAATGATTATTTTTAAATATTTTTGTTTAAGAAATCATCAAAATAATATTTGTTTTTCCTAAAAAATTATTTTTGATGCAAAAACATAAAAATGATCTAAAAATAACAAAAAAATATTAATTTGAAGTAAGAAAATAATATTTTTAAAATCATTTTCTTAAAAAAATCAGGCTATAAAACATTAATTTAAAGTGAATATTTTTTTTTAAAGTGCTTATAAAACGAGAAAAAAAACCAGGCTATGAAACTATGAAAGTAGACAATATTTTTATTAGCCTAATGCTTGAAGAAAACAAATTCAACCTACTATTTATATTTAAGTAAAAGAAAAAAGGAAAACCGTTGTCACCACGTGAATCCCTTATCTTGATTATTAATGTAGTATTCTTGTTTTATTTTTGGTGCGGCGAAAAGCAGATGAAAACGTTTCTTTAATGTCAAAGTTCTCCGGTGAACATGCATTTCCCTTAGTTTCTACAAACATAATTAAAACGAGCACAGTTCTGGGCAACCATCAGCAAGACTTCGAAGCCCTTTTTTTTTCGTTTTCTTTTCCCGAAGACAGTAAATCTTTTTTGACTGCTGAAAATCCTGCGCTGATAACGTGAATTAGGTTTCTGAATATCATGGCTTGCTTAGACGAAGACGACACTTGATATTCCAAGTATTATTATTATTTTTCTATTCAAATGCTCAACAGTTAAGTTCGCATGTGAAGAGTAGTATGAATTGAGGTCATTTTGTTCAAGAAATCTTCTGTAATGGATCCGTGAAATGCTGGGTCTCATCATGTGCTGTTTGCTAGTGACTTAACCTGGGCATATTCAAATGTTTAGTGGAGAAATTGTGAGCTCAGTCTCCGAATTTCTTTTAACGAGTGCCTTAGAATTTGTCTCAGCCTTTGTTTGAAGGCGCCGGATACAACCTTGCTACACGGAAGATAGGATAGCGACTTCTATCCACATGATCTTACTGTTAAATGCATGACTTTTATTCTTTTCAGGGTCATTTTTGTTTTGATTCTCTCTTCTCTCTTTTACATTTTCCTTAATTGCAGCCGCAAAAAGTTATGATAACGAAGAATGATTGTCTTAACCCCAGTGGAATTTCCCAAGAAATGAATTTCATGAAATATTCCTAGTTCTGCAGACCATATTGTTCGAAGAAGGGTAAGATTAAACGAAACTAAACTGACAGAATCTTGCTAGATATAGAAGAATATCGAAACATTAATATCCCGCAAACTTAATTATAATCAATCTGGTTTTTATGTGAAATAAGTAGAAATCTCTCAACACCTGTAAGTGGGGTGATGGGATATTACCATCATTATCCTCTCAGCCCCGCTTAGCTTTTTCTATCTTGTCGTTTTCTTAAGGATGATATCCGCTTATTAATGATTCAATTATCTTGTTTTCTCGTGCACATTTTACTCTCATACGTAAAAGTATCTCTACCTTTTGAAAATTTCGTTTGTGGATTGACATTTCTACCCTTTTTTTCTGCTATAAATCAAATACCCACACCTTTACTCCATTGTATCAAGAACCTCAGAGATCACTTGTCTGACTTAGTCCCAGTTCTGGCTTGCATCGAGAAGAAGATGTGGTTCGGCAAGTTCTTGTTCGCAGCATACTTGATGGCATCCGTCTCGGTTACCATCACCTCAGCCCAAAACTCTCCCCGAGACTATGTCGATGCACATAACGCTGTTCGAGCTGAAGTGGGAGTTGGTCCAGTTACTTGGAACAACACTGTGGCAGCCTATGCTCAAAAGTACGCAAATTCGAGGGTTGAAAGCTGTGAATTGGAGCATTCAGGAGGACCCTATGGTGAGAATATTGCTGAGGGTTACGGTAACTTGAATGGAGTTGACGCAGTCAAAATGTGGGCGAGTGAGAAGCCTTTCTATAGTCATGATACCAATTCATGTGTCGGTGATGAGTGCCTGCATTACACTCAAGTTGTGTGGAGCAAATCGGTTCATTTAGGGTGTGGCAGAGCTAGGTGCAGGAATGGGTGGTGGTTTGTCACTTGCAATTACGATCCCGTTGGAAATATTGAGGGTCAAACCCCGTATTGATTTACGTTGCTTAGAGTTCTAGCTAGCTAGCCAGCCAGCCAATATATATATATATATAAGAAAATAATGAAATCTTTTCTATTGAAGGACTTGTTTGCATGATTTTAAAATTAAATCTACTTGTATATTTGATCTTAAAGAAAAGGGTTATGCTAAGGGTATTGATTTTTTTCTCTGCATAATATTTCTTAAAAATGGATCGAATTTTTTGTTAACATTAATATATCAAAATCATAAAAAAAAACACTAATTAATTTGATTTTTTTCCTGTGAAACTGAATTTTAATGTTATTTAGTATGACGTGAGATGTGTTTATTAGTTTGTCATCAGTTGTATCGAAGTGATCACTCTGTTCTCAATTGAAAAAAGAAATAGGTCAACGATTTAACCAAAATATAAATTTAATTTGCAATGAAATTAATGTAGACTACCGAGGAGGCATAAAATATTCAGAACCATGATTTGTTTCTTCAATCAATAGATTTGATTGTGATATTATTCGAAGAATGGGAATTAATTATCCAATAAGCTCTCTGATTTCATCTGCTACCCGAAATAATTCTTCCATATATTCCTTCCATTTCTTGCATATAGAGATCTCTGTATATTATGGCATTTAACTACTTGCCATATGCAGGTAAATTAGATATCAACTACGTGTTGGGTGGTAAATTTGGAAAGTTTGTCAATTGAATTATAACCTTTTTACCATTCATGTCATGTCAGAAATTAGAACAAATAAACAATTTAATGAATCAACAAGTTGGACTATATATATAATAATAATAATATAATACACACATTAATTTCCCCAAATTAGTTCGATCCCAAGAATGAAGTTTACGAGGTCATCTCTGGTGATTTGCACTCTCTGTGTAATAGATTCGGTTCATGTCTCACTGGCCCAGGTTTTTCCTGATGACTTCGTGAAAGCCCATAACAAGGTGGCGCTGTCCCAATTTCTTGGAACAAATGTTGGCAGCCGAGGCAAAGGAACTTGCTATACCAAGGATCTCGACCTGCAACGTGATGGAAGATCTTTACGGTGAAAGTGCTGCACTAGCCTCCTCTCCTCTGACGGCAGCCGGAGCAGTGGCGCTGTGGGCCAGAAACCTTATTATGACGACTACACAAATGCCTGTGTTAATAGAAACTGCGACCGTAGTACACTCAGGTTGTTTGGAACGAATCAAAATGATCTAAAAACTGGGTACTGGTTTATCTCCTGCGCGCAGCTATTATCCTGAGGGAATACCCCAGCAAGACGCCCATATATAAAGAACTAGCTTATTCGAAATGTATCCTTTTGGATTGAGTGCTCAACCAGAGTTGTTAAACCTTAAAGATAGATCCTCATCGATCGAGACTTTGCTCTTCAGCATGTACTATGATTTATTCAAAACAATACAGTTTACTACAGCCCAACAATGCTGAGCTGTGAATCTACAGTAGAAAAATCCCGGATGGTCAGTTTTATTTGAAGAGAAAATGAATTTGATGATTAAAAAAAATACGATAGAGTGGAAGTTTGTGCTAGAATATTAGTAAAAGTTAGCGCAATTATAATCGACAGAGTATACTACTAAAAAAATTTGCTGATGAACAAAACAGCCCAGGTGTTCTGAGCTTCAACCAAGTCCATGGCTAACTTAATTTTTCCTCGCACGACGATGTTTTGGTTCCTAACATGTTAATCCATGAAACACGACACTTCTTTTTGAAAGGCTGACAACATTTACTTGACCTCAAAAAAAGAAAAAAAAAAACATTTACGTACCTTTTTTCCCTGTCTTTATGGGGTCGTGACTCACGACGATCAAGAGATAAAACACGTTGGGATATTCCCGAATACTTGCTGACTTTTGATGGGCGTGTTTCGTGCTCGGACCTCTTCTATTTATTTCATGAGAGGTAATATTTTCGAATAAATTCCGCAAATAAAGATTGAATTGTTTTCGTCATTCCTCCAAGGTCAGTGCTAAGACTTTAAGATAAATGAGAACTTTCATTAACATCCCAAAAGGAAAACTGTCCCTCAAATATTAGGAAAATATTCATGTTATCCATTTAGACGCAACAATTAATGGATTATACACCATGGAAGCGGCGTGATTTGTGGTGGTGAAAATTAAGAGGAAGATCATAGGAAATTCAAAATGCCATGTGATAATTCAAACTCATGCATGATGAATAAATCTCAGGCCTCCTACTCATCTAGAAACCAATTAATGATAAGGTCGTACGTGTTTTGATTCAACTGATCAGCATGTCCATTCACGCTGTTAGCATCCATATATTAATTATTTCCACAACCAACGCCTAATTTCAAGTCATCGTTCACATAATTTTGTCTTGAACATTCTACAAAGACTTGCATGATTTTAAGTCATCGTTCACATAATTTTCCACAGCTAACGCCGCCTATAAATACCGTTTAAGCTCTCATCGTTATTTCATCCATCACCTACGAAATTCATTTGCATAAACAAGAAAAGAAAAGGCTGTGAAAAATGATGCCAAGCAAGATTTCTCTTGCTTTCTTTTCTCTTATAGCCTTAACCCTAATAATCCTTCCCTCTCGTGCCCAAGACAACCCACAAGATTACCTTGATGCTCATAACACAGCTCGTGCAGCTGTCGGTGTTGGTCCACTAACCTGGGACGCCACGGTTCAAGCCTATGCACAAAATTATGCTAACCAGCGTGCCGGCGATTGCAACCTTGTCCATTCAGGTGGACCTTATGGGGAGAACCTTGCATGGGGCAGCTCGGACCTTTCAGGTACAGATGCTGTAAACATGTGGGTTGGTGAGAAGGCTTACTACGACTACGGCTCCAACTCATGTGCCGCTGGCCAGCAGTGCGGGCACTATACTCAAGTGGTATGGGCTAAATCTGCTCGCCTAGGATGTGCTAAAGTGAAGTGTAGCACTGGAGGAACCTTCATTGGGTGCAACTATGATCCACCCGGCAACTTTGTCGGGGAAAAACCTTACTGATTATGAAATCAGTGCTTCTGTTACCGGCCGGGAATAATAGTGATAACTAAGCTGAATTATTTTGGCATTAACTAATAAATAAAAGAAACTTATCTGCTACATTCTAATATGCTGGCATACAGGAAGTTCACGTGGTGTACTTTTGGATGATTTTTATCTATCAATCTATCTATCTATCTATCTATCTATCTATCTATAATTATGTTTATATAATTTTAATTACAGTCATAATGATAACAACTTATGTGCTGTAGCATCCAATTTCATTTTAACTTATTATTAAATTAAAACAATAAGATAATTAAATATTAGAATCGATCGAGCACCTGAACTTGTTGATTTGATATATTCTACACTGATAAATTGTGCTATAATAGAATTCGATTGAGGTTAAAAGCTTTGCCTATGAAGATATTCAAATATTGATATATCAAGAAAAATGGATAAATATATAAAGTAGTGTGTGGGTAACATAATGTCATGTAAGAGTCTGCCCTATGCATACATACAGAGAGCTACCATAAATAATTTCTAAGATTGAAAGCATTTTTTTATACGAAACGGGGCGTATAGAGCCAACCCTACTGCTGCATGAAGATCGCTTCGTTTCACATGATCATGCAAATAATTAGCAACCGAGATTAAACATATTTTTGTGTTTTTCTTTATACCCATACGTATGTACGTGGACTCTGATATCATATTAAATAATATGAATCTTTGTATTCAAAACCAGATTATTTTGCTATTACATGTTAGTTTTGTATGTACAGAGTAATTACAAGGTAAAAATAGCTATAAAACAATTCTACTTTGGCTAACTAAAAGTGGGCAGTTTCTATTATATATCTAAATGACAACCTTACAGCTATATTTACCAGCAACTCTATTTCTAACAGTTTTATTAAGGATGGTGTCCGCTCATTAATGATTGGATTATCTTATTTTCTCTTGTACATTTTACTCTCATCCGTAAAAGTATCTCTGCCTTTTTAAAATTTCGTTTGTGGATTGACTTTTCTACCTTTTTCTTCTCTTCTTCTATAAATACACACGCCTCATATTCCATGTATCAAGAACCTCAGAGATCACTTGTCTGACTTTGTCCCAGCTCTGGCTTGCATCGAGAAGAAGATGTGGTTCGGCAAGTTCTTATTCGCAGCATTCTTGATGGCATCCGTCTCGGTTACCATCACCTCAGCCCAAAATTCTCCCCAAGACTATGTCGATGCACATAACGCTGTTCGAGCTGAAGTGGGAGTTGGTCCGGTTACCTGGAACAAAACCGTGGCAGCCTATGCTCATAAGTACGCAAATTCGAGGGTTGAAAGCTGTGAATTGGAGCATTCAGGAGGACCCTATGGTGAGAATATTGCTGAGGGTTACGGTAACTTGAATGGAGTTGACGCAGTCAAAATGTGGGCGAGTGAGAAGCCTTTCTATAGTCATGATACCAATTCATGTGTCGATGATGAGTGCCTGCATTACACTCAAGTTGTGTGGCGCAAATCGGTTCATATAGGGTGTGGCAGAGCTAGGTGCAGGAATGGGTGGTGGTTTGTCACTTGCAATTACGATCCCGTTGGAAATATCGAGGGTCAAACCCCGTATTGATTTACGTTTCTTAGAGTTCTAGCTATCTAGCTAGCCAGCCAGCCAATATATATATATAAGAAAATAATGAAATCTTTTCTATTGAAGGACTTGTTTGCGAGATTTTAAAATTAAATCTACTTGTATATTTGAGCTTAAAACGCGAATAAAATCAAAATAGCTACATTGCCCAGTTGCGTGGGGAATGAAATTACGAGTTATGTCTTCATCTAAAAGATGTGATTGCGGCATGCTCTTGGATTGGACATGGAGAAGCGTTCTTCTTGGAATTTTTGGCCTCTCAAAACTTATTTTTGTCTGCATGTAATCGTGCTCAAACACGTAAACACAATACAATCTATGAAAAGCTGAAAACAATTCGCAATCCTTGCTGAAAATGCTAGCTAGCTAGCTAGATTCGCCATTAGAAAGTTTCAAAGAATAGTGTTTTAATTTATAGCAAGAAATCACCTTCTTAATTTGTGGAGTTTGATGAGGCAAAGTTAGGCTTAAATATTACCATTCCTACCACCTCTAAGATAAGAATGAATCTAAAACACTTTGATAACCATCTTTATATTGAAAGTTTGAAACATCACTAGCTAATTAGCTTCTCCGATGTTCCATTGACAACCAACCGTATTTCCAATGGTCCAATCAAATCACTTCAGAAATTCTTCCATGCAACAACACTCGAGGTTCATGAACAACTCCAAGAGATCAAGAATTAATTAGTTGATGGACCCTGAATGTTGATGACGGGCTTGGAGATTGATGAGGGCTAGAAGAACACATCATGTTAAACCAACTTTTAATATCATTATCTTTAAACAAATTAAAATGATGTTATGATGTGACGGAGCAGCTCAATACCTTGGTACTTCTTTATTCTCTCTTCTGAAACAATATTCGTCGATATTTATGCGCACTACTAAAATATACCAAATGCCTACCCGGTTTTTCGTTGAAGGATTTGTTGCAGTTTATATTGTTTTTTAAATTGTTTTTTATTTAGAAATATATTAAAATAATTTTTCTTATAAGGATTTATTGCAAATTATTACTGTCGGGTTTTCGTTTAAGGATTTATTACAAATTTTTACAGTCTAGATTGTTTTTAATTTTTTTTTTTAGAAATATATTAAAATAATTTTAAAAAAATATTTTTGACATTAACATATTAAAATAATCTTAAAATATCAAAATATTTAATTTTAAAAAAAATTATTTTTTTAAAAAACACATTGCCAAACACACCAAAATCTGTTTGGGTTCTAATGTTGAATCCTTTGCATCACGTAGGTTGCGGTAGCCCTGGTTACTTCATGACCATTATGTTATTATTATTGACCCCAACTCAAAGGAAAAGTGAATCTCTAGTAATTCTGTATTAATTGACAAAATTATAAGAAAAGAAGAAGAAGAAAAACGAGTCATTTGGGTGGATCAATAATTATAATGGAAGACAATTATATATATATATATGGAAAACCCAAATGACTATATATATAATACATGGAAAACCCAAATTGGCTCTTATGAGTTTTGGCTATTAAATAATATATGTAGAAAGATTAATATAAGAAAAATGAAACCTGTATATAGTTATATTAAGACTTGCATATATTGTGATAGACTCTACTTTTATTTGAGTAAAGGTAAATAGTTCATCGGAATTTCTCTAAAGATGATCCTCTTCTCAGGCTCTTGTACAGTTATGACAAGGCCTATCACACAAGCAGATCGAGAGAGGCTGAAGATAATAGAAAATTTATTCGCCCTGTTCATCATGAGTTTGAGTTTTGCTTTTGACCTCCGGATAACCTACGAATGACTCAAAGTTCATGCCATGGTGGTCCAAGTTTTTCAGCAGATACCTTCACATAACAGCAGTTCATTGATCAGTTGAGCCTTTTTCCAAGTATCAACTCTAGTGATTCTTTGGACACCCTTTCTAGATGCTCCTACAAGTTTTTTTTTGGATGTGAGTAAACCCTATCATCCAAAAAACAAATTTTATGGTCCTAGTGAAGGAATAAAACTTCAGTTATCTCATACTTTTATAAAGAATGCAAGTCTTAATTCGAACTCGAGACTTGTTGTACAAATCACAAGTTCTTTACTATTACATCATGTCCTTCCTACAAGTTACTTTTCATCGTTTCTTTGACTCCTGGAAAATGGGAGCAAATATCTCCGCAATCTTATCACAAACTTTACATATCAAAGTTATATCAAACACCCTCCTCCATAAGGAGAAGAAAGCGTATAGCCAATTTGGTTAGACTGCTTCCTTGTTCTTACTATTTTATTTACCTTACTTCATTCTGAAAAAAGCAAGAACATGGCAGTCTCTTTGATCAATGCAGGAGTTAGTAATTTTATCATTTCAAGGATCACCTCTTGGTGACCACGCAAGCTTTATGTCCAGAGGGGATGTTTTGGTTACTTGATGAGGTTGCTTCAAAAGGTTAAAATGATGCGAGTTGCAGCTAAAAAATTCGACGTTTTTCCTATAAATTCCCCCCATCAACATGCCTCAATGCTCACCAAACATTCAATTAGCTTACTTCAGCATTATAACAAGAATATAATATGGTTATGAGCAAGATTTTAACTCTTCTTGCCTGTCTCGTGAGCTTAGCCCTTGTGCATCCTTCCCACGCCCAAAACTTACCACAAGACTACCTCAACGCTCACAATGCGGCTCGTTCACAAGTTTCTGTGGCAAATATTATCTGGGACAGCACGGTGGCAGCCTATGCTCTAAACTATGCCAACTCCAGGATCAGCGATTGCAACCTCGTCCATTCTAACGGTCCTTATGGTGAGAACCTGGCCAAGGGCAGTGGCTCTTTCACAGGTACTGCAGCGGTGAACTTGTGGGTGGCAGAGAAGCCTCACTATGACTATGCATCCAATTCTTGTGTTGGAGGGCAATGCTTGCACTACACTCAAGTCGTTTGGCGCAATTCAGTTCGCGTAGGGTGTGCCAGGGTCCAATGCACCAATGGCTGGTGGTTCGTTTCTTGCAACTATGATCCTCCAGGCAACTATATCGGGCAACGCCCTTACTGAGGAATCCTCGAAGTTGCCTCAAAATGCTGCTGCTAAGAGAAAGTAGCCACAGATCAAATACTTGATCGCTATGAACAAGTGATAGGAAATAATAATGTCTTTGATGAGTGAACACTGATCTCACTCTAGTGAAGACTACATCTTTCAATTGCTGCACCACGTTCTCGCTGTATATTTTGTTTTCTTCAGTGTAGTTCTTCTGTTTTAATGAATAAACATGAATTATAACCAGTGGTGTTGTGTAAACTTGTTTTCTTTATTCTGTAAGAGATTAGGATGGAGAAGACGGGAACAAATGAAATGCCATTAATCCGAGAAAAGAAGGAAAATTAAGCGTGTTTGACATTCAGAATTAAATATAAAAATAACAGTTTAAACAGTACTAAACAAGAAAACCCTTTAGATATCACAGTAAACTCACCTCCATGCTGAAGGCAGGCTTTTCTCTACCAAAATAAGTTTCGAGGCATCTCGACCATTTTCAGCAGCTCTTTTTAGAGCACCTGAACCATATCATTTCGCAAAGTATGATGTTTTGTGTTTCTCAAAAGCATAATTTCCTGACACCATCCCTGCTACCACTTTACTTTCCTAAATATCACTTTTATCGTCATTTTTATCCTCCGATTATATCTCCAATTGCTAGCAGCAAACAAAATTGATTGATGACAACCAGATATTGCAGATCAAGCAGCCGCCACACCTTCAGGGATATGAATACCAGCTATACACCAGCATCAGATCCTGTAACGAAAATAAATCCAACACTACCTTGTAAACCTTTCACAAAACCAAGGCTGCAATAATTTAAAGACTGATGGGGAGAGAAAGACTTTTGATTACCATTTCAATGACTGATGAATCATTTCCAGCGAGCACTTCAATATCATAGTTCTGTGAATGTCCTATTAGAACTAAAAAGAAAACACTACTTACCCCTTCCAATTGCTCTAACATTTGCAATACCTAGAACGATTCTGTTGCATCAAATATATGTTCTTTCAGCAATGCGTATCTCCAAGAACAAAATGGATCCCCGGAGATCTTTCAGTCTGACAACCAACGCTTAAATTTTTATCAGCACTCATATCAGTGAAGGGACTACTTTGGATATGGCTTGACCAGAACATAGGGCCAGAAGTTCACTAGCTAAATATGAAATCGCAGTCTCGCGGAAATTTAAGCTGTGATTCTGCCAGTACATTATATCTCACAGAGTCCCGCTAAGGCTATAAGCCTATAACCTGAGAAATCAATATTAGGAAAGCTCAATAACCTGGCCAACGTGATCGTCAATTGTTTCAGATTCTGGACTTGTCGAACAAAAACACTGGTGGGAAGAGCCGAGTTCAGAATATAACACCATCATAGTCCGTCCATTGCCAAACCCCATGCTTAAATGGAAAATTAGGTATTCTATCTGTGCCACTTACAAAACAATGGCAATCTTTCTCCTGATCAGCAATTCAGTAAAAAATGGATAATGGTGAAGGTATGCTTCAAAAAATCGCCTTTTTACAAACAGAGAGCAGCATGATGACATATAAAACAAGCATGCAATCAGTATCACATGAGAAAATAAAAACATCCAAAATTTACATATGAATGGACACATTGCAAATACGCAAAATATGATCCCATTGCCTATAACTTTCACATACCAGAATTCCACATATCTTTAATGATCATTCACTAGTAAAACACTTCTGTCTACAGAAACTATTTTCAAAAGAAGTTAAATTACGAACATAAATAGAGTATAGCGAAGGTTCCGTCAGTTGGGGCTTCTCTGTTTGATGGTGTGACTCTTGCGATTCTCTTTTACATACAATATAGAAGTGTAGTTCCGGTTATAAATATAGAAAAACTGTACACATGGGGAGAAATATATGAAATTTAAGATGGAGAACAGCATTGGATGAGTTTGTGGAGGAGCTCTTGTGTGCCAAATGCAAAAGTTCTTTGCCTGAACCGCCCATCCCCCTCTCTTTCTCAGTTAACTCTGTTGCAGCAGGCAGAGTTCAGTGAAAGCAGAGAGGCCCCTCTCTGAAGCCTCCTCAGGTCTTCAGCCTCTGCCAAGGCCCAGAACCCAAGAGGACTTCAAAACGATTAAAAATCATAATGGCCCATAAAAATCCATGGCCTTATAAAATTGAAAACCAAGGCCCATTAATTAAGGCTTCTTTTCATCGGTTATATGATCCAAGCCCAAGTCGAGCCTCTTTTTTTTTAATAATAAAAATGATTAAAGTAGAGATACTCTTACATGGTATAAAATCTAATTCCAAATCTTAACTTTTATGTGCGTGCGTGTTGAGAAATAAAATATATTTGAATATTCAAAACTCAATAAATTATAAATATTAAAAAAAAACTACTTAGATATAAATATAATGAAAATCCAATTCGTATAGAACTAGATTAAGCTAAATTAGAATCTATAGAAGGGAAATACTTTAATATATGGCTGACGTGGAATTAAATTAAATTATTTCCACATATTTATTGAAGATTTGACAACGAAAGCAAACTATGCCAAGCTAATATTTCCTTAACATATCGAGGCCTTTGCATTGGGTTTGGAATATGAAGTCACTGTAATTGTTCGATCATCAAAGTTGAAGTCTTGAGTTTTGACTTTTTGCAGCATCAGCACTTCATCTTTTCCGCAGATTATTTCCTTGTCTGCAAGATTAACTCAAAATGTGGGGCCTTCACGAATGGATTGGATACACATTTCAGGCCTTTCTTGGGTAAAAGCAACATTTCCCAAGCAAAGATGGCAAGCCTTGACATGTATATGTATATGTATATGTATATGTATATGTTTGGTCTAACATTAAGGCTGCATCGAATTCGATCCTTTAGTAAGGTCAAAAGTTTGAGTTTCTTGCAAGGTGGAGATATACTCTTACCAATAATTCGAAACCTTTCGAGTTGTTATTTATGCGATAACATTGAATGATAAGCAAATTATAAAAAGAAACAACTCCTTTTTCTATCAGTATTTAGGAAGAGAACATTCTTTTGGGAGGTTATTTTGGAATCTCTTGTTATCTTGACAGTAGTCGTAAATCATGTGGTGCAGCCTAACCCACTTGAACCACCTTCTTTGTGTAGATGTTAAAGTGTTATATCGTTCCTTGTTCCACCAATTAGTAGAGCTTTCGGCCCTACAGAACCTGGGATTTCCATTCCAAGGACAAGCATCAATCTTATGATTCCTGAAGGAAGCTATAAAGGGACCCTTTGACCAATCGATTTTGTCTTTTCCACCTCGTGTTGCCCAGCTGTCGCCGTTCCACAGGCTGGCTTTGATGCTCATTGGCTGCCACCTAGGATATGCTACTCCTTTGTCTGCGTGGTTTCTGTAAAGTCTGATAGGAATCCTATCCACCATGAACCTGAAAGATGAGAAAAACCATGAATAGAGTCCCGCGGGTTGTCTTTTTAGACTTGTTAACAATTAGTTAAAATTGGCTTACACGATTTGGTGAAGGTTCCACAAGACAGAATAAGTATGGAAGTTTTTTGTTGGATCAAACCAGAGATAAATCCTCTCTTCACGATCATCATTCCCATCAGCATAAATATTTGTTTGAAGAATATATGGTTGGCCACTCACATTTCCAAGGAATTCAAAATCTATCTCATCACGTTTAGGTTGATCCGATGAGAGCTGCAATATTGTCATTTGAAATATGCAATTGGACATACAAAAAGAAACTAAAATAAATATACATGTTCTTGATTCAATTTTCTTACATAAAATGCCACAACTGTGCCTGCTGAATGACCTGGTACTAATTTTATTTGCATATCAATCTGCCCGAATAAGAACATCTGGTTCGAAGCAAAACCAGATCCTAAAAGAATAGCAGTAATAAGATAAATGAGCACCAAGACACTTTTCAAGTTAGTTTTTTGTAGATTTTGTATCTCATACCAGATTCTTGGTCTAGTTTCAAGCTTCTTGTCCTGCCATCAGCAGTAGTGTATACATGGCTAGGAGACCATGTTACAGAGAAGTCCTTGTTGAAATCTCCGGTTGAAATAACAGAGGAAAATGAAACCTGGAAAGTATTTGTGATGAGAAGTCCGATGAAGACCGCAAATTTGAAAGTAGTGGACATTGTTTTGGCGAAAATGACAGGAAGAGGAAATGTAGTTTAACAGGGAAATGCTTGATATGCTATATATAGGTATTGCATGAGAAGGAAATGAATAGGAAGTAGCAAGGTTGTTGCTTAAGAAAGAATATCTTCAGGGAGAAGCAATGGAATTTCATATTGTTAGCATCTTATTGGATATAACTTATAGAGTTAGTTTGATATCTATCAGAATGTAATCAGATCGATTAAAGCTCCACAAATGACTTCAGAATTCCAGTTTATTACAAGGGTATCATTCATTTTCAGGTCCTTTCATATGACTTCATGAATGCCTCCTGACAGTATATATCAAGAAAGGTCCATCCATTGGGAGTTCCAGCATTTGAGTGAAAGAGGTGTCTCGGCAATGTTATGAGCAAATAATTATGTTATGTATAATATATGTTTACTTCTCACAGATCAAGTAACAGATGTGGTGATAGACTCATCGTTTTTTCATGATAAAGGATACCTAGCTTTTGGCATACCTCAGGCTTTCTCAACCAGGAGCCTTTTTTTCGGGTAGGTTAGCAGAATGCTTCGGAAAGTGAAAAACTAGCTGGACTGGAGCTGCTTTCTTTTCTTTGGGGCTATTATTTTAGGATAGCTTGGTGTTTAAACCTTCCCTTCTAGATCATTGAAGGACTCTTTTTATTCTTTCCCTCCAATCTTAGGCCTATATATGTAACTATGGAGTTCTTTTCATACTTTCAATTCAGGCATCCCTGCCCTCCAAATTATCCCCAAGTTGGCCTAGCTCATCGTTTTTCTCTTCTTAATTTGCTTTTACGAGAGATGATTAAATTGTTTTTTGCCGAACCCTCCAAATTACGTTTTACTCAGAAAAAGGCATCATGTAGTTTGCTCGGATAAATAATGTATTAGATGGGAGCAGGCAGCATAAATAAGTTGCCTCTCTTTCTAGTTTCTAATACGTAGTATAATCATTCTGATTATTACAATTTGTTAGGATAACGACATGGAGTATCTTCGACACAAAGCTTAACTAAAGTAAAGAACAGCAATGGCGGCCTTCTTCTAATCTTCCTGCAAAGAGAACATTTTTTAATAATAAACAGGATGCTTCATGAATCAGCTGACTGTAGCTTTAAACGAACTACAAATCATTCCCTGCGCACTAATTAAGTTTTTCTTACTGAAAAATTAGCATCCTGCAAGTACAGGGGTAGAGAGAGTACCTAACAGTAACAAAAATTGTTTGCTTTATCCAATGGTTGCTCAATCATCATAAAAGTCTGATTCAAAAGTCCAAGAATGCTGCAATACAAAACTCTCCCTCCAAATTCGCCAGGGAAACATGATCGGTCATGCTCTATACTTCACCATCAATTTTAACACTTTCTTTTTCTATGATGCCCAATGACTACTATGGAAAGGAAAGTAGTTCTCCAAATTGGGTCTGGCCCACTGCTACTATAACAAGATTTTCAGGGCACACAGCTAGCAGGAATATCTTTCGTCGCTGAAATAAGCTAGATTCTGTGTTTCTATCTTTCCAAGAATACCTGTGATAGGCCATCATCAGGTATTGTCTCTTTGCCTTGGTAGTTGTAAACCAAGTTTTTCCTTCGGATATTAAATGGACGTGCAGGAATGGGACAAAATCTAGAACTGTGCTTCAAGTCTTTCTGGAAAATATAATGGCAGCTAGCAGGGAAATATTTCTCGCGAAATTATGAGTTCTTTATATTACAGGGGAAGATTTTAACTCATGTTACTATTTTAAGCGCATTGACCAAGCTCTACACCTTTGCAGTTTGTGATGGCATTATGAGAAATTGAATCCAGATACCGATGATATGTGTTTTGTTGTTGATGCCCCGAGGCTTTATCTAAAACTTATACTTTCAGGAAGCATATCCCTGCTATAGATTGGCCCTATGCTTTGAGAAATCATTCTTATTATCTGATGATGAAAGGATTTCCGGAGGAGAAGTCATCCCGGTACTGAAAGTTTCGGACCTTTGGTCTTTTCTAATCTAGGCTATGAGCTACAAAGAATGCCCGCTCTTGACATATTCTGTTCTGTAATTCAAACTTCTTCCTGAGAAGAATTCTCAAATCTGAGATTAGGACCATATGTATTAACATAATGCAACCAAAACAAAACTAACGCACGGGAAAATCAAGAAAACAAAAGAATTACAGTGATTCAATTTGGCCAGTTTTGTCTAAATCTTGTTTGTTCGCAGATCATCACTGGTATGATCTTGGCTGCAGGCAGATTAAAAGATTCCCAGATACGTCAGAGATGTGAAATGTCAGTACGAGGCAGGTTATGAAAAATCTGTGAATCTCTTTGTCAGATACTATCAAATCAACGGTCATGGTTATGAAGCATTGATCATCCAACACTGTCTCTCATTGTCCCGCCAGAACTGCTTTTTTCTTATATCTTTTACCGAAAAATATCTTGAAAAACAATTATTTACATCCTTTCAAATAACTGATCTTCGCTTTCAACAACATCTACACTTGCTTGCTTAATATCTTGCAGCTTTACCGACTGTCTGTGCATACTTAGGTTCTCATTCTTATCCAAATCACACAATCCAAACCCCACCAGTCTTTTATGTTTTAAACGGCAAAATGTCTATGACTAAAATCATTCAACAAGACCAGTTTAAGAAAAAACGTCTTTTTACAAAGGCTTTTAGAAGAAGAAGAAAGAAATAATCATAGTAGATACAAAGAGAAGTTGTCTAGATGGTATTCCATTCAATACAGGAAGAGATGTTGAGCAGGAAAAGTGTCATCTAAAACAGGGGGCGCTGAAATTATTCAAATCAGCAACTGTTTCCTTTCAGCATTTGTATGTATGCCTGTTGATATTTATCTTTTGCTCTTCATACGGAAGAATGATCTTCTTGCTGTATTTGAGCTCTGTGTCTTGGAATACTACCAGTGTCGAAGCTGCTGAATGCTTGAAAAAACTGGACCCTTGTTGTATCATTATATTTATCTTTTGCTATTTTTTTTTATCAATTCAAACAAAATTCAAAATTGACTGGCATTCTGGCAATATTATGAAGGAATTGTTTTATGTGATCTATCTTTCAGAAAAATATATTTTGTGTGTTTAAATGAGCGAGTAAGATTGCGATTATCCTAAATTTTTATAAAGAATACACACTCTAATTCAAATTTAAAACTTATTGTACAAATTACAAACTTTTTATTATCACATTTCAGAACTTAAGGTTGATATGGCCTCAGCTGTATTCAAATATAATATAACGATAGGTCATGTGTTCAAAGAAAGGGATACGCTGGCAATAAACACTATAGTAGATATGTCGCATATAAATATATATGATAAGATTTGGTTGCGGGATGAATTTTTTTTATTTTTTTTTGAAGAAGAAATGAAGCTCATGGGCTGTAAAAATTGGCAAAGTGTGTTTTCCGAGAGATCTGTCGGCATATAAACACTAGATAGTAGATTTGTCGTATATAAATTTTAGTTGTTTCAGATTCAAATTTGAGATTTGTTGTGCACATCAAATCTCAAAATCTCTATACAAATCTATAAGGAAATTCTAAAAAATATAGTCAAGGGCCCCCTCTATAAAATTTGATCAGGGTGAAATAGAAATATTTTGAAAATTTTATGAGGTTGAAATAGAAAAGTAAAAAAAAAAAACAGTCCTCCAGTAGAACATTTTTTAAAGTATATGGACCAAATGCACTTGACCCTCACAACACGATCACCTAGAAATTAGATCCCATCTTCACCTACCATTAACGATCGGGGATTAGAAAATTAAAGTAGTGTTTATAAATTTCTGAGTTTTATTTTTTATTTTTTTAATTGAAATTATTTTTTTATATATTTTTAATTGTTTTGGTATGGAAATATTAAAAATAAAAATATTATTTTAATATATCACTAAATAAAAAATAATCGATATATATAAATCTAAATAAGCTGAAATAAAGTATCAGTAAAACGGAAGAGACGGAGCAAACCTCATAGCATTTTTACCTTTTCATAGAGAGCATTTAATCCACACCACCCATAACTCTCTTGCTCACAGTCTCCATTTCCAGGTACTTCATTGCTTAGCTTTAACCCTCCCTTTTTTTATGTTATTTAATTTTTATTCGCTAGTACCTCAGTTGCAAGTAGCTTTGCACTGTTTTTGTTTGTAATTTTGTAGGATTGTTTTTGCATTTGTAAGCGTTTAGTGTTTTTGGAAGATGGGTTTTCAGTGTGAATGTCAATGGACTAGATTTTTGTTGCATTTGTGGGTTCGAAGTGGGTTTTGCATGTTGAAGGGAACAGGTGCTGACTTTGTTTGTGGATTTCATTTTTCTGGTTAGGGTTTTCTAAGGGCTTTCACTTGTTGAAATTAGTTTGGCTTTGGTTAGGGTGCATTTAATTGAATAAATCAGTAGCGAAGTAAAGATATCTGTGTTATGACAACTTGTTTTTATGAAATAATCGGCCTGTGATTTAACCATGAACAAACTATCAAGCGTTAGCTTTGGTTTATTTGAAATCAATTGGATTGCTGGTTTCGAGTATTTTTAATGCTTTAGAGATGGAAAATGAAGAGAGGTTGCTTGGCTGCTTGTTACGGAGCATTGGTTTTCAGATTGTCTTTGACATCTGAAGTAGTTTAGTGACTAGGCAAACTTGAAAATGGTGCCCATCAATAGAATTTTCCACTTTTCTGTGTCTGGTTGAAGAATCTATAAAAATGGATGTTGAACCAGAGGAATAGGCTCAGTTTAGCATGTGTCTTAACTTTTCTGGTCATGTCATGGTAAATGGTTGACTGAACAAAGAATTGTGAATTTTTTTTCTTTTCTCCTATAGTTTTTTTCCTTCTTCTTCTAACATTAATAGTGGATTAAAACAGAGTAAAGTAGCTCTTACGGACGATTTTCTTTGGGTTATGAAGATTTGATTGATTGAGAGTTCAAATTAAAGTAGGTCAAAACTTCAATACAAGTATATTTAATCGAGAGTTGCAAAAAACAAAACTAGCAGCAATAGCATCGGTAGATTAATTTCTTATTGTTATCTAATTGGTAAAATATTGGATTGTGGCTGGTTTCTGACAACCTATATGTACAGGGAGGACATTAAAGCTGTGAATTGGAGTGGATCATGATCAAGCGGTCACCACGTAGAAACCCCAGATCCAAAGGCACTAAGTTAAAACATGGTCTTCAGATTTGTTTGCTGCTTGGTGTCTGCTTCTGGTTGATCTACCAAGTCAAGCACTCCCATGACAAGAAGAAGGAGCTTGACGAGAAAGATACAACTCTCTCTCTCAATGCACAACACCATAATGATCTTCCAAAACTTGGGAGGAAAGACCTCCATCCTGATTTGCATGACAAAACTAGGAGTGAGAGACCCGAGGAAGAAGACATTGTAGTAGACGAGGAAGTAGATAAGAAGGAAGAAAAGGGGCATGAAAAAGAGAAAGAAGAAGATACCAAGCATGAAGAAGAAGAAGAGGGGGAATTCAAGGATGAAGAGGGGGAAAGAGAAGAACATATTCATGAAGATGAAGAGAGAGAAGGAGAAGGAACTGACCTTTTAGACAAAGAAAGAGAAGAAGAAATCAGGCATGAAGAAGAGGAGCAAAATGAAGAAGCAGAGAGTGAAGAAACCAAAGACAAGGGCGGACAAGGTGGGGATGATGAAGTAGATGAACGTGATCAAGAGAAAATAGAAGGAGAAGCTGACCGTGATGAGGAATTTATGGATGAAGAGAAAGAGAGAGAGGATGAAGGTGAGGAAACAGAAAGTCAAGTTAGTGAAAGTGAAGATAATGGAGGTGAGAAAAAGGAAAATCAAGGTAATGTAGATGAGGACAGGGAAGTTCAAACGGACAATGAAACTCAATCAGAAGATCAGGATCCGGATCATGATGGAGAAGATAGCTCCCATGAGGCCCGAGAGGAACCTTACAAGGCAGACGATGCTTCCAGTGCAGTGACTCATGATGGCCAAATTATAAGCACTGAGCCAGAGAAAGAAGGTTTGGAGAAGTCAAATGAGAACTTGTCAGCAAATGATTTGCAACAAGTAAAGTATTCCATTATTGGTAACCCCTTGGATGTTAATGAGGATAAAAACAACTCGATATCTCAGCTGGAACTAGATGAAAATGGCCATCCTTTGAATGTAACAGCTGTTGAAAAGCAAAATGATGAGATCACTCTGACCAAGTCTGAGGATGAGTCGCCTAACAACACAACGGTTACGGTCCTGTCACATGATCAACTAGTACCAAGCAATAAATCAGTGGAAGTGAGTTCAGAAGCAGGCGACAACCAGGCTGGAACAAACCTTGAAGTTTCTGGTTCATCCCAGCAGAATGGAACATTGAATGTCTCGGAATCAGATCAAATTCAAAATGCAACGATTGATGGTCGAGTTACTGGAGATGTACCCAACCTGCATTCCACTCAGTCAGAGCAGGTTAATAATGGCATGGCTTACAATAGCATTGACTCATCAAACTCTTCTAGTAATTTGGAGTCTGGTTTATCAAATGACATCATTAAGCCTGAATTAACAGCTGCAGAAGATGTGAATTCTGGGTTGTCTTCCAGAACAAATGAGTCCACAGAAGCTACTCGTGATGAGAGGTCAGACACCAGAAATAAACCAGGTAGAACAGATGAAAACACCAATTCTTCTAATATGAACGCGACTGAAGATGCAATCGTGCACGACCCTATTGATTCTTCAATTGGCCAAGATGAGAGAGAGGCTCTGATAGATCTAGCTACACTCCCAGAGACTGGTACAGTAGGGGTTAATGGTGGAAATGCTGCAGAAGAATGAGATTCTTACCATATGCTCAATTGCATGTGAGTGTATGTGAGTGATTCTTACCATGTTTTAGTATACCACGCGTGAAATATTTATCAGTGTCTAGAGAGTACAGCTTTTATTTTCCAAGCAACAGTAAAATATAGGCAGGTTGCATTCGCTGGTAGGTTTAATTGTATAATTTATATCAGCTTTTGTTGTTATGCTTTTTTTTTCCTTTTTTTTTTAATGTGAATGGTTTGGAGATTTGAGTCGGGACCAAAAATCAGTCTGTTCTAGTGAAAGTATGTTTTATTTTGAAGGACTTTCACCTCAATTATCTGTTCCTTTCCTTTAAGCTGACGGGCAACTGTTATTGTCTATGCAAATAGTAAGATATAGAGGTTGAGAGCGATTGAAGGGTTCTCGTTTAATTGAAACATGGCCAGGCCCCTTAAACTTTAAAGTTCACAATGAAAGGGGTTAAACAAATATGCAACCTTTAGAAGGGAACTCTTTTAATCTTTTTTATTAAATAATCCTCCACCATTTCTCCTTTTTTAAGCAGGACGCTTGATGTATTTTCAGAGCATTGACAAACTCCTGAGCTGTGCATTGAATTTTCTTATATTCCCAGCATACGCATGCAAAACCTAAGGAAACTGAGTAAATAGAGCAGGCTTTCTAAGGAACCGAGTTGACTTTTTCGATGGGTTTCTATTTTTAATGGTAAACCGTCAAAGGGACAGCATTGATGGTGTTGACGTCTCCTGAGTCCAGCTAACTTTCAACTAGCTTTTTGACCATCTTACGGGAAAGAAAACTCGGTATCTGGACGCCATACTAGTCATCCACAGTTTCTAAACATGGAAGGAATTTATATACATTTGGTATGTGTGAAATTCAGAAATTAGACTTTGGGAATCATTTATTTATTTATTTCACTTGAAAGGGATATTCTTAAACTAGCAAAAAATAATTATGAAAATCTTGTTTCTTTCTCCATTGTGAATTATTCTCGACATCCACAACCAGGTTGGCTCAGTCAGGCTGGGTCACAAACCTTCTAGATTTCTAGTAAATGACACCACCGGAAAAAAGAAAAACAACTGGAATTCGAATCACGGCCGCCTCATGCTGGCTGGTGCAGGCGGGTTGCTTCGTTATGGCCACCAACATTGGATTCTCACACCAAAGTCTCATAATACACCCCATAATAAACTATATGCTAAACGATAAAAGGCACACAGCACAAGAAAATAAAAATAAAAGAATAGAGCCATGCCTTGTCATTCCTCACTGTACAAAAGAATAATAATGCATAACATCCAGCTAAAAAACTGCTGTTGGTTATCGAATCAGCAAAAAGAATCCAATACCTAGACACCTCATCTGATAACTCTCTAACTCTAACTACAAATCAATCTTCTCCACACAAAACATCAAACGACAAAACTCTGACTCTGTCTCAACTCTTTCCTTAGCTTGTGAGTAAAGGGTTTACAAGCATCCACACTTAGATCCACAGCTGCTGCTAATGCCACAAAGGCTGCCGCGTCCTCTGTACAATTCACGTGCTGCACCCCAATCTCCACATCTGGCTTGTTGCACGGACCATCTCCATTGTTGACGCTTGATTGCATTACGAAACCTCTGTGCACAAACGGGGACAACATCCCGAGACTAAACTCGGACCCGGACCACGATCCAGACCCAAAATCGCAGCTAGAATGTGGACTGCTTGCCGGGGTGCTAACACTATTTGTCATGTCGATCGTGAATTTCCCTCCATTTTTAGCGTTAATAACTGAGTTGACTAGTGTTGTGGTGGAAGGGGAGGCTGAAACAGAATCATGTAGCAATTCAAATCGGTATCCTAAAGCACTGGCATTGCGTTCACGCCAAGCCTCCAGACGGCCCCATGGCTTCCAAGTACCGTGTGATGGGCGAAGAATTAGCCATGCCCCGGGATTGGACTGGCTAACATGGTCCGAACCTGGGGTTGGTACAAATGGTGTCACCATTGATGCCATTGCAACAGGCGATCCAGATAGGTCATGGATTGTGATTGACCATCCCTTTCGTTCTTTTGCTGGTGGATGTTTATCGGCTCCAAGAGAGGGTAGCCAATTTCTTGATGGAGTTGATTCTGTCATTGATGGCCTGCATAATAACAATGTAGCAAAGTCAGTAACGACTTATAGACAAGAAGAATGATAATAAACAGGATAAACAATACTGACTACTGTAACAAGATCAGTGTCCAAATTCTAGAAAATCAACTTTTTTTAGTGGGCCGGTTCAAAGAGAGAAATTTCTCTTTAGATGACCACTTACAGTTTGCAATCCGCATCAAAACAAACAGAACGAAACAGTTTTTCTAACATAGTTAATGCCTACACAAAGTTTTTGGGATTCGATAAGGATTTCTGGTTTTCTACGACCATATTTGCATATTTGACCACACACTAAATCCTTTCATTCAGTTTATGATGCCAAGTCTTCTACTTTGTTGCGGGGGCTGGGTGGGGACAGAAATAGGAACAAATCGATAAAACTGGAGAGAAAACAATGATAAATAGAAAACTCACATAGAAACCAAATTACGATCCCCTGGATTCCTCAAACTGAACTTGCAAGTGAAAACGGCCTGCCTAACACTCCCTTGCACTTGAAAAACCTGAGGACTACACTCAGGATCCCCGCCAAACTGAAACACATATCTTGGATCAGGCTCAACTCTAACACACAGATAAAACTGCGTAGATTCTCCTTTCTTGTTTTCTCCAATATCAATCCATCCACTATGCATAACACAAGGCCTAGACTCTGCCTTTCTCAGGTCCAATGGCACAGTCACCTTCCCCAACAACTTCCCACCCTTCAATCCACAATTAGCCCCGTCGTCTCTACTGTATACCTCAATCTCCAAACTATTAGGTTTCTTGCAGGACAAAAAATTATCAATTTTTGCCTTGTCAAGACTATAACACGCAGCTAAGGAATTCGATAGAGAATTGATTTCTGGGTTTTGGTTTCTGTTTTGATTGGTCACTAAAGGGATCATAGCTTTTTGAGTAGGGAAATTCTTGAGCTTGATCTTGCAAAAGCATTGTAGGCTTAACAAAGAGGGTTTTGAAGAGACAGGAAACCTGAGTGCTAAGTTACCAACAAGAATCCGTTGAAAAGGGCACGGATCCATTACTCTTTTGAAGGATTAATGCTCCCTGGAAACTTCAAGTGAAGTGGTTTTGGAGCTGGTGGCTTTACTTGCTGCCTAAAAGAGAAGCCGAGAGGTGATGGGTATTTGGGAGGGAGATATATAAGCGTTGCCGACTCGAGAGAGAGATGTGAAGGAAACAGGCTGTAAATTGTAATGTTTGCTGTGTTTCTTGGGATAGAGGGAATGACATGATGAGGTCAAGGTCGGAACACAGCTGTTAGCTCTTTGGTTTCTCGGGCAAGGCCTTACAGTAACAAGTGATTGTTTTTTACTGCTGGTAAAGATTGATTTTTAATATATTATTTTGTTTAAAAAATATTTTTTTAATATTATCATATAAAAATAATCCAAAACACTAAGAAAATAATTTCAAAACATTTTTAAAACATAATATTAAATAGGAAGAACAACCAAAAAAATAAAATTATTATGGAAATGATATTTCATCATCCGTGTTTGATAGTATATTAGCTGTTGTTTTTTAAAATAAATTATTTTAAAGTAAATTAAAATAATATTTATTATTTAAAAATAATAATAATATCATCAAATAAAATAATATTATAATAATATCTCAAATTGTTCTAAAAAACTTTTGATTTGCATTCTATTAATTAGAATAAAAGAAATATATATAAAAAACTATTATAGTGAATTGATTTAGAGAGTGTTTCATGTATTTTAGAATAAAAAATATTTTTTAATATATTATAGTTAAAATAATATGATTTGCATTTCTAAATATTCGCTAAAGGTTTAGAAGGCTCTTTTTGTGTTCATATTTATGTTTTATGGTATCGTAATGAGAACGTGTTAAATGAATTTAATCCACGTGCAATATGTTTACACGAGGTTTTTCCTTTCTGTGTTGCCTTTTTAAATTGCTTTGAAATATTTTTATACTGATTGAGTCCCTTGCGTTTCACTTTGTTTTATCATCGTCCCTCCATTATAACACAGTTAGTTTGTGAGTTTATGTGTCATGTTGTCTTCCTTGATTCATGACACCTGTTATGTATATGATATCCTAATAAAAGGACCCAATCAAATACGGAAAGTGTACAAGACTACTTTAAAAAAATCAAACAGTACAGGGACTAAGTTGTTGTCTTATCACCTTTTTCTTTTTCTTTTTTTAATAATTTCAAGATAGTATTTTCTTCTATTTTAAGATTTTTTTTAATTACTATAACAGTTAAAAAAATCTTAATTTGACCGCGGTGGAGCCTCGTATTTAATACATTTCCCATACTCAGAATAAAGTTTTATTTTAAAAACATGATGGCATAAAAATAAAAAATAAAAAAGGAATTTAATCACTACTGTTTGAATTGTTATATTTATATGCCCGCAGAGATAGGAATAAGCATCGGGCACGTGTGGGGCGAGACCAGCTGGGTGGAGTGAGCTGTCACACACTACGCACTTAGGCTTAGTTGTCGGATGCCAGCAAAGCGCATCCCTGTCAAATGCCAAACTAATTCCTTTTCCCTGTCGTTTTTCCACTTCCTCTTTTACACGAACAGAATTTTGGATTTCAACACATTAATTATATGAAAAATAATCGAGAGACGTGGATCATCAGTTGACACGGAAATTCATACCAGATCTGTATCTGAAAGCCTGTGCATGGGTACACTTCATGATGCAAAATATTTTTATCTGTCTTTGAATCAGATAAAACTCTAAATGTTTTTAATTTATTTTTTTAAAATTTGAATTGAATATAAATTTTAATTAAATTATAAATAGAGTTGAAATTTAAAAAAATAGAAAACTAAAGTAACAGGACATGATAAGAAAAAAAAAACAGCAGCCTTAAAATTTATGAAAATAGTTTAATGTATTTTTTTTTATCATTGTTGCAATAAGAAGAAAGAATACCAGTTGATATTCTGGTGAGGGGACTCACTCAGTTGTTATTCAATCCTCGCAACTCACATTTTTTTTTTATGCTCCATTTAATAAAACAATAATAACTCGGGATATTTTGTTTATAAATTCAAGGAAATCGCTTTATTTTTTGCCCAAAAAAGAATAATAAGAAAACATTTTACACTAATATAATAAATGAGATAACTTTCTAGCATTCATGAGATCATCGGATTAAAAACATGCTTCACATTTCATTTTAAAATCGTTATTGAAAAAAATTATTTTTTAATGTTTTTATATTATTTTCATGTGTCTGGTATTAAAATTATTTTTATAATATTTTTTCTCATATAAAAAATATTTGAATGTAAATTTAAAAACTCATGCGCACTTCTAATTAAATAAATCATATATCACTGTGTAAGAAAACAAAAAAAAACAAATTATCAAAGATAAAAATAAAATTGAAATATAAATAAAACAATATCACTGTTCTGTTCAATAAACTTTTCTATTAAAATTAATTTGTAATAAAAATCAACATTTAAAATTTATTTAATGAGATAAAATAATATATATATATATAGGATGCACATATCAAGAATATTATAAAAATAAATATGGTCTATATAAAAATAAAACTAAATCATACTAATCTGATTATAATAAATTATTATTATTTTAAAAAACTAAATAACAAAATTCAAACTTAAAAGATATTTAAAACAAAACATATAAAAAATCATAATTAAAAAAGAAGAAGAAGAGATTAGATAGTGCTGGGGTGGTTGGTGCTTCTTCATTGCTACAATCCAAATAGCCATCAACAAAAGCAGTAATTGCTCTGCACTAAATACCGGAGCTATTTTAATTTAATTAATTAATACTCCTGTATAATAATGCAGTACAGGTGTTGTAACAGCAGATGTGACCATGAAGGAGGCCGGGCAAGTTTCTTTCTTCTTGTTTTTCTCTTATCGACATGCAGAACCGACGTGTCGGATCAGAACTGGAGCACAGCTGGCCACTCAAGCTGGGGCTGGACGGTCGTTTGACCCTTACCTTACCCCATCCCTGACGGGACCCACTAAGTGTTAATTGTGTTTACTGCTGTTTTTTAAAGTATCAAAATTATTTAAAAATACTAAATAAAATAATTTAAAATAAAAAAATTTCAATTTTTCAATTTTTTTCAAAATCATTTTCAAAAACCTCCCCCAATCACCCTTAACTTTCAATTTTTGTGGTGGCTTCTGGTTTTGGGCAGCCCCTCTCTATCTTTTCCATCCCATCAGATCTTCTTTCTCCTTTTTTTTTTTTTTGTAATCTGTTCTTGTTTGTTGGGACATTAAATCTTTTGGATCGCATCACACGTGCAATTCTTTTGAAGCTTATTGTTCTTACCTTTCCTCGGCCAAAAGATGCCACCACTATGAAAGTGGTGGTTGAGGGGAGAGAGAGAGAGAATGATGAATACAAAATTATTGGCAACTTTACATAGCTTAAGATTCAAAGAAGCATGAGTGTTATTCCTCGACGTGGCAAGACTTTTTAGTATATAAAAGCCTGGTCGATGATCATTCGTCGCAAGGTGGGCCATTTGTAACTGCATCTCAAATTATATTTCTCTATGCTTTTAAATATTGTTTTTCTTTAAAATTAATATTTTTTTCATAACGTTGAATATATACAGTTTGGAGTTGCATGTAGCTTTTAAGTTTTTCGTACAAATATATCAAGATAATGTTTTTATTTTAAAATTATTTTAAATCAGACATCAAAACGATCTAACGCATTAAAATTTTTATTTTAAATGTAAAAAATTGAATTGACAAACTGCATTTCAATCGGTTGACCAAACATGTGTATAGTTTGTGACTCACAAACAAACAAAAAAAAGATAGAAAAAACTACCTCCTTTTTAATCGGTTCATGTAGCGATCCACCGGTTCATTGCACTTGTCCGTTCTCTAGAAACGAAAATCTCTTGTCGCTAAAACTCTGTTTCCGGTGCCGCTCAACGAAAGTCAGCTATTGTTTATTTAAAATTATTATTATTACTTAATATACAATGTTAAAAATAAAATAAAAGGCACAAATATCATCATCGACAATGATAAAACGACAACGCATGATCAATTCAACTTTTGTGTATTTTTCAAGTGCCTTGCAGTTTCTTTTCTTTCACGGCTGGATCTTTTCTTGATGTCTTGATCTGTAATGCAGAGATTGCTGGTTTAGGCCTGGTTACTGTAACTACTTGGTGTCTATTTCAGAGTGTGATTGTGGTAGCTTTTCAAAATGTTTATCATGCAGAAATATATCAAAATGATATTTTTTTATTTTTTTAAAAATTACTTTTGAAATCAGCACATCAAAATGATCTAAAACACACAAAAATATATTCATTTAAAATGAAAAAAAAATAATTTAATTTTCGGTCAAAAACTGGTGGGATCGCAATGTCAAACAGGCACTTGATGCTTTCCTGCCTCGTGCTATGTAGTTTCTCTTTCTATCCTCATCTTTTAATACATCAATAAATTTTAGGGTTAATGTATTCATCTAAATCCATGTACTCTTTTAATGTTTTTTCCAATCACATATATCCTTGTATATTCATAGTTTATCTCGAATTTCTTTTTTATTTCTTTTCTTTTCTACACAAAAAATGCCCTACTACACAAAAATATGATTTTTTTTTCAAAAACTTTAACAAAAATTGAAAAAAGGAGATTTTTTTAATAAAAAAAACATGAAAACTCGACCCCCCCCTAAAAAAAATTGTTTTGGGGGGGATTAATGAAAACTTAATATCTTGTAAAACGTCTTTCATTATCATAGACGTATTTCTATTTACAAGGCTTTACGAACATGTTTTTTAAGAAAGAATAAATTAATCGATGTTGGAATTCAGAGTAGATTATTTTTCAGTTCTGAAATTAATTTATGACGGTGGGGTTCGTGCTATATATGTTTCGGGCGAGAAATGGGCAATATATATTATATAATAATTGTTTGTTAAAATTGTTTTTTATACTATTTTATATTTAAAAATACATCAAAATAATATTTTTTATTTCTAAAAAATTATTTTTAACATCGAAAATAATCCCAAATAATTAAAAAAAATATTAACTTAAAATTATAAATAAAAATATATTTTTTTAAAAAAAATATATTGCGGGACCTAGTATGCTGTGGCTGTACCTCAGTAGATCTCAATAGCGGGCCCTTGGGTTAGAAAACCAATCCACAAAGATCCGAACATATCTCTTCATACTGCATGTTCTACCTATTCACAGGTATTCAACGCACAGGCTTTTCTCTCTGACTAAGCTGTCCAGCAACACCAATATAAATTCGTCTGAAAGAAGATGAGACTGGGGCCCCGTAAAGTTTTTCTTGGTGATGGATGATGAGCTTTTGTGCTGTCATGTGATTGAACCAAGTCTCCTTCCCGCATAATTTGTTTTTGTGTTTTAGTCAGCAAGGGGGCAGTGCTTTGAGGATGTTGAATGATGTTTTATAACCTGTTACCCTGTCCTAAAGATGAGATATTCTTTGAACTGATAAGGAAGATAGGGGACGTTCATCTAATCGAA
This sequence comes from Salix exigua, assembly GCA_032356905.1. Lineage (NCBI taxonomy): Eukaryota > Viridiplantae > Streptophyta > Magnoliopsida > Malpighiales > Salicaceae > Salix > Salix exigua. The sequence goes on from CM063596.1 coordinate 8,241,093, forward strand.
GCCTTTTGAAGTCAATTTACCTGGCCAATTTCACTCTCTTCGGTTTCCTAGTTCTATAATATTATATGCTGTGGTCAATTTCATTAATCCATGATTTGGAGGTTATAAAATCTTATTATACTAAATGTTATCAGATACGAAATTTACTGTATTGCTTTGTCGGTAATACTACACGCACATATTTGTGTCGTTCGATGCTGGGATTTTAAGGCAAAATAAGGAAGACAGCTCAAAATTTAAGAATGGTTTTTTGATCATTTTAACAAAAGTTCTTATCGAAAAAACTCTTATAAATAAAAGTGACAGGACAAATCTCTCAAACACGAGAAAGCATGATCTTCGACGACCCATCACATTAAATTTTCTTGAGTTACTTGATTAGAAAGGATCGTGCAAAAAATCTGTTTCTGAATACCTCACGGGAATATATTCCAAGCCATTATTCATCCATATATATATATATATATGGACTCGAAGGCTATGATTATGGAACTCGAGTGATCCATTTTCTGATTCTCCGCTCCGAATGCTATAGTCTAGGAACAAAACTGATGATAAACAAGGCAATCAGCGACCGATAATGTACTAGTGAGGTGCTAGTGTGTGAAGGATTCGGAAAGCTTAGAAAATCCCATGCCCATAATTACCAAAATTGTTGGCATGAGGAGGATCAGTAGGGGCAACACTAATCTCAGGTTTTGTCTCGAAATTTCCGATCTGTCCTGTACCATTTACTGGCAAAAATGGCAGAGAACTAGAGGACTCGATCAAGATTTTGCTGGTTTGTTTTGTTACCCTCTTCTTTAACTCCTCCAAAGCACCCCTCAGCTGTTCTAGTTCCTGCAACCCTAGTTCTTCAATAGGAGCTTCCCACCAGCACTGGCTGCTACTGTTCTTTCTCATTTGGTTAAGTGTTTCTGAATGCCGTTTTTCAGCCTCCAGCTGATTAAGAATCTGAGTTAACTGCATGTTAAGCTCACGAACGTTAGCATTTCGATGCGCTTCGATGAGCTGGTGGGTGCCGGCGGAACTACTTTGAGGGGGCGGGTTTCGTGCGAGAAACCGATCCATGATAGAATCAACATCAGGGTGGCCGAATGAAAAGGCCTTCTGAGCCGGGGAGAAAACTACAATTGCTATCTCAACCCCGCAGAGAGTGCAAAGCTCACTGGCCTTCTTGAAAAGACCAGCACGTCTTTTAGAGAAGGTGACCTGCAGGTGATTTTTCTTTGATATTTTTTCAATCTTAATCTTCTGGCGACCCATGCTTGGCTTTCTGTTCACCATTGCGAGAGTATATATGAACACGTCAACGAAAACAGATCTATAACACAAGAATACCTGGGGCCTGGAAGTGGAGGAGAATGCTTGGAGGGGAAACTCGTTAGGGCTTATATATTTATAGGCTAAAGATTCCCTCCAAATTCTTCTCGGCCTGGCTAATAAATGTCATTCGAGTGTCTTAATTAATTTAGCATTTCCTCGTATTATAAGTCTCTTTATTTGGAGGTTATGTAATCTTATGCTTTGATTTTATATTTACCACTAAGGAATTAAATATAAATATATATTTTGGGAAGCCATGAAGAAACATTTGACACCTGCAACTCCATGTCAGCAACAGTTACCAATCACAATCAATTTCTACCTTAAAATGTCACTTCACATACTTATGGTATCTAATTAATTAGATATGGAGGTTACTTCTGTAAAAGCATCATTAGAACAAATAAATGGTGTTACCACCTCAATCATTAAGGTATATATATACTCCAAACCCACACAAAATAACATCCAAATAATTTTCTCAAAGCAAAATGGCTAGGAGAAAAATGAAATTTTATATATTTTTAAAGAGTTAATTAGAAAAAATGATAAAAAAAAAACAAATAATTATTTAACTTTCCTTGCTTATTCTCTGAAGGCTAAACCCAAAAAAACATTAGAGTCGGCTTCATTAATTATATTAGTAGCAAGGAGATCCAGCTAACAATATTACCCGATTTTTGTTTTAATTATAAATAATATATAAAATCAATTTTTCTCTTTAAGTTTTCTCTATCTTTGGTTACTGTTATAGCTGTATGTTTTTCATATATATAGGGGGCTATTTCAAAATGTTTTTTATTTTTATTTTTATTTTTGTGAGTAAGTTTTATATATATATATATATATATATATATATATATATATATAGTCTTAATGTGTGTGTTTTTAATCAAAATCATCCCTGTAGGCTGTGTGTATTTTGACACCCTATTTTAAAATAACTTAATTCCATCATGAAGAATATTAATGATATATACTTAGAGCTTGCTTGACAATATATTAGATAATTGATTTTAAAAATATTTTTTTACTTAAAAATACATTAAAATTATATTTTTTTTATTTTTTATTTTTAACAGCAGCATATTAAAATAATAATTAAAAAAAACTAAAAAATAAGTGTTTATATATCTCATCAGCATCAACAACAGGACAATTATCTTAGTAATTGCACAGGTTCTTTTTAAGAATATTTATAAACCGTTTCTTTTTAAGAAGCAATCGTGTTTATCAGTTAAAATCTGATATAATTTGGTGATGAGGACTCTCCTTTACAGCAAACTGGATTTATTGCATCAGATCTCAAGAAATCGTCAGGTAGATCCGATTTATGTCATAGCTGTACAAGATGAGAAGTTAACGATGATATCAATAAATTATAGAAAGTGGCATTAACAAACAGCTAGGAAATTATCCTCCGCCTCGCTTATTAAATGAGAAGTTAAGGAAATTAATTTGGCAAACAGCAAATTTATAGTAACAGAGCGAGCATATTAATTATTGCCTACCCGCACCCCGTTCATCAGACACATAGATCATCAAATACAGCCAGATTTGGAGTTCTGGCAATAAAAAGACGCGAAGAATCTGCACAGGATGACGAGCACAGCAAAAAAATGCTGTGGATTACACCTGTTCAGTACTTATCCAGACTTTCAGACCCTCCAAGTCAAAAGAAACCACGTCCATATCCAAGATTATTATAATCATACTGTGGCAACACCATGTTTGGATTGAAACCACCTGCTTTTCGATCATAAGGGGAAAAAACCCCGCTGGAACTTGAAGCAAGGAACTGTGGGGGACCTGAATTTCCGATCAGAAGTTTTTGAGCTTGCTTCGTCACATTCTTCTTTAGGCCCTCTAGAGAAACCTTCAACTGCTCCATTTGAGGCAATGTAAGTTCTTCGATGGGAGCTTCCCACCAGCACTGACTTTGGCCAGCCTTCCTCATTTGACTAAGCTCTTCTCCGCGCTTTTTCTCTATCTCAGATTGGTTTACCACCTGATGCAAGAATATTGATGAAATAGAATTTTTAAACTACTTTTATCACTTGTAAAGTACAGTGGACGGTTCCGATTGAATGTTCACACACAAATCTGTGGAGCTTGACTCGTGCGTACCTGGGTGAGCTGCATATTCAGTTCACAGACAGTGGCATTGCGATGAGCTTCAATAAGGTGCATGGTACCTGAGTTTTGAGGAGGGTTTCTGGTGACGTAACGATCAATGACCGCCTCAACTCCAGGGTGGCCAAAGGAAAAAACCTTATTTCCCGGAGAAAAGACGATGATAGCAATCTCGGCACCACACAGAGTGGAAAGCTCGCTAGCCTTTTTGAAAAGTCCGGACCGGCGTTTTGAAAAGGTAACTTGAAGATTGCTTTCCTTCGACATTTTCACCATCTCCACCTTTTGGCGACCTCTACTCTTTCTCACCATGGCTAAAGCTGTGAAAGTTCAAAAGAAAAGAAATGGTGCTCTACTGTTCTGTTTGGCATGAAAATGCAGGGTTTATATAGGAGTTTACTGGTTAATTTATTCGTTTCTTTATAATAACAGGTCAGGATGTTGAAAATCAGAGTGTCTTCTCCTTGCTGATCGTCGTTTTGGCGGCAATTTTATCAATCAAGTTAATAGCTTACTAGTTTTGGATGCTCCAGGGAATCTCTTTACGATTCACATACATGGCAACGCATCGTGATCGTATACTTGGTAATTTTAGAGTTACGTCGTTCTTACAATGCATGGAGATTTACTTGTGAAGAGGAGATTAATTGTCTTGAAAACCTGTGCTTTCTATCGAGTACCTTTCCTGCCCTCCTGTCTTCCTCGATGAATAAATAAGCCGTGGCCAGATTGCCGGCCAATATACCTTTCCGGTATATTAATTATCTTCTAAACCAGCTTTTGTTTCATATATTCAAGAGTTATTCAAGTAAATTTCTTTCTAGAACATGAGGTCCACAAAATTTCAAGAACGGAAAAAAAGATGCCGGGACCTGTTAAGGATTTAATAACAAATTAACCTAGCTAGCTAGAATCAGTATGCATGGGGCCAATAGATACGAAATTAATGAGAATTGTTTTTTTAATTATTAATAATGAATATTAAAATTAAGATGTCACATGTATACATGAGCAATCAATGAGTTCACTTGAAAAAATGGACTAAAATTATTATTTTTAACGAGTCCATATAGTAAGATGAGTAATATTTGAAAAATAAGAAGTGAAATGCTATGGACATATAGTATGATTTTGTTAACAAATATATGAGCCATCACATCATCAACAATTTGAAGGAGGCCAGATTCCTTACTTCAATTTGTTTCTATAACTTGGCCAGAGATATGTTTAGTGCATTTGTGTACCTATTTACTATTTTTTCCAAATCAAACATATTTTTTGTAAAAAAAAATAGAAGCAAAAAAACTCTTGGACACTCTAAACTCAGGTTATGGCTCTACCGAAACGCTAAATGGGCATAAATCTATCTTTAAGAACTCATTTGTTTTTGCATTTTAATTTTTTTTTTAAATTATATTTTTATTTGCCTATATATATATATATATTTCAATATATTTTTAAATAAAAATCACTTTATTAACTATTAGCCCTCAATGGCATACAGAGTCTTGAAACAACCCTTTTATGTCAGATGATGATTGCGAGTCACCAAATGTTACGACTTGCGCGGCCGTTTTCTTCCAAAATACAGGGGGCTCTATTTGTGATATTGCAAGCTTTTCTTGGTGACATTGCCAAAATTTGGTGAAATGCAGAACAGCAATAATCAACAATCACTCGCAAACAGACTGCTGTGAAAAGGCATTCAAGCACGCAAATTTTATGGAAAAAATAAATAACAGAAAGTGCCTATTTATGATTGGGATTCAAATCTGCTCATACAATAATGAAAAGGTTAAGAAAGTAATAAGAATACTCAGCATATATATATATATGAGCACGATTTATCTGTTCCAATATTACATAAATAAATGCCCCGAAACGAAAACTTGTCAGAGTGCAGACGACACAAAAACTCAATGCCTCGAGTATGATTGGCTCTACACTGATGGGAAGCTAACCTGACTTAGTTACGTGCATAATGAACATCAGACTACTCACTCTGGATGCAGAAAGATAAATCTCTGAGCTGTTGAGGATCCACCTCTGATGGTGCCCTAGTAAGGGCACACTGAGCAGTAGTTGTCTTCGGGAAAGCTATGACATCCCTGATGGAAGTAGCCCCAGCCAACAACATAGCCAATCTATCCAGCCCATAAGCAATCCCCCCTGTGGTAAGAAGTTACATATCAAAACCAGTGAATTATATAGTTCAGTAGCAAGATGATCATTAAATACTAGAACAAGCTCAGCATTCCATACCATGTGGAGGAGCGCCCATGTCTAAAGCCTCCAGCAGATACCCAAACTTCGCTTCAGCCTGCAGACAACAAAATGTGACTATTTACAGGAAAGGGTGTGAAGATATTCCTGATAAAGATGATTATGTGTTATAACCATGGTAAGAGATGACTTGTGTACTAGCAGTCCCAGCATTCTTACTGAAGATGCCAGGTTTCTGTTTGGGAATTCAAGTTACCAAATGCCCAAGAGGGCTTGAAAAAACTCGGTTTACTTGTGTTTTTCTTAATTGGATAATTAGTCCACTTGCCTCATGGAACGCATGACAATCAAAAGTGCTTATAGCATCAGGTGCTTCTCACCTGTTCAGGGGAGATCCCAACAATTTCCAAAACCTTTTCTTGGACCTCGCGTTTATAAATTCTCAAACTTCCTCCACCAATCTGACAGTACAACAAAAAGAAAGAAAGAAAAAAGTTGTTCATTATGGCCTGGTAATGCCTTCAATCTTGTAGACATGCAAAGATACAAGGCTAAGTACCTCAACCCCATTGTAAACCATGTCATAAGCAAGGGCACGGGCAGAGGAAAGGTCTTCCATGTCTTCAGGATTGGGAGCAGTAAATGGATGGTGCAAGGCCTGCCAGAAAACTACAATTTCAAGAAAAGAAAGAAAAAGATAGAACCATACACAATGACACTGGTGATGACCTGATGACACTAGTTGTCAATCACAATGAAAAACAAATTAAGTGACAGTATAAATAAGAACATCAATTTAATTCTTATCAATCTTTATTCTCCAAAACCCCAGATTTAACTTGGAGCTAGCTGTACCGGAAACCAAAAAACACCTTTTTTTTCATTTTTCTTATTTATCCAAAATTTAAAAAAGAAAAAAGAAAAAAAAAACTAGATACAGGGTACGTTAGCCCAGTGAAGCAACAAGTTCAATATTTCTCAGCTAATTGTATAATGAAAATAATCAACACTAACACTGGATAGTTATACGGGGGGAGATATAGGGGATTCAAAAGGCCCAATAAGATGATCCAATCACTAAAGCATCCGCTCAATCAAAAACAACAAGCAATAAACTGGACTGAGGATCAATTTTCCTAAGACGTGGCCCGTTGTTCATTATTGGGTTTATCTGATGTTATCACATTGATGGATTGTGAGGATCCGTGTCGGTTTTAGCTTGCAATTCCAAGTGATGACGTAAGGTATATTTTTCCCATTGTACATCAATTTACACTTATGCCCTTGATATTAGATTTTTCTATCTCCATCCCTCTAGTTTCGAGAGGTGAATTCGATCTTTCTTTTAATTTGACTTTTTTCCATTCAATTTATCCCTTAAATATTGGATTTATTCAATTTTATGATTTTACTTTTTATATGCTCATCTTAATTTCTTAAAACAAAATCAAGAGTTTAATGATAGCTTGAGTTGATTTTAGATTTTTTTCTCAATTTTATTTTTCAAAATAAATGATATTCGGCTTAAAAACTTGTTTCAATTTACTTTTTACTGGTTATCCTAATTTAATGATTTAGGATTACGTTTTGATGGGTTGATTTGAGTTGACTCAAATAATTTATTTATGTTTTTTTAATTGTTTTCTTATCTTTACCCTCCAATATTGAATTGATTCAGATTTGAGTTTTATAATTTGTTTTTTTAAGGAGTTATCCGGATCTCAAAACCCAAAATCCAAGTTCAACAGATTAACTTGGGTTAAAAAAAATATAATTTTCATCCTCCGTTAATTTTGTTTCTTTAATTTCACCGTTCAATATTTGATTGGTTGAAATATGAGTTTCAACATTCTTTTCATGAAGTTATCTTGATTTCAAGATATAAATTCTAGGTCCAATAATTTAACTTCAGTTGAATGATTTTTTTTTATTTTGATATTTTTATTATTTTAACATTAGATTGATTGAGATGTAACTAAATAATTTACTTCAATTTTTTTTTATATTATATTGTCGTCTCACAATCTAAGCCGTATATTTACTAAGTTAGCATAGGTTGATCAAAGACCATGTAATATAATGGTGTCCTAATATATATATATATATATATATATATATAAAATATCAAATTACAAACCTGTCACAATTTAATTTTTATTTCTTGAAAAACACAGTGGCTGAAATTTATTTTACGGTATTAAAAAAAAATCTGGCCAGTGAACAAGTAAAATATAATCTTATAAGTGAAACATATATTTATCTCTCTGCATAATGCCCATGTTGAAAAAAAAGTTTAAAAGATTCGTACCAAATTAATAATAATAATAAAAAGTTATCCTCGTTCCTCAACGGCTACAACCCAAGCCATCAAAAAAACAATCGCACTAAAATCTAACGGCCCCTACCTTTTAGTCCTCGCTATTCAAATCTTATTCTCCAACGGTCAAATGTCAACAAGCCCCACACATTAAAATCCCCACAAGCTTATTTCCATACTAGCCGTTACCAGTCTCTCACCCCCGCTTCTCTATCCTCCGTAATCAAATCCACAGCGTTAAAAATTCACCCCCTCTACTCAAATCCACAGCGTTAAACATTCAAAGATTTTTTCTTACATATATATACACATTAAATTTCAAGAATCATTCAAGTTTTAACCCATGATTGGTACCTCGGCTAAAGAATCCAAAGCTGCAAGCAAGAAGTTGGATTCTTGTTCTCCAATACCAAGCAGACCAACAAATCCCAATTCAAGAAACTCAGAGATCAATCCAATGAGGAGAAGTTTCAGTGGAAGCCCATTTTCTAAACCTTCTATTATTTCCTGTCAAAGAGGAGGAGGCTTTAACCCCAATACACCCGTCAATAGTCCTTCAGGTTTGATTTCTTTCACCGTTTCCTTTTCCTTTCCTTTCCTTTTTTTCATGCAGTGAATAAGCATTTAATACATCTCTCATTGGGTTTTGTTTAGTCTTTTCAATTATTTAATAGGTTTTTGCTTAATTTTATTTTTTATCGGAAAATAGCTTACGAGGTTGTTCATGGTTTGTTTGCTTTCCAAGAAAACATGGGGAAGCAATTGAAAGGATAAGAATTTGCTGCATCTTGTTCTTTTTTGGATGAGATTTAAATAAAACAATGGCTTAATGGGTTGCCAATACTTGCTTTGGCAACTAAGCCTTCCATTTGTTTAATTATGTTCTGTTTTGATGGAAACTAGTTTGTGGGTTAATTTTGCAATAAAAGAGGTTCGGTGTTTTAAAGTGAAATTGTTAGATATTTCATGTTAAAGTTGCCCTTATGTTTACTTGAAACAAAGAGCTTCTGCGAAAATCACTTGACATAATGTTTCAATCAAGTTCCCATTTGGTCTTCTGCAGCCAAATAGTGAAAGCTTGTTTTGTTTTAAAATTGATGTCTTGATTCTGATTGTCAACCTTTTGTTTCTTGGTTTGCAGATTATCCGCGAAGAAACTCCATTAACCGAGAGAATATCATAGTTACATTGCGTGATCACGAGGACAAAGAAAATGGTAAAGACCAGACTTGGAAATCAGTGAGAATTCGTTCACCAGCAAAGGGTACAAAGAATTTCATGTCTCCAACGATTTCTGCAGCTTCAAAATTCAATGCATCCCCGAAAATTAAAATCTTGGCTGATAGGAACGAGCAAATTCGCACTTCGATTTCATTTGCCGAAGCAAAAAGCCCTTTAATGGAAGACTTGGATTCAAACCCTGACAGTCATTACAGGGGTTTGAATCAGAAGGAGGTCTCGTTTGATTCAACAGTCATTTACTTGGCGGATGAAAATGATTCCAAAAGTGAGAAACGTGTTGATTTGATGGTAGATTCAAGCGCTAAAGATGATTTGAACTTATCATCTGTAGAGAAGGATTGTGTTAATCTTGATCCAAGTTTTAAGATTAGTCCAAGGGTCTCTAGTTCATTGCCAAGTCCTGCTTTGGCACCTCTTGATGCAGATCCATCATTGCCTCCTTATGATCCTAAGACTAATTACCTCTCACCAAGGCCTCGGTTTCTTCATTATAGGCCTAACCCGCGAATTGAGCTTTATCTAAACAAGGAAAGAGATGGCCAGCCACTTGATGAGATTTTTGCATCTGAATGCTCTTCGGAAACTGAAGTTAGTGAAGCAGAAGACAGTCATTCTGATGATCTGCATAAAGAATCGGATGCCTCTTTAGCCAATGAGGTGATAGAAGAAGCGGAACCGGAAGAGCTGCTGCCCATATCTGAACCCAACCCCATTGGTACTTTTGTGGAGGAGGAGGACGAAGAGCTGCTTGTAACTAAACCTACTTCCACCACTACTTCTGTGGAGAAGGCTGGAGAGAAAAGGGTGTCTAAATCACATTTCTTTACAAGAAGAAAGTTCGATGCTTTGCTTTTTGTCCTGATTGTTGGATTTTTATTTGGTTTGTTCTCTAAATCCCCAATCATGGATCCTTCTGTGCTGAATAACTTGACCTTCCCTGAGCCGTATGTCCCACCTGAACTCTCAGAGTATGCCAGGCAAAATCTTGAAGCTCTAGCTAATAAGGTCCAGCTTTGGCTACATCAGTCTATTTGGTACACACACGATCTGATTAACAGCTTCAGAGGTGGGCACAAGCTGGGTTCCTTGCAGTATGCCAATTTGACCATTTTGGTTGAAGACGGCACAGTTGATAATCAATTTACTTTTGACCAGAGCATTTTAGGATCAAAAGTTAAGTACGAAGAGAAAGTTTCAGAGGCCACAAGTGCAGCAGAAGTAGACATTAAGCTAGTGGATGGAGGGGATCAACCAAGTGCAGCTGAGGAGGACATCAAAGAAGTTGCAAGAGATAACAATAATGGGTATATTGATAGTGTTCCAGATCCTGAAGGCGTTCCCGAGTCTGCAGAAGTAAATCGGCTCCCCCAATCTGAGGTGACTGAACCTGGTAAGTCAACACAAGAGGTCATCCAAGAAAATACAGCTGAGGAGGACATCAAAGAAGTTGCAAGAGGTAGCAACAATGAAGGCGTTCCTGATTATGAAGAAGTAAATCTGCTCCCCCAATCTGAGGTGACTGAACCTGGCAAGTCAATTCAAGAGGTCATCCAAGAAAAGGCTGAAACCGCTGCGTACGTTGTGAAGCTGCAAAGTAACATAGACCTTGAAGACCAGTTTGTACTGATCCCACAAGCTGCGGAAATTCAACCAGAAATCTTGAATTCCATGCAATCTCAAAGCAGAGATGATATTAGTTCTGCAGATATGGAGTCCCCTGCAGCAGAGGACAATTCTGAAATACTTGAAGGAGCTGCCACAGAAAATCCACGAAGTTCAGAATTAGTGAACACACATTCAGCACAGATAATGGTAGGGATTTCCTTGATTGTTTTCAGTCTACTTGGGACAGTCTTCATTTATATGAAAAGTCGAACTCCCACAGCTCAAAATGCTACATTTACAGTAGATCAAGTGCCAATTACTAAGAAATTGGATTGTAGCCCACTGTCAGTTGCAGCAGAGCATACATGCATTGCTGGGGAGTCATGCTCATCAGAAATGAGCAGCTTCAGCTTGTCTTACAGCGACAAACAGAAGGGAAAAAGTGAAGCTCCAAGCTATGAGAGGAAGCCTAGGAAGAACAATCACAGGAGAGAATCCATGGCTTCATCAGATTATTCCGTCGGTTCCATGGGCTCGCTTTCCTACGGCAGCTTCACCACTTTTGAAAAGATCCCAAGCAAGCATGTAAAGAAGGGAAATGCAGATGAAGAGGTGATCACTCCGGTTAGGCGCTCTAGCAGAATAAGACACCAAGTCACTTCTCCATGACCCCTGTTCAAAGGAATTTCTGGATGATGGGAACTCTCTTGTGATTTCATTGTGGTTGAATCACTATTCAGATGTGATCACTCCGGATAGGCGCTCTAGCAGAAACAGACACCAAGTCACTTCTCCATGACCCCTGTTCAAAGGAATTTCTGGATGATGGGAACTCTCTTGTGATTTCATTGTGGTTGAATCACTTCTAGATGCTGACAAGCTTACTACTTTAACAACATAGCTTCATTTGATTTCTTGTAATCGAGCTCAACTATATTTGAGCCTTAGCCTTCAGTAGATTTCCGTTGTTAATTCAAGTTGATCTGGCTTGTTCAGGCTACTTGCCTATAAATCATTGTTTCGGGTTTACTTTTCTTTTCGCTTGACAGTTCTTTAATATGACAATTGGTGTGTTGCATGTCGTAGCTTTAGTTTCCGTGCATGATGACAAATAGAATGAAATCTAGGTATCGAGTTTAAGTCAAAATATATATTTTTATAAAAATCTGAAACAACCAGTAATTTACTTGTTTACTTGAGCCCATAAAAGATAAGATTTCATAAATCCAAAAAAAAAAATATCTTAGCTTTAGGCTTTCAAGTTCTAAGGAGAGGGCAAGTGCTTGTCTTCATGCGCATTTAAAAATGTTACTCTTTCATTAATGATTTTTCCTTGCACACAGTCAAATAATTTGTGGTGTTAGCCCTTGTTCGTGTTTATTTTTCAAGTTAGTAATAGTACTGATATTAAAATTAATTTTTAAAAATAAAAAAAATTGTTTTGATATAGTTTTAAATGAAAAACACTTTGTAAAGCAACATAAATCACACTCTCAAACAAACATTTTAATTCGATCTATTCTTCACGCTACAGGATGAAAAACCATTTGTTAATGAGCTTGATACAAATGCGAAGATTACAAGAACACAGCTGTTGAGCTCCACCACCCAGGCCTTGCTGTGACTTCTCAGTTTTTTCCCTTGTGTTTTTTTTTCCCTGACGTGAATTGAGCTATCAGATTCTTCTTTTTTTGATAAAAGAGGGGGTTTAACACCCAACTACATAAAACGCGGAATAGTGGACCCAATCAGGTCATAATACAATAAAGTGTAGACTCCTGCCGGTGGATCGGTAAAATGATCCGACTCCCTATCTAGCAAGTCCTTAGTTAAGCCATAATTAGCCAACCGATCGACCTACACAGCTTGACCTTCCTCGTGAGACATGTGTAATGTTAATCTCCCATTCCCTGCCCAATAACTCTCTGATCTGCCTAAGTAAATTATAATTCCTATCCACCCTTACATTGTCCCCCTGAACAATCTCAACTACTGACCTGGAGTCGGATTCCAGAATCACTTTTCGATATCCCCTATTCCATGCAAGTCGCAATCCCCATAAACTGACTCCATAACTCCATTGTCATAGAAGAACAAAACCCAATATTTCTTGCAAAACCTCCCAACCACGACTCCATATGGTCTCTCAGGACACCTCCTACACCCGCTCTCCCGGATTTCATTTGTCTGCAGCCATCTATCAGATTCTTACTTGTGTTTAAACAAGCCCCCTTCAGTTGCTTGAAGGTGAAGAAAGTTCGAGGCTTGGAAGCCTATGTCCTGATTCCATAAAAATAATCATCCACGGTTGATGCCGTTGACTATAAAGGGATTGGATAGAAGCCATCCTGTTGACTATAAAGGGATTGGAGATAGAAGCCTTCCTGTTCCTCCTGAAATAGTATCTCTGGTTACCATGGTTGGAGAGGAAGATTTGAGTGGTGTTATTTAGACTATAAAGGGTTTTTGATATCTTGATTGTAACCATGGTTGGAGAGGAAGATTTGAGTGGTGTTATTTAAAAAAAAAAGATAAAAAAGAGCTTAAGAGAGAAAGAATGGGGCAAAGTGAGGAGAAGGGTGGTCCTAAAAGAGATTGAAAAATTTCTTTTCATTGTTATATATCTTGTTAATAACTAGTTAGTGTTGAATGAATTGTTGAAGTTGATGATTTAGCAAATTTGATTTCATGTTGTTTTGATATAATTGTGTTTATTGGTATGGAAAAATAATATTTTATTTATTAATCAAAATAAATCATGGAACTTGATTTGTTATTGAACCAATATTTCATGATGAAATTGAAAAAAATATTAATAATGATAAAAAAAAACTCTTGTAAACTAGGCTAGCTTGCTAAACTCATGATTTTTACCTCGAGAATAAGATAATAGTTAGAAAACATATTAAATATTAAATGATAAAAAAACACTGATTAGAAAAAAAATCAAAACATAAGATAAAAATTAATTTTATATTAACCGATAATAAATAATAAAATTAAAAAATAGTAAGATAAAAAAACTTTAACAACCCAAATTAACTTGACAAAAATATAAAAATATAGTAAAAACAAATCTGTTATTTTTATCCTGAGAATAAAATAACATGATAAAAACAAATCTAGTATTAAATTATAATTTGGTTTAAAAAAAAGCACTATATAAATAAAAATCAAAATATAAAGAAAGACCAAGATGGTTTTTAATGCCTATCTAGGAGTGTGGTTGAAATTGATTTTGAAAGTATTTTTTCATTCAAAAATACATCAAAATAATTTTTTTAAAAAATTATTTTTGATATCGGCACATGAAAATGATATAAAATATCAAAAAATTAATTTAAAGTAAAAAATAAAAATATTTTTTTTGTTCAAAAACACTTTTGAAACGCACTGCTAAACACCCTATAATGCTTAAACACATGGGGGAGAGTAATATTTAATGCTATAACAAATAGCAACAATAATTAATTAATAATATAATACAAGATGAATTAAAATTTATTTTCAAGTTTAATGCTATTTTGTTTTTGAAAAAATCCCTAATAATAAAAATTTAATGCTATTTTTATTTAAAAATACCTAATAATTAAAAATCCAGGGGTGTTTAGGAATGTGTTTGGAAAACACTTTTGATTTTTTTTAATTTAAATTAACTTTTTTAGTGTTTTTAGATCATTTTGATACGATGATGTCAAAAATAATTTTTAAAAAATTAAAAAAACATCATTTTGATGCATTTCTGAACGAAAAAATACTTTAAAAAACAACCCCAACTATACTACATGAAATGAAATGACTATCGAGGTTTATTATCAAAGTAATTTTTGTTTAAAACTATATATTAATATATATATATATATATTATTTTGTTAAAAAAATATTTTTGATATTTACATATTATAATGATTTAAATACATCAAAAAATTAATTTAAAATAAATAAATAAAATTTTTAATTTTTTTCAAAAATATTTTTAAAATATAATGTCAAATATGATATTCATTACAAGAAACTTTAGAACTTGTAGGAGTCTCATTTTAGTTTAAAACATGATTTGAATTTCTTAAAAACATCAAGACAACTACATATTAAATTGATTTGTACTTCATAACTTAAGTTGCTAAACTCGTAAAGTGAATTATACACTCCACTCAGTTTAATATTTTTTTTTTAATAATAAATAATTTGTACTCAGTTGTACAATAATAAAAATAGACATTGCAAAGCTGAATACAGACAATATATCACAAGTTTATTTGAGATTGCAATAACATCACAATAAACAAATCAACACAAAATATAAAAAACAATTTAAAAATGATAAAATATTTTAAGTTGAAATTAAAAGAAATCAATTAAAAAATAGATTCAATCAGTGAAGGAAGAAAAAAAACCCTCCTTCCTTGTTTATCTCAGTTATTTTTTATTTTATTTTATTTTATAGTTAGTCGTGATATTCCCTGATTTTTTTTTGAATAAGTTTATCTCTCCAATGACCTCTTCCTTTGTCTAATTTCCCATTCCAGCACGAACCCATTTAGTTTTTTTTTAAATCCCTAATAATTAAAATTTAAATTGAACTAACCATTAAAAAAATCCAAGATGAATTAAAACAGAAATTCTAGATATTTTGCAATTTTTCAGATTCAACGCAGTTCCATTTTTTTTTTTAATCAATCCCCGACGCAGAGAACAGAAAGCGCAAAAGTGAAAGAAAGAATGAAAGAGAAGGGAGACCCCTCCCTCTTCCCCTTCCTGTAAAAGCTCACTCACAACACCAAGCCCTACTTACAACGTCTATATATCTCTCTCTCAAAAAAAAAGAAGAAGAAGAAGCAGAGAGATGGACAAAAACCTTCTTTCCACTCGACGAGAAATATCGATCTCTTAAACAAGATCCACACAGTAGTTACTACTAAATTAAGTTTAATTAGAGGTTAATAGCAGTTCGGTTTTTAGTTAAAAATGGCCTCCACCCCGCAGTCCCTCCGTTTTCTGGTTGGTCCTGCAACCACCGGCCCTGGTGGTGGCAGTTTTGACGCTCTTAATCGCATCCTTGCTGACCTCTGCACTCGCGGCAACCCTAAGGTATTGCTAAATCTCTCTCTCTCGTCAATTCCAGTGAAGTTAATTGTCGTGTAGGTTTTTTGTTCAATTGGTGATCAGTGATAGAGTGACTATAAATAAGCAAAGCTAATTTGGATTAGGTTTTTTAATTAATTACTAATCGAGTTACTAGAAATATCAGTAATCAATAAGGGTGAAAGTGGAAACGTGAGTGCGTTGAGCTATGCGTGCTGTTGCTTTTTCTTTACTAAATTAACTTGCCTGGTTTTGAATCGAGGGATTTGTTTCTTGTTAGGCTTTTTTGTTTAATTAGTTATTCGTGATAGAGTTGATTCTTGGTAGAAATCGGTACTGAGAATTTTTAACTAGGCATTCATATTTAATTACTAATTAGTATTGAAGTTATAGAAACATCACAACAGAAAATGAGAGTTTTAGGCTTTTTTGTTGCACGTGTTGCTTTTCTTTTATTATTTATATTTTTGTATTAATTTGATGGTGAAATGCTCGCGCTGTTATGTAATAGGAGGGTGCAACATTAGCATTGAGAAAACATCTAGAGGAAGAAGCACGCGATCTAAGTGGAGAAGCATTTCCACGCTTTATGGATCTTTTATATGAAAGAATTTCTAGTTTATTGGAAACCAATGAGGTTGCTGAGAATTTGGGTGCATTAAGAGCAATTGATGAGTTAATAGACGTGGCACTTGGAGAGAATGCATCCAAAGTGTCCAAGTTTGCTGTTTATATGCGGAGTGTGTTTGAGGTAAAGCGGGATCCTGATGTATTAACACTTGCTAGCAGAGTTCTTGGCCATTTAGCTAGGGCTGGCGGAGCAATGACTGCGGATGAAGTGAAATTTCAGGTTTGTTAGGCCTTATTTGGTTTGACTGTGTTGTTGTTTGTGCGGTGTTTGATATCTTTGGTTGTGTTAGGTTAAAATGGCACTAGGCTGGCTTTGCAATGATAAAGCAGAATTTCGCCTTTTTGCCGCCGTCTTGATTTTAAAAGTAAGTGTGACTTACTTTTCCTTTCCTCTTTTTTTGTGTTGACAACTTCGATGCACGGTTGTTTGCTATTCTATTGATAGAGTATTTTTTTTGTCCATCTGATGATGTTGGAAAGACCTTCTCATGCCATCTTAAAGGCTTTTAATTTGCTTTACTTTTTACTTTTTTTTTTTTTTTGAGAATTTCTACATCTTAAGGACATATTCTTGAATCTTTATTGTTGTAGGAAATAGCAGAAAATGCTCCTACAGTTTTCAATGTTCATGTAACTGAATTTGTTGACGCCATCTGGGTTGCACTGAGGCATCCAACATTGGCAATTAGAGAGAAGGCTGTGGAGGCACTGCGTGCTTGCCTTCGAGTTATCGAGAAGCGCGAGACACGCTGGCGCGTGCAGTGGTCAGTTATAATATTTTGATTTTACAAAAGTATATACATTTTGCATGTCAAAGTTGGTAGTCATGGTGGGTAAAGGGTTTCTCCTCACAGGACCAAACTTGTTTTGAAGGATTTTCAAGCTTGTGGGCCTTTGGTACCATATTGGCTTGTTAAATGGAGTTGTGTCATTTTCAATTTGCAAAATGGTTAATGTTGCTTGTAATAGTAATTAGGATGGGTTGTTCTCCAACTTTATTTGGTATGTTAAAGAAGCGGTGATGATAGGAAGAATAAGAAGAACGAAAAATACCTTAAGCTTAAAAAGCACCTGTTGAAATTTCATGTAGAATTATGTTGTTGGGATGTTAGCATTGGTTAACTATCTTACTTGATTGTCACAAGATATGCTATTGCAGAATTAAACTGAGATTTTTTTTCATGCCACTCACCTGATTAGCATAAAGATTTTATCAGGACTTCCCATTACATGTTTACTCTAATGCCCTAAACTAAAATGAACAAGCTTTATAAGTTCAACATTCCATCTCATTATCTTGTGTTCAATAAAGATTTGATTGGAACTCTCTAGAGAGTCCTGACACAATTCTCTAATGCCTAATGAAGCAACAAAGCAGGTGTATACTGTTGGGGTTTGTCTAGTAATAGGTCTTGTTGCAAGGGGAATTTGGAACCAATTCTTAATGCATCTTTATTCCTTTTAGATAAGGGATGATACTTGGTGGATAATTGTTTTAAGTAAATATCTCGCATTGCTTTTTCGCTAGTTTGGTGATTCTTACCTGACTTTCAAACTGCATGTTTTAATGTATTAATGTTTGCGTTACTCTCTACAAGCAATTTTTCATCAAGCGTATTGAGTAAACAAGTCAATTTGGTTGGGCATTTGGCAGGTATTATCGTATGTTTGAGGCTACACAAGATGGATTGGGCAAAAATGCTTCTGTTCACAGCATACATGGTTCTTTACTTGCTGTTGGAGAGCTCTTAAGGTTGTTATAAATGGTAGTGTTTGTTATAGTGGAAATATTTGACAGGGCCTTTTGATTTTTCTAGCTTGAATGAATTGCTGCACTATTTGCTTGCCTATTTTTAGCGATCATGTTGCTGTAAGTTATTTCTATTAAGATTACAATTTTTGCCCTCAACTTTTTTTTTTTGGATCAAGTGTTATATGAGCTTAAAAATCAAAGCCCTTTCCCATGCTACATGACATTTAAAGCTAGTTAATATAAGTCTAGTCAACAGCAGTATATCACAAACTGTTGCCTATGAGCTAATGAATGAAGCTTTTTATCCTTTTCATATAACATATTCATTATCAGCTATGCATAAATAGATAAATAAAAGAGGTAAACAGCTATGCAAACATGATAAAAAAACAGTTTCATGTCGTAACTTTGATAGCAGGTTTTAGCATACTTGAATCATGAAAAATAATAAATTATGGGATTTAATGTTCAAGGCTTTATTTGTTTGATGGAAAATGATTTGATTTTGGAAAACAAATTTTGGCACAATGAATTATTTTCCAATATTTTGCTTTGTCATAGAAAATGTGATGGAAAACTTTCTCCATATATTTGGTGTTTTCTGTAAAACTACCTTTTTTTCATCCTCTATGCTATCCATTTTTTTGTAAAAAAATTATATGATCTAGAATGTAGATTGTCTACATGCATGCATGCAAACACGCATGCAATGTTAATGTATTCATGTAAATATATGTTTAACATGTATTATGGAAGAATAATGAAGTAGAATATCATTTTAAGTCTGATAAGCAAGGTGTTTTCTTCCCTTTTAACTGGAAAACCCTTGTCTGCCAGCAAACATAAAGGCCTAACTTTCTAAACAAAATCCCATTCCTACAACCAACATAACAAACTAATAAGACAGTACACTTAACTTCACACCATCCTTAATACAATCATAATAGAAATGTTGATTATTTTGAGGTTGGTAGTTAGAGTTATTTTAGGGCATGATTATAGAAAAAAAAACTAAAAGAGATAGGATTTTGATGTAGCAAATCCACTATGCAGACACACAAATCACTATGGATTCAAAAGGATTTATTTTCATTTTGGTCATCAAACTTTTTTTCCTATGTGGTTGGATCCTTTTGTAGCTAAATTGATGTTTGATTGCTTTTAATTTGTTGATGAATGAAAAGATTCAAACTTAGAGGACCAAAGTGAAAAACATTAGGAAACAAGGCGACCATTTCAAATTTGTTGTGAAAGGTGGTCCTCCTACTTTCTAATTGACACAATTACAACTTCTTTAGTTTTTGAAAAGTAACTTTTGGTCTAAAACTTTTTTTTCTTTGCTTTTTAGTCCTCTGGTTTGGGAGAGGAGAGTTGTTGGAATTTGGTTGAGGAGAGAGAAAATCATCATTGACACCAATTTCAATCATGAAAAATGTTGATCTTGGTGTCCACATGTTCCATTCAATAACAAGAGTTTTAAATGTGTGTTCTTTAGCCTTAACCTTACTTGAGAAGGCAACTTTGGGATTGAGAAGTTTTTTGAATTCATAATTTGTTTTTACTATTTTTAGGTTATTTGATGCTATAAATAGGTTTATTAAGGTCTCTAGGGTGTCTTTAAGGTGTTTTTGGTTTAAACATGAGTTGAAAACAAATTTTTGACGACCTTCTAGTCTTTAGAATCTAAACCAGTTGACGGTGTTTTTTTTGGTAACTAAACAACGGATGATGCATTGTCCAAAAGGCCTAGTGCGCGGGCTTGCTTATTGAATTAGTTTGGCATCTTATACTGCAAAACTAGTTATGGAGGGTGGGTGTCATGGGATTTGGCAAGGTTGTAATGATATGATGGGATCATAGAAAAGTTTTGAGAAAGACTTTGAAAACTTTTCTTCGTATTGATATGATGGTTCTTCCATAATATTATGATATATTTTGGGTAGTGGTTTTGTTAATTTGTCAATATTCATGGCTTCTTCTTACTCTTAGGTCCATCTTATAACCTAGAAGGCATTTTCCTAATTTTATGACTAGATTATTTATAATGTATGTGGCTCCTACGCTAGTAAAGAAGAAATGCAAAGAAAAATGACATGTAGCAGTGACATGACATTCTTTTTCTTGGAAAAATTAATGTCATGATTATAAGATGCCATGCAAAAGTATTTATAAGTACAATGTTATATTTCTGATTATATATGATACATTTGTGTGCTAGCTGCACTTGATAAAATGTTGAATAAATTGATTTATTTCTCTGGACTGTAGGGCTTTGATGTTGTGTAACATGTATGGTATTTTTAAGCGCCACATGATTCTTTGTGATTCTCTAACTGTTGGCTGTTTGATAAAGGTTGAATGGAAATGACTACCATGATTTGGTTTCTTGTAGCACTTAATGTTTCATGTGATTGAACATGATTTATGTAGGAATACGGGTGAGTTCATGATGTCAAGGTACAAAGAAGTTGCTGAGATTGTTCTTCGATACCTTGAGCATCGAGATCGACTTGTTCGCCTTAGCATAACTTCATTGCTACCTCGCATTGCCCACTTTCTGCGGGATAGATTTGTTTCAAATTACTTAGAGGTTTGTGTTTTTACTATCTCCTACAGCATACTGCAGTAGCCATGACAAATAGCATTTTGGAACATAAAGCATGTCAGATACATGAACAATTATTCACCTGATTATGAACAACATCAAATCGTGATTTCTTGCAGATATGCATGAATCATATTCTTGCAGTGCTAAGAATACCAGCTGAGCGTGGAAGTGGGTTTATTGCCCTAGGGGAGATGGCTGGTGCTTTGGATGGGGAACTTGTCAATTATTTGCCGACAATTACAGCTCATTTACGTGATGCCGTAAGCAAGCCACTATGTGGCTGGCATTATTTTTCTCCATTGGTGTTGGTTTTCTTTCTATTTCATGTTTTATAGTTTTGGGTTTATTTGTATTTTTCTGCTTTCCCTTTGTACCCTCCTTTTAGATTGCTCCACGCAGGGCCAAACCCTCACTCGAGGCATTGGTTTGTGTTGGAAACATTGCAAAAGCCATGGGGCCTGCTATGGAACCTTTTGTTCGCAGCCTTTTGGATGTTATGTTCTCCGCTGGGCTCTCTTCCACCCTGGTTGATGCCCTGGAGCAGATAAGTGTAAGGTATTGCACGCCATTTAATTACCCTTTTCTTTCTTATAATTTTCCTAAAAAAGTGCTTAAGAGCTTAAAGTCTTCCATGCTATAACTTGCTGTTTCAGCATTCCATCATTGCTGCCAACTATTCAAGAGCGGCTGTTAGACTGCATTTCATTAGTTCTTTCAAAGTCCCATTATTCTCAGCCAAGGACAGCTGTTCCTCCAGTTCGAGGGGGTGCGACAAATGTACCTCAACAAGTATCAGAACTCAGTGGTTCTGCTCTAGTGCAACTTACTTTGCAGACACTAGCTCGATTTAATTTTAAGGTTGGTTAACTTTATGTTTAAATTGAATCATACTGCACCTGTGATTCTGCTCTGAAGCTATTTTATTTTCCAGGGGCACGAGCTTCTCAAGTTTGCAAGGGAATCAGTTGTTGTATATTTGGATGATGAGGATGGAGCTACCCGGAAAGATGCTGCACTTTGTTGTTGCAAGTTAGTTGCAGATTCCTTTTCTGGTATGGCATCTACAGAGTTTGGTTCTAGCAGGTCCAATTGTACTGGGGGAAAGCGATGGCGTCTTGTCGAAGAGGTTTAGTTTCCTCCATTTCCTATCTTGTGATGCTCTTTTCTTTTTAAATGATGTTCTATGCCCCCATGTCCAAACCAATTTGTCTGTTCTGTCATTTCTTTCCTGCCTGTATAATCCAGTTTGCAACTCCTCAGTTTATGCCATGTCTGCTGCTATACATAGCATGAATCAACAGATTGGATACATATTTTTGTTAGAGAATAATATAATTTATATTCTGGGATCTCACCTAAAAGCTTAAACTTTTAGGTGAGATGGTTCCTTAACATGATATTAGAGCCTTGTTGACCTAATAGTCATGAGTTCGAATCTCATTACCCTCATTCTATTTAATAAAAATCAAGCACAAGGTAGAGTGGGCCTGTGGGCAAGTTTCAAGCCCAAAGGGTTTTCACTTGAGAGGATGTGTTAGAGAATTATATAAATCATATTCTGGGGCCTCAACTAAAAGCTTAAGCTTTTAGGTGAGATAGTCTCTTAACAATTTTAATTTGCCAACCTCATGTATTCTTAAGCTCATTAATTAGTTGAGATCTGTATTAAGATTCATTTATCATGTCCCCCCAAAAAAAAAAAAAAAAAAAAGAAAAAGAAAGAAAGAAAGAAAGTTGAGTGTGGTAGATGGTGTGAGCTTTCTTTGATCTTGCTTGTAATCTCACATTTTGCATCTGCAGCTCGTGGAAAAGCTTCTCATCGCAGCTGTTGCAGATGCTGATATCACTGTTCGCCAATCTATCTTTTCCTCTCTTCATGGGAATAGAGGTTTCGATAATTTTCTAGCACAAGCTGATAGTCTCAGTGCAATTTTTGCTGCTTTGAATGATGAGGTGTGTATGTGGCTCTTTGATATATTACATCTGATGGAAGACTTTTATGGTTATGTAATATTATCATGGTAGATTAATTTTTACCATCACTTAATCTGTTGTGGAAAGTGTATCTGATTAGAAAGTTGCCCTATATTTTCAGTGATATAATTTTTATTCTTTCTAAGTTATAGTTTTGTATCCCTAGATTGCCCTAGTAAGATTTTTTTATTTATTCTTTTAACAGAGTATTTAAACTTTTGGCACCGGAAACTCAGGATTAAATTGCACCACTCAATAAGATTTCAACTGTCATTGACATCTGCATACATTATTTTATCTTAATATTTAATTTTGGGTTCTTGCCTGATAACCTTCTGGTTTACTAAATAATTGATTACATGGCAAGACTGGTTGCTTCTTGTTTCTCACCTGATGTCCATTCTGGAAAATATATGATATCTTACCGCTATTTCTGGGTTCAGTAGCTTGGTAAATAATGGATTACTCACTCTTCTCTATCTATCCATCTCGTCTGTTTTGAAGAGTTACACTGAGGTGCTTTTATTTTGATTTAGAATTTGGAATATACAATTCCATTTTTGATCGTGGTTTGTTGTTTACAATACTGCTAGTTTGTGAAAATAGGGTTTTTAAGTCTCTCCCTTTTATGTTCTCGGTTTCAATAAAAACCTTGTTTCTTTGCACACATGTTTCAGTAAACCTAATGTATAGAATTGTTTTTGACCTTTTTTGACCCAAGAGATTTCTGATTTCTGATTTTTATTTTTTATTTTTTTTCCTGTAAGTGTAGAGTCTGCATATTGGATTAAGGCTTTAGTTGTGACACTTATATTTCCCCAGAAATAGTGTGCTGGCCATTATTTTGGTCCTTTTTCTTGATAATCTTTGGTTGGCGTCTCTGTTTGGTTTTACTTTTGTATAAACCAGTTTCATAAAACAGATTTTTCTGTTGTTGAATGTTTTATGCCAGCATGTGAATTTTCTGGTCCCCTGTAATATTTGTCAAAAACTAGGATATTGCTGTTATCACAGGATTTTGATGTTAGAGAATATGCAATCTCCGTGGCCGGAAGACTATCAGAAAAGAATCCCGCATATGTCCTTCCTGCACTCCGTCGTCATCTCATACAGCTGTTAACCTATCTAAAACAGAGGTGATGTCAGCAGTTCTTAGCTGTTGTGCTATCATGTGAACCTGTATTTCTTTTGCAAAAAATATGGTGATTTGGGCTTGAAGAGAAAGAAGTCCTCTCAACCAATCTGTAATGGTGTCTGATATGGTACTTTCTTGTAATGTCAGCAGTGCAGATAACAAATGCAGAGAAGAAAGTGCAAAGTTATTAGGTTGTTTGATACGTAATTGTGAACGACTTGTGCTTCCATACATTGCTCCAATACACAAGGTTTGATATGCATGTTAATGGTTATTTTGTTTAGTTCTTTTACTTGTCATACTTCTTGAGATATTGGATTTCCAATTGTGCAGGCACTTGTGGCAAGGCTTATTGAAGGCACAGGAATAAATGCCAATAATGGTATCATTAGTGGAGTTCTCGTAACTGTTGGAGATCTTGCTAGAGTGGTGGGTGAACTCCGATGTTATAAATTGTCTTGTTCACTATGAATTGGGTTTACATCTTTATTTGGAAAATCTTTAGCTGTGAAGAATATAAATTGTTAATTAGGCTTGCTTGTCCTTAAGGTCCTTCAGTTACGCTAATAAGTTTTTCTGTTGCTTTCTCCTTTTCATGATGCTTGTTAACATTTAAATACTTGGAACTCTTCTTTTGGCACTTACTGCTGCTGATATAAGTAAGAAACTTCAGCCTGCTTTTTCAAGACTTCATGTGGTTGCTTCTCATGCTCTCTCCTTCAATGATAAACTGAAGTATTAACTGGACCAGGAATCAGCTTCTCGCATTTAGATTCTAGGATATTTGATTTCATACCTGTAACCTTACAAAGCTTGAAGTCTATCTATGTGGTGCATTTCCTTGTCAGAACAATAGACTAAGGGACATGCTGTATCAGCTATTTCCATATTTGTTTTTTTCGATGCACTTTGTTTTGCATCCTAGCCTGATCTACATGTAACTGTCTAAAATATATTCCCTCTTGTTATGATGTGTAAATGGTTAATTATGATTGTGGTACTTGTTTAGGGTGGTTTTGCAATGAGGCAATATATATCGGAGCTTATGCCTCTCATAGTTGAAGCTTTGTTAGATGGAGCAGCAGCTACAAAGCGTGAAGTGGCTGTTGCAACTCTTGGGCAAGTTGTTCAAAGCACTGGGTATGTGCCATTCCATTCCATTACTTTGATAAAGATTGTTATTTTGTTTTTTATTTGGTGGTTTGATGTGAATCTTTATCAGTAATGATGCATGTTAAATTCTTTTCCATGGTTAATATCATGTCGTTTCTTCTTCTTCTTTAGAGCAGGATAGAGTATAAGGCTTTCATTTTTACTTCTGAAACTCCATGATTCCCATGTAATGCCGTGACAAAACTGTTACAATACCTGTTTGTTATTTGGTATCATTTTCAGTTTGCTGT
This sequence comes from Salix exigua, assembly GCA_032356905.1. Classification (NCBI taxonomy): domain Eukaryota; kingdom Viridiplantae; phylum Streptophyta; class Magnoliopsida; order Malpighiales; family Salicaceae; genus Salix; species Salix exigua. The sequence goes on from CM063596.1 coordinate 8,266,527, forward strand.
ACATTGCATGCTACAGATCATAAATAGTTTTCTTTCTTAATAGAACATCTTTTACATGAAAAATGTGGTGGTATTTTGACCATCTTAGATGACGCACCTGGTATACTATTTTTGACTCTTGATTAGAAATGTAGTCAAGTGCTGGACTAAAAACACATTCTCAAGAAGTAGGATTCCACTGTGAACAATGTTGATGAGTTTTCCTTTTTCCTTCCTTTGTTCCACATGATCCTTCCTCTTCTCTTCCATTCCTCTCTTAACTTAACCTTGAGGGAATAATATTATTGAGGAAAGTTGAACATATAAATTATGATTAGCCAGTCTTCTTCAATGAAGTAGGATTCCATTGTGAATAGTGTTGACGGGTTTTCCTTTTTCTTTCCTATCATTGACAGCAAGGTCACAATAAAACAAATTTACTTTTACTCTTGTGATGTACATAATATATATTCTTAGGTATCTGTAGTTGTTTATTTTGTTTATATTTTATTTTATTTTTTATCATTAGTGCTTGAGTAGGTCCTTTTCTTTTTGCTGACAGGTATGTCATAACTCCATATAATGAGTATCCACTGTTACTAGGCTTACTCCTCAAATTTTTGAATGGTGAATTACTGTGGTCAACCAGACGTGAAGTATTGAAGGTAGCTATACGTCAACAAAAACATTTGGATATAACTGTTTGATGCAGGGTTAACTTTTTAGCTCTCAGGTTCTTGGCATCATGGGAGCTCTGGATCCTCTTGTGCATAAACGAAACCAACAAAGCTTGCCTGGTTCACATGGCGAGGTTGCTCGTGCAGCCAGTGATTCAGGTCAACACATTCCATCGATGGATGAACTACCCATGGACCTTTGGCCATCTTTTGCTACATCAGAAGATTATTACTCAACGGTAGTACTGACTGCATTTGTCATTGTTTTCACTCTTCCTGGTGTTAATATTCCTCTCTGATGAATTCAGGTTGCAATCAACTCCCTCATGAGAATTCTTAGAGATCCTTCACTCGCTAGCTACCACCAAAAGGTGGTAGGATCTCTTATGTTCATATTTAAGGTGAAATAGCAGTTTATTCCAGTTCTGTTGATTGACAAAAATAGCTATACAATCTTAATTTATCTTGATTCTTGACATCATCAATTAATGCTGGGGATTTTTATGATTTGCGAGGATAGTCAATGGGCCTTGGCTGTGTACCGTATATACCCAAGGTTAGCGAATCAATTCCCTTTTATTTTTTTCCTGGAAATTTTAGTATTTGTGAATGAATGAAAAATTACTTCCTCTTGCATTCCCTTCTCTCTCTTTGTTTGTATGTGTTTCTATTTGCTGGATTTTTGTTATCTCTTTGCTTGCCCTTGTTTTGATCTTAACTTACTGACTCCTTTAATTATGAAGATCATCCGGTTACTATGTTGCATCATTTCATTTTCTTTAGTTGTTAGTCAGCTTTCTTCCACTCATACAAAAATGGAAATTTTTTAGCTACACAAGTTGAAATTAGGACGTTAAGAAAGAGTATTTTTATTCAAAAGGTGATCTTTCCATGTTAATTTCTATGTTTAGTGTGGAACTAAAAAATTGTTGGTAGATAACATATTTATATGTTGGAGGATCTTAGTGTTTGCTTGGTATTTTGTATTTGCAAGCTGTTTTTTTGTTTGGTATACTGGACAGCATTTATTGTTTTAGACTTGATTAACTTGTGTTTTCCTTTCCTATTTTATGTAGGTTTTGCCGGATCTCTTTCACATTGTTCGTACATGTGATGATTATCTTAAAGATTTTATAACATGGAAGCTTGGAACTCTGGTGTCTATTGTGCGCCAGGTGAGTTATGATTTCCTGAAGTGGTTGCACATATATACTGCCTTTTGTTTTTTTGTCTTTTAATGATATCTGGTGCTCTTGATTTGCTTGTGCAGCACATTCGTAAATATCTGCCTGAATTGCTCTCTTTAATATCTGAATTGTGGTCATCCTTCAGCTTTCCAGCTGCTGTTCGTCCTTCTCGTGGATTTCCAGTAAGTTATGTTCCTATTATTTGGTGTAGATGGAATAAACTGCATGTCATGTTAGGAGGCTACTCTTGTAATTTCTCTTGTATATTTTGGTCTCTTCCTCTTCATCTCGTTTAAACACTCTTTTTTACACTCAGGTTTTGCATTTAGTGGAACAGCTTTGCTTGGCCCTCAATGATGAATTCAGAAGGCATCTTCCTGTCATTTTGCCATCTTGTATTCAAGTTCTAAGCGATGCAGAAAGGTGTAATGACTACACCTATGTTCTCGATATACTTCACACACTTGAAGTGTTTGGTGGTAAGTACTCTCTTATGCAACACTGTTTGTTTCATTCATTGACATTTTAAGCAACTACTGTGAAACATTGTAATGTATTAATCAAGTGTAAGAGTGTAAAGAATGCAGAACCTTCTCTCTTCCATATAAGAGTCTAGAATATATCAGGAAGTTATACGGTAACATTTGGATATTGTGCTCCTCTGTGTCCTAATGGTGAAATGTTGAAGCAGTGCAACTCATCTTTGGGTATGGACTATGGACAACAATAGTTTCATTGTGACCTTGTGTTATGAAGGAAAGTGGCATTTTTTAGTGCATACATCAGAGAGCTCCATACCGGTTTCTCAATCCACTTGGAATACTGTTAGAGTGGATGCTGCAGTGGATATTTGAAATTCTGTTTTTCAAATTGCCATGCTTAAAAAATCTTCTGAATTCCAGCCTGTAGTGAATTTCTCATCATGCTTGCACAATTTAGGGACATTGGATGAGCATATGCATCTACTTCTTCCTGCACTTATTCGATTGTTTAAAGTGGATGCTTCTGTTGATATAAGACGGGCCGCTATCAAAACTTTGACAAGATTGATCCCCTGTGTACAGGTGAGTTCTTGGCTTGTAAAATTTCCTGTTGCCTGTATTAAAACGGACTGCTAATGGTCATTGCTTAATGCTATCATGATAAGATCCAGATATTAGTCATATTGTTATATTAGTTAAAATGTTTTACATAAATGGAATAAAAGCAGATCTCTTGATATATTGTAAAGCTGTGTAACCAAATAAATGCTAGCATGTGTACAGACACCAATGTATATGCACATGCAGTTGTGGATTCTATAGCTAATTGCAGATATTCTTATTTTATTTTCATCAGGTTACTGGTCACATTTCTGCTCTTGTGCATCACCTGAAGTTAGTGTTGGATGGGTATGTTTTTGCTTCCAGTTTCTATATAGAAAGCCTTCTTCGGTTCCTGCTATTGTGTCTGTGTATATATATATTCATGCATGTCTGTTAAATTCAGACATGGTCCTCTCGGTATATTTTTCCTTACCTGTTCATGTTTCTGTTTGTCATGAAATGTTATCTTATCATACCTTTCTTTTATTGATTCTCCTGTCCTACTGGCATGTTTGAGCAGTTTCTGTTGCATGGAAGTCTCTTCTGTGTTTTTCCTTTCATTGATACTTGATTTGATTTTACATGTGGGTGAGTTTTTTTTTCTGATTCTCTTAATTTCACCTTGGAGAAATATATTAATGTTAATACGAATTGTCCTCCTATTTCCATATTTCAGTATGTGTTGCATTTTTCTCTTGCATGATGCTCCAAACATGTAAGCTTGTATCTTGCAGGAAGAATGATGAGCTCAGGAAAGATGCTGTTGATGCACTTTGTTGTCTGGCTCATGCCTTAGGAGAGGATTTCACCATTTTCATCCCATCAATCCACAAACTCTTACTGAAGCATCGATTGCAGGTCTGTGCTTTTACCTGCATTATTGTTATTTGACTTGCTTATACAAAAACCTTCTTTTGTGTTGCTGCATTATATCTCAGAGTTGTGATGTCAGTCTTCCCCCTGAATATAAAATACAAGCTCTTTCTCTTGTCAGCATAAAGAATTTGAAGAACTTGAAGGACGCTTGAGGAGACATGAACCTCTAATTTTGGGGAGTACAGCTGCACAAAGATTGAGCAGACGACTTCCAGTAGAGGTTGTCAGTGATCCTTTAGATGATATGGAGAATGACCCTTATGATGATGGGGTTGACATGCAACGACATCTCAGTGGCCATCAGGTAACTTTTTCATACGAACATTTGCTCAATGGTTTTTGTTACTGATTTTTATTTATCTGTGTAGGAATGTGGGCTATGGGGTTAGCATGCATGTCAAAAGCTATAAATATTAAATGGTTTCAGCTAATTATTTCATATGCATGGTTTTGATTTTCAAAAGACCAAATAGAAGTTTGGCAGAATAAGTTGTTCTCTATTGATATGTGAAATGGCCTATTTATAGCCTTACATCTTACACCTTTTACCAAATAGTCCCTAGACTTCTTTCATATTCCCTAATTACCAACTTAACCCATTATTTATTATAATTCTCAACACTCCCTCAAGATGGGCAAAAGATATCCACTAAGCCCATCTTGTCACACAACCTAGATAAGTTTCCTGAACTAAGTCCCTTGGTGAGGCAATCGACCACTTGATCTCCAGTGAGGCACATGACTTAGCTTCAGTAGACCGTCATTCAATTTTTCCTTGATGAAGAATCTATCAATCTCCACGTGCTTAGTCCTATCGTGTTGTACCGGATTATTAGCAATGTTAATTGCCGACTCGTTGTCACACCACAACTTCATTTGGGCTCCTTGGTCCACCTTGAGCTCTACCAATAGGGCTCTCAACCACAACATCTCAAGCAACTCCTAAAGCCATGGCCCTGTACTCTGCCTCTGCAGTCGATCTCGAAACTACCGACTGCTTCTTGCTCTTCCAAGAGACTAAGTTGCCCCCTACAAACATGCAATACCCCGATGTAGACCTCCTATCATCAGCACAACTTGCCCAGTCAGCATCACAATATCCCTCAATGCCCAAGTGACCATTCTTCCTGAAGATTAGCCCCTTCCCTGGTGCACTCTTCAGATATCGCAGGATTTGGTACACCGCTTCCATGTGGCCTTTCCTCGGATCATGCATGTAGCGACTCACCACACTTACTGCAAATGAGACATCGGGACGAGTGTGACTCAGATAGATCAACCGGCCTACCGACCTCGGTACCGCTTCGCGATCAACTGGCTCTCCCGCTTCGCGACTCAGCTTGAACTTCGATCAATCGGAGAAGTAGCAGGTTTGCATCCCAAAGATACCTGTCTCTTTGAGCAAGTCTAACACATATTTTCTCCGGGACAAAACCACCCCTCTTTCCACGAGCTACCTCAATCCCAAGGAAGTATCTTAGTTGCCCTAGATCCTTCACCTCAAACTCCTTGCCCGGCCTCGCCTTCACCGAGCTATCTCTCCTCATCATCCCAAGAATGATCATGTCATCAACATATACTGCGAGCATCGTGGTGTGACCTCCATGTTGTCGAAAGAATATCAGTATGATCTCGCGTTGATCCGTTGATAGCCCACACCTATCATAGCTCTCTCGAACTCGTCAAACCAAGCTCGAGGAGACTGCTTCAATCCATACAGATGACTTCCTCAACCTACATACTTTGCCTACAGCTTTGTTTTGTGTCGAAGCCTCGAGGGTATCTCCATGTACACCTCCTCCAAGAAGTCCCCATGGAGAAATGCATTCTTCACATCCACTGGTGTAACTTCCATCCCCATTCACAAAGCAAGAGAGACGAGGGTCCGGATCGTGCTCATCTTCGCCACCGGTGCAAAGGTCTCATCATAGTCGATGCCATATGTCCGATCGCACCCTTTGCCACCAATCGTGCCTTAGTAGCGGCCAATTTTCCCTTCCGGAGTTTGCTTCACCGTGAAGACCCATTTGCACCCAACCGCCTTCTTGCTCGCTGTAACTGTGATTATCTCCCATGTCTTGTTCTTATCAAGTGGCCTCAAGCTCTTCATGCATAGCCGCCTTCCACTTTGGATCTTCTTTAGCAACTGCCAAGACTTAGGTATAGAGACAATGTCCAATGATGTAATGAATGCTCCATGTACAGGTGATGTAATGTTAGAATATGAGACAAATCCATGCAATATCATGTGGGAAACCAAAACGGTCGAGAGGATGTCCCGCATTGTCGCGAGAGGTCCTCCTTAAAATCATGGGGTCGGAGAAGGTACAGGAATCATATCACCTGTGTAATTTGAGTCCGAGGTGGATGGTGTAGGTGACTCGAGAGTCTGGGTAGGTCGGACAAAGGACTTGCAGGCACAACCGGCACTACTGGCACCTCTTCCATCATTCGCCTCCTCCTCCTCGTATACACCCTTAACTCCCTCGAAGCTTGAGTCTCACCCCATTCGGTTCAATCTCCTCCTCATCTTCCTGGCCCCTCCACCACAATCAGTATAGGGTACATGTACCTGTCCATCTCTACTATCGCTTCCCCTCTCGCCTCATACCTGAAGTATCAAGCTGAGTCGCCAAAGGGTGAGTTCACCTTCAACGTGTGGTATGGCTCGAATTCTCTAAATGTCACATCCATACTCACAAATAACCTCTTCTCAACTGGCTCCAAAGACACGCACTCTTCTCGGGTAGCGAATATCCCACAAAACACACTTTACCGCTCTAGGATCCAGACTTTCCAACCGATGGTCTCGTTATCCTTCACAAAGCACACACACCCAAACACCTTTAATGGAAGGATCCCACCATTATCTCCTTTCAACGATCTCACAAGGGGATTTCCATTCCAACACTCTTGAGGGCATCCTGTTGATCAATTGAGCAGTGTCAATCATCGCCTCGCCTCACAAGTGCTTTGGAACATTCATTGAAATCATCATACTACTGGCTACCTCTAGCAAGTGTCTATTCTTCCTCTCGCCTACTCCGCTTCAGGCTGGTGTGTATGGACATGTGGTTTGGTGATGTATCCTCGAGATGATAAGTATTCCCCAAACGCCTTGTTGGTATACTCGTCCCATTATCGGACCTCAATACCTTCACTCATCGCCTCAGTATTGAGTCCGAATAGCCCTGTGGAAATCTCCAAGCAATTCAATACATCACTCTTGTTTCTCATCAAATACAACCATGTAACACGAGAGAAACAATCAATAAAAGACACAAAATAACGATAATAATTCATAGAACTAACAGAACAAGGTCCCCAAACATCAGAGAGTATTAAATCAAAAATACCGTAACTCCTATTCCCGTAACTAACATAAGAGCTTCTAGTAAGCTTGCCAAACTCACAAGCATCACACACTAGTTTCTGTTTGTTTGCCTTTTCATACAAAGACGGATACAAACGACTCAACAAACTAAAAGAAGAATGTCCCATGCGCCTGTGATGTAACAACAACACATCCTCCACACTCTGCCCAACTCCTCCTACTCCAGCACTCTCAACCATGGATGTCAGGGCCGAGTCCATCCCTTCTCTATCCAGGTACCACAGTCCGCTATGCCACGTGCCAGTCCCAAGTCTCCGGCCACTCCCCTTCTCCAGGAAGATCACCTTGGGAATATCAAAAATAACAAAACATTTTAGTTGGAGAATAATGGCACTAATGGATAAAAGGTTCACTGGAAAAGAAGGAGCATGCAAAACATTGGACAACGTCATAGAATCGGTACATCTCACAGTACCCTTACCAACCACAGGCTGTGCTGTACCATCAGCAGTCTGGATGCTCTCTGGCATCGCTAGATGACTATAAGACGAGAACTCACTAGCAGTACCTGTCACATGTCGAGATGCACCAGAATCTACTATCCATTCTGGTGATCTTGAGGTGGATATAGAGGCAAGAGCATGTGTATCGTGAGTACCTTTGGTCGAGTGAGCATAGGAAGCGAGTTACCCCTAGACGATGTGGATGTGGATGTATCTTCACTCGCACCCTTCCTGTCTCCATCGATCGCCACTCTCGCTTCCTCTTCAACATCTCCAAGAACTTCGTGATCTTCATCGATAAAGACCACATCCGCCTCTCCTCGTCATCGGCTACCATCAAATTTGCCGGTAGCCTCCTCTTCCACCACCTCTACGACCTCCACGCCCGCGACCACGACCTCCGATCCGGCCACGACCACCCGAGTTCCTCTCCTTCGGTGGCTTAGTGCATGCCTGCTTCAAGTGACCTACCTGGCCGCAGTTGTAGCAATCACGAGTTTCAACCCTGGCCTCTGTGTTTCCCAAGTTGGAGACAACCAACGCAGACTTTACTCCAGGAGGTCCACTGTCCTCGCTCGTAGCTTAATGCGGCTCTCTTCCTCGTATCATAGCTGATCATCGCCTCCTCAAGTGAGGGGATTTTCGTTTGGGCTAACAACATCGCAGTCCTCTGCTCAAACGTTGGGGCCAACCCCTGGAGAAATAACATAGTTCGCTCCTGAACCAATGCCTCTCTCTCTTTGCACTCAGGATCTTTGCAGCCTGCTCGAGGCGAGAAATGATCATGCTCTAACCACAAGCGCTCCAGCTCTATGGAATACTCCTGCACCGTCCTATCTCCCTGGACTGCAGCATAGATTTCCCTCTTGATCTGGAACACCCTCAGATTATTCCCCACCCCATCATAAGTCCTCCTCAACTTCTCCCAGACATCCTTTATCTTCTCAATACCATCCACAGTGGCAGCAATAGATGGGACCATCGAGTTCAGAAGCCAGATGTACACCAACATGTGTGTAGACTTCCACTCATCTCTCCCTATAGCACCCTCAATCGGCTCTACTCGTCACCCGTCGTAAAACCCTCCGATTTCTTCCTGTCAGAGTATACCTTACCCGACGTGACCCGCTTAAGTATGTGGTCGGCCCATCGAAGCTTCAGATCAATAGGTGGAAGTTCCACCTTCACAAACGGTGGCCTCGTGGCGCTTTCACCCATCGACATCCTCATAAACTGCATCAAGGTCGCAAGGTCTGCAGGACCTAACTTCTTCACAATCTCCTCCATCGGATTCTTGCTAGCCTCCATTAATCCGACTTGTATTCAGGTGTCTAGATCGCAACCTTGCCCTTTTTTCTCTTCTTGACCCTTCTCTTGATTCTCCTCACATCAAAGTCTAGGTCTTTATCCCTTCATCTCTACCCATCCTTGGGATCCGTGGGTTATCACCCCCCCACAAGGGCTCCCTTCAATAGAAGATCAAAACGGAGAGATTCTGTTTTTTTTAGTGGCGGTGCTACTGATGGCAGCGGTGCTACTGATTCTGGCGGTGCTACTGATGGCCGGCACGAGTTTGACTGATGCAGTACCGTGCTCTGATGCTGGGTATCATGATCGCAGTCGATACAGATACCATGATGCAGATGCCGGCTACTGATGTGGCGCCCTCCTCCTTTCTCTTCTCTTTTTTTTTTTTTTTTTCCTAACCCTAGATTTGGAGGCTCTGATACCAAATAGAAGTTTGGCAGAATAAGTTGTTCTCTATTGATATGTGAAATGGCCTATTTATAGCCTTACATCTTACACCTTTTACCAAATAGCCCCTAGACTTCTTCCATATTCCCTAATTACCAACTTAACCCATTATTTATTATAATTCTCAACACCACCCAACTTTAAAACTTAGGGTATCAAATGAGACCCAGATTGGTTTTATTACACTCTAACATATGCTCTCAAGTGATAGCCCATTGAGCTTGACTGTTGGAAAAAAATGCAGGCTCATAAGAGGTTAAAAACAGGCTGTGCATGTGCCAGCACTGACTAATGGACCCTAATACTGTTGCATTGTGCTTATCTAAAAATATCATGGAATCTTATTTTAAAATTGCCTATTGTAGACAACCCTTGATAGATGAACTGCCCATGTCTTAAGCCCAACAGACTTTTGTTTGAGTGGGGCACAATAAAAATATAAAATTATCTCTGGCCTTCACAAAATGTTGAGTTTTCGAGTTTGACTATTTTGTTGCATGGCATTCATCTCACCCATGCAAGCATTTTTCGCTATGTCATTTTGAAATCTCTTTGTTTCATCTTGTTGTGTGGTTTAACTAATGTAAGTTTGTGCAGGTTAATGATAATCAATTACGCACCGCTGGAGAGGCTTCTCAGCGCAGTACTAAAGAAGATTGGGCAGAGTGGATGAGGCATTTGAGCATCGAACTGCTGAAGGAGTCTCCTTCTCCAGCGTTACGAACCTGTGCAAGGCTTGCACAGTTACAGGTATGGACAATAGCACCATTTATGAACCTATTCTTGCTGTTTCTATTCTGATCCACAACTTTTGCAGCCTTTTGTTGGCCGGGAATTATTTGCTGCTGGCTTTGTTAGCTGCTGGGCACAACTGAATGAGGCTAGTCAGAAACATTTGGTTCGGAATTTGGAGATGGCATTTTCATCTCCAAATATTCCTCCAGAGATTCTAGCAACACTTCTTAATTTGGTATGTTCTCTCTAATATTAAAAAATGTAGAAATCACATTGTGGTTTAAGACATACCTTTTTTTGCCATGCTTGCGTGCTGGAAACTTTTGCTTGTTTTGTGAAGTGTGTTATGTCTATAATATATTGTTTTGTTTTTAAGTAACCAATTAGACAATCATTGGCAGCATAAACCGTTGGAGTTTGTACAACTGTTCATTTAAAACTCTGCAGCCTGAATAAATTACTCTCTATTTCCTTTGTCATCCTGACTCCAGCTCAACAATGATACTTCTTCCAGATATTGATGTTACAGGTGGCTTAGAAACAATTTAAGAGAAACTGGTTTTCTTTTACCTTTTTTTACCAGCATAGGAATGGACAATAAATTTTGGGGAAAGCTTGCAAGAGTAAGGAAAGCTCGAGTTATTTATGCCGTTCCATTTCTTCCACATGAAAATTTAAGTTGAAAATTTCCCAAACTTTATTCCACTGTATATCTTTCATAAAGATTTACCTGAATCATCAAGATGCATAATTTTGTAATGAAGATAAGTTATTTGCACTGTTTATGCTTTTGTGGTTGCCAGTGATAGTGGTAAATGGAAATTTGGAATGTGCATTGAAATAAAAGGAAAGGATAGAACATGCAAGATTTAGATATATAATCCATTGTCATCCTTATGAATTTTTCCCATGCAATCCTACTCTCTGGTACCAGCATTAAGAAATTTGTCCAGAGGTGGTGGTCATTTTGATGCAGAACAGCCTTGAATATTAAAATTTTAGTGTTTTAGATGGGAATTATGGTTAGTGTAATGTATGCTGAATTGGATTTGATTAAGGATGTGTTTCGGGAGAATTTGGTGTCAATCTGGGCTCTGAATAGCATTATCAAGAAAAGAAAGAAGAGGAAAGAGTGTTTATAGAACAGAGAAGAGGAAGCAAGAACACTTAAAGCCGCAACCCTCAAACTGAATCGAATGCTCATAATTTCATTATTCAATGTCCGATCATTACATAGAAAAATGCTCCTTTTATATGCACAAAATAGAAATCTAAGTAGGAAAGGAAAATGCACATAATAACAAAACTTCCTACTAATACTCTAGTTCCTAAATAAACTAAGATTCCAAACAGTATTAATATTTCTGATCACAACAAATTCCCAGATACTGTAGTTTTGCGTGAAATATCAAAATATTCATAACTGTAATTTTTAAACCTCTCTCTCATTTGCTGCATCACATTGTTTCATCTTGGCTCCTAAAATGTGAAAAAGTAAAACTTCATATCATAATTTATGTAGTAGTCCTTGTAAATCTTCGCATGCTTGCCCTTTTCTGCTATTATATGAAGGGTGACTGTTTATCCTATTGATGTTCCTTTGCAGGCAGAGTTCATGGAACATGATGAGAAACCTCTACCTATAGACATCCGCCTCCTTGGTGCTCTTGCAGATAAGGTTGTTCTTCCTAATAAGTAACACTATAGCTGCACGGCCCTTGTGCTTTTGTATCTATTAAAAGTAGTACTTGTATATTTCATTCATTTGTTTATGGTGAATGCTACATTCCAGTGTCATGCATTTGCCAAAGCTTTGCATTATAAAGAAATGGAATTTGAAGGTTCACGCTCCAAGATGATGGATGCTAGTCCTGTCGCTGTAGTTGAAGCTCTCATTCATATAAATAATCAGTTACATCAGCACGAGGTCAGTTTTGAGGAAGAACTATGCTCTACTTTTTGTACAATTTTTCAGCTGCCTCTTAAAAATTTTATGTCAGGTTGTCTTAGTTTCTGATCATTCTTATTTCATTCCACCTTTGATTCTTAGGCTGCTGTTGGGATATTGACCTATGCCCAACAAAACCTGGATGTTCAACTTAAGGAGTCATGGTATTAACAAACATTGGCATGGAAGGAACATATTTCTGTTCTCTGAATAAATCATTGATGATTTGTTTGTTTCAGATGAAAATATTTTATATTTTAATTTTCCTGCATTTGTGTAGGTATGAGAAGTTGCAGCGGTGGGATGATGCTCTCAAAGCATACACCGTCAAAGCCTCTCAAGCTCCAAATTCACATCTTGCATTGGAAGCTACATTAGGTTTGCTTGAATTAACTCATGTTGGTTGTCACTACTGCCTGGCTTATTTTCTTGTGTAGTTAATTTCTTGTAGTCACTCCTTCATAATAGCCTGCTTTTTTGTATCAGAAATCTGATCTTGAGCTCTTTTTTGCAATTTACCTAAAATGAAAAGGAAATTGATAGCATCGTATGAATAAACTGATCTTGAAATATTGAGGAAGCACTGATTTCTTAAAGCTAGTCAATGCATCTACTGATTGTATCAAATGTTCAATAAGTATTTTCAGTGGTGTGAACTCACCTGATTGCCCAGGTGCTGCCTAGGATTGTTCATGGGCAGGGATAACTCATGTAATTGTCGAATTTTGATTATTCTTGCCTCAGAAGTCAAATGTCCAATAAGAAACTCTATTACTGCATTCTTTTTCTTGGTTTATGAGGCCATTTTTTTCAACTATAGTAGTCCTCTTCTGTCTCTTCCATAACGAGTGTTTGTTTGATTCAAGTCGATGTAGGTTTGGAAGAAGAAAGCAACACTAAACAACAATAACTGCAGAAAATTGACTAAAGCATTAACAAAAACTGAAGTTGGAACAAGAAAAGGAGGCCTGGAGTTCAGAGAGAAATCTCTAAAATCTAAAATTGATGGATAGAAAATAAAACACTGATTAATAAAAATATCCCTAGTAGCCATTTATACCAGTCAAAGTCCTAGCCTTGATACTTGTAGGAAAAGAGATTTTTATTAAAAGTCAAAGGCTAATCACATAACAATTAGAGAAACCAAATAACATATATTTATAGCTAAATAAGAAAATTAATAAGGAAAATATTAGAAACTTCAAGCATCACAAGTGACTGTATTAGCTAATAAGCTAATTGGCACCTCATCTGCTTGCATTGATTAACTGTATAGCGTTGCTTTTAGTCATTTCTTGCATCCAGTCTGCTAAAGTTTGCCAGATGATTCCTGTCAAGGGTCATGGTTGCTAATGGTATTTAATGTAGGTTGTTATTGGAGCAGCCTTATAGGATTGCCCTTTTGGTTGGTTGAAAGATTATCTTTGAATGGAGCTCTTTTTTATAGTGATGGAGGCCACCTGGAAGCATTGGGCCAGTGTACCTGCATTACCTTGATGGCCTATTCATGCAATGATACCCCCCTAGTCTTCTATTTAGATATCAAATTTCATCCTCCATTTCCTCCCCATGTATTTTTCCATCTTGAGGGATGGGGATGCATCACTTTTTTATCCTTCCTTATTTCAAGAGTTTGAAGATCTTGGAATGTTGAAAGTAATCATCATTGTGTTCTATGTAGGGAGGATGCGATGCCTTGCTCAGTTAGCTCGGTGGGAAGAGCTTAACAACCTATGCAAGGAATATTGGACACCAGCTGAGCCTTCTGCTCGTTTAGAAATGGCTCCGATGGTTGTTTTCTGAACTACATGCAGTTGTCATAACTTGATCCACTGTGCATGCTTACGTTTTTGACTTGATTGTCAGGCTGCTCACGCTGCTTGGAACATGGGTGAGTGGGATCAGATGGCTGAATACGTGTCTCGATTAGATGATGGTGATGAAACTAAACTTCGGGGTTTGGGGAATACTACTGCCAGTGGTGATGGAAGTAGTAATGGCACATTCTTCAGGGCTGTGCTATTAGTTCGTAAAGAGAAGGTACTCTTTGAATTAGATCTATATTAACTCCAGTTTATTTGCGTTGTTTTTTTTTTGTGTTGTGTGCTTAATCATTTCATTATTACCATTTTTTCTGCAAGTATGATGAAGCTGGTGAGTATATTGAGAGAGCTAGGAAGTGCCTGGCAACTGAGCTTGCTGCACTGGTCAGTTTCTGATTTCCTCATGATACTTGTAATTAAGCATGGGTTTCTAAGTTGGCTTTTGCATATATGACTTCTCTTTCCGGATGAAATTCTTTCTTATTGACTATTATAATATCTTGAGGTATTTTCTTCTACAGGTTCTGGAGAGCTATGAGCGTGCTTATGTCAACATGATCCGTGTTCAGCAGCTATCAGAACTAGAGGAGGTTTGCTCAATAGTATTTGAGAATATATCTACCTTGTTTTTGTTCTATTTCTGCCTACAGCCATGAAATTAAACTGTAGTATGGGGTGGTAATTTGTTTTGTAACAGGTCATTGACTATTGTACACTTCCTGAGGGAAATCCTGTTGCTGAAGGACGGCAGGCCCTTGTACGCAATATGTGGACAGAAAGGATACAAGGAGCAAAGCGTAATGTTGAGGTAGAGATGGCTTTATTCTCTCTCATGCACATGCGCATTCATCTTTTATTCTAACCAGTTGAAGTTGAGATATTTTCCTGATGGTAAATATTTCTAGATATGAGGTTTCCATTATGGATGATTGTGAAAATGAAGTCAGCTGAGATAATGGCATTTAAAGCTAGGTTAAAACATATTGCAAGTGCTGATGAGGGTTCATAGACTATTGCTTCCCACTTTCAGTGAAAAACTTTCAGGGATAGTGACAATTGTTTTTTCTCTGACCTGTTTGACCATTTTTATGCTTGATTTTTCAGGTCTGGCAAGCTCTTTTAGCTGTGAGAGCACTTGTACTGCCTCCAACTAAAGACATTGATAACTGGCTCAAGTTCGCTTCACTATGTCGAAAAAGTAATCGGAACAGTCAGGCTAGATCCACATTGGTTAAACTTTTGCAGGTCTGTGGTCTATGTCTCGCCAAACCAACATTGATGTTAATTTTGGGATTGATTCTCATTTGTCTTTGCCTGCTAAAATTTGAATTGTAAACAGTACGACCCTGAGACATCTCCTGAAAACATGCGATACCATGGGCCTCCTCAAGTAATGTTGGCATACTTGAAATATCAATGGTCACTTGGGGAGGATCACAAGCGAAAAGAAGCTTTTTCTAGGTTGAAGGTGTGCATAACTGATTTAGCTGACTATATCAGGCACAATTACCTTAATCGTATATAGCTTCATTTGCTAATTCTGATTCCCTCTTGCTACATATTTTTCTTGGATGCCAAATCACTTGTACAGGATTTGGCCATAGAGCTTTCAAGCACCCCAAATATGCAGTCAATCATACCGGGTTTAATGGGTAGCACAGGTCATAACGTCCATCTCCGGGCACGTGTTTATCGTATACTTGGAGCCTGGCAGTGGACGCTTTCTCCTGGTTTGGATGATGATTCCATACAAGGTGGCTGCCTCCTTTCCACACTAATTTCTGTAAGAATTCTTTTTGGTTTTGTTGTTTTAATGATTCACCTTTTTCTTGGGTGCAGAGATCCTTTCATCATTCAGGAATGCCACTCAGTATGAAACAAAATGGGGAAAAGCATGGCACTCATGGGCTTTGTTCAATACAGCAGTGATGTCACATTATACAGCAAGAGGGTTTCCAAATGTTGCCTCACAGTTTGTTGTTGAAGCTGTCACTGGATATTTTCATTCAATTGCCTATGCAGCAAATGCTAAAGGTGTTGATGGTAGTTTACAGGTAAATAATATCTCATGGATAGGTCTCCTTGCACATTTTAAATCTTTGACACCAAAAAAATGTGGACTTCATCTTTTGCCATCAGCTTTTACTACGCTCTTCTTTCTTTCCACAATGTAACAGTCACTTAAATAGGCACCTTGTTGGTTGTTATAAATGATGAAGATTACAGTGTGAATCTGGTCACAATTTCAATGAACCTGCAGTTTGTACTTTCAAATTTATGTGGAGATGTGTTAGCATGCATATGATCATTTTTAATACTATAGGTATACATTTGTATTGCGATGCCTGCATTTTTCACTGGGTAAAAGAGTGTTGTTTCCTATTTCATGTTTTAAAATCAATAATTAAATATTCATCTTTCTTATTGTCCTGAATCCTGGTTTGTTTCCTTCTATATATTAATACTCCAGATGGGTGTTCTCTTTAATTGTGTTGCTTGTTTCAGGATATACTCCGCCTTCTTACCTTGTGGTTCAACCATGGAGATACTGCAGAAGTTCAAATGGCACTGCAGAAAGGATTTGCTCATGTTAATATCAACACATGGCTTGCTGTTTTACCTCAAATAATTGCCAGGATACATTTGAATAACCATGCTCTGAGAGAACTAATTCAATCGCTTTTGGTGCGAATTGGACAGAGTCATCCACAGGTGTGCATTTTTTGCTTGATGCTTTTCAAAATGATAGCTATACTGTTTTAGGCAGGGCTAATGGATAAAAGAACTGAAATATAAATTGTTGAGTTTGTATTAAGTTGCAGAACAAAATGAATGAGATAGTGATTATGCTAGAGAAGGTTGTATTTAACTTGATCCCCATGGAAAAAGAAAACCCATACAATTGCAACATGCAGTGCAAAAAATAGTTTATGAATAGTACATTTTTCTAGAATTTCGTTTAATAATCTTGAACATTTTCAAATCAGTTTTGCGTGGTAGAATGTTTTTTATTTTATTTTATTGTTTCCTTGGGTCGATTTTGTATTGTTTTTCATTTCTGTAAGCATGGGTAAAATTTCTGAAAGCAAGAGAATCCTGATTGCATTGAAGTCACAAACAATAGTTCTAAAAACTGTCATTGAGGTAAACACTAGATGTTGATTGCTCAACCTAAAAGGTAGGAATCTTCCTTTATTCCACAAGTGTAGTCTTCCAATATATTTTTAAGTGCTACTTTGGTGGCACAAGTTTTGCATTGCATGTAAGTTCTTAAGATAAATGTCTCTTCACTCAAATGCGTCTGGACCTCTGCATGTGTTCAAGGAATTGATATTTTTGCAGGCTCTTATGTATCCTCTTCTCGTGGCCTGTAAATCTATAAGCAATTTACGTAAAGCAGCTGCTGAGGAAGTGGTAAACAAAGTTAGGCAGCATAGTGGTGTGCTTGTGGATCAGGTAATTTAGTGGTTAATTTACAATTGATTAATTCTTAGTTGCAGTTTGGTTTATCTTAATAATGGTCTTCGTTCACATGTAGGCACAACTTGTATCAACAGAACTAGTTAGAGTCGCGATACTTTGGCATGAAAAGTGGCATGAGGGACTGGAAGAAGCAAGTCGTTTGTATTTTGGTGAACAGAACATTGAGGGAATGCTAAAAGCATTGGAGCCTCTGCATAAAATGCTTGAGGAGGGTGCTATGAAGGAGAATATTACTATAAAGGAGAGAGCATTCATTGAGGTTGCAATTAATGTTATCGTATTAGTCATTACATATTTTTGCTCTTTGATATCTGCTATTAGTGCATTTGATATTAGTTTAAACTGTTCTGGATTTTGAGCATAATTCAATTGTTGAATTCTGGATCTTACTTTTTTTTTATTCTATGGTGCTATCCTGCTATTCTAATATATTGAATTCTAATATATTGAATCAGATGACTCCCTTTGTCTTGAAACTCATTTGTAATTTCTGAAAATGGTCCGCAGGCATACCGGCATGAATTGTTAGAAGCATGGGAGTGTTGTATGAAGTACAAGAGAACTCTAAAAGAGGCTGAACTTACTCAGGTATGGTAGTTTGAGGGAGTGAGATGTGTGATTTTATGGTAGGTTTTTAGTACTGGTCAGGAAATAGTAAACTCTGCTTATGTGTGCATGAATCTGCCCGGGGGTGGATGAATTGGTTGGAAAATCAAGACATATGAGTATATTCCCTCAAACTGATTGCTATTCTGTGCATAGTTTTTGCTTCAAAACATCAAAAGCATCAACAATTATATAGAGTGCCTTTTAGGCCTTGTTTGGGGCTGTGTTTGCACCGGAGTTTCAGTAAATTTTGAAAAAAAAATTGTTTCAAATTATTGTGTTTCTAGATTATTTTGATGTGCTGGTGGAAAAAATGGAAAAAAAAACATTATTTTAATGCATGTCTAAGCAAAAAGTACTTTAAAAAGCAAACTCTACTACATTCCCAAACAAACCTTTAGTTTCATTAGATTTCTAGAAGCTGTAAACTGATTTATTTATCTTGATTCAGGAGCCCATTGTTTGTTTGTTTTTTATCAATTTACTCTTTCCATTTTTTTCAATTTTTGGTGTTTGAATAAATGCTGTACAATGTTTATGTCTTGGATGTAATCACCCACTGTAGATTGCAGTCTAAGCTTGGTCCTGTAAGGACAAAGTTTAGATGAAGTTGTACACTCCCCCTCCTCTCACTTTGAATTCTAACAACAGAAGCAAAGCCTTAATCCCTAACTAGTCGTTGTGTGATCATAAACCAAATTTGTCCCAGCATTATGATAGATAACCATTCAATACCTTACTCCATAACTAGTCAGGGCCAGCTATATGGAACTTTGTGCTATTCTGTGTTATCATAAACCAAATTTGTCTCAGCATTATGATAGTTAACCATTCAATACCTTAATCCGTAACTAGTCAGGGCCAGCTAAATGGAAGTTTTG
Organism: Salix exigua; assembly: GCA_032356905.1. NCBI lineage: Eukaryota > Viridiplantae > Streptophyta > Magnoliopsida > Malpighiales > Salicaceae > Salix > Salix exigua. Next base: position 8,285,399 of record CM063596.1, read on the forward strand.
TGCTATTCTGTGTGATCATAAACCGAATTTTTCTCAGCATTTAGATAGTTAACCATCCACTTTGTGTTCAGTTTCCCTCTACCTCCTTTCATCCCTTCCACTGTCAACTTTCCATTCCTGTGAATTGTGGCCTTTAGTGGCCTACTCTAGACAGACCCAGGCTGTCTAAGGTGTTTTTCTCTAGTTTTCCATACAGTGGAAAATGTGTTAATTTCTAATCTTATCTCTGTCTGTGTTACCATGCATGCATCTTAGCATGCACATTGCCACCACATTTTATGAGGGTTTTTTTTGTGCACGATTCACTCCTAAAAAGCTCACTGTTTTATGTGGAACTTACCTTTCACATATGAATGGTTTTTATTCTTATTTGATGGAAAAGGAGTTTTTGAGGTAGAATATGCACAGAAGAGCAATGAGAAATACTCCTAAAATACTAAGAGGAGAAACATCTTTTTCCATAGCTCAAGTAATGTAATCAAATTTTAGGCTTAGATGAAGCTATGCTTGGGAAGGTGTGCTTGTATCAAAACCACAAGCTAATGGTGTGAACTATGTCTTGATCAGGCATGGGATCTATATTATCATGTTTTCAGACGAGTAGACAAGCAGCTTCAAGTCATGACGACTCTTGACCTGCAGGCAAGAATGATATAGCTTTATGTTAATTTCTAGCCATTTATTGAATTGGAATTAACCATTCTTTGATTGTGCAAAATAGTCTGTTTCTCCTGAGCTGGTAGAATGCCGTGATTTGGAGCTTGCTGTTCCTGGAACGTATCGTGCTGGTATAATGAGCTTTTTAGAAGACTCAAGTCATTATCAAACCCAAGTTTCCTAGCTAATCTTTCGACTTGGTTTCCCATGCTTCAGATGTTCCAGTAGTAACAATAGCGTCATTTTCTCCTGAGCTTGTTGTCATGACATCAAAACAGCGACCCCGGAAATTGACTATTCATGGCAGTGACGGGGAAGATCATGAATTCTTGCTGAAGGGACATGAAGATTTGCGCCAAGATGAGCGTGTCATGCAGGTTATCTATCTTTTGAACAGATATTTATTATTTTACTCTGTTGTGCAAGATGATGCTATTTGGTTCCATTGCTTGGTTATGCTAAAAATCAGCTTGTTGTTACCAGCTATTTGGATTGGTGAATACTCTGCTGGGGAATTCAAGAAATACTGAAGAGAAGGATCTGTCTATTCACCGATATGCTGTAATTCCATTATCTTCAAACAGTGGGTTAATTGAATGGGTTCCTAATTGTGACACACTACACCAACTCATTCGAGAATACAGGGATGCTAGAAAGGTATCTTAAAATTTTATTGGGGATTGGATAGGGGGCATGGGGTGTTGAGGTTTTTGATTGTGCTTGTTCAATGTGTCATTATGCTAGTATTTTGTGGTGAGACAGCTGCAATTGATGGAGTCCAGTATTTCTTAATCATTTCAGATCATCCTAAATCAAGAGCACAAACTCATGCTCGGTTTTGCCCCGGATTATGACAATTTACCACTCATAGCTAAAGTTGAAGTCTTTGATCATGCTCTTCAAAATACTGAAGGAAATGACCTGGCCAGGGTATGGATTGAAAATTCATCTTATCAATATTTTTTCTTCTTTCCCATGACCCTATTTCAGAACACCAAGTTATGTTTTCTGCTAGGTTTTGTGGTTAAAAAGTCGCACTTCTGAGATATGGCTGGAGAGGAGAACAAATTACACGAGGAGTTTAGCGGTCATGAGCATGGTATGTGTTCTCCTTGTATAATCGTTTAGCAGTCATGAGTATGTTATGTGTTTTGTTATATTATATAACTGCTTTCTTAAAGGTCCATTCCTATACTAATAGAACTCCAGCAAATGTCATTATTTCACCAGTCTAGCTGACTTGTATATCAAAAACAAACATATAAAAAAATTTCTATCGCTATCTTGAATATTTCAATGGGGATAACTCCCTGGCCCTAATTTGACAATCAATTGAATATTTCCAAATATCATCGGCTCTCTTTTGCCTTTGAACTTTTCCAGCATAAGAACTTTTCCAGGTGAATGTTCTGGCAATGATCACAGATATAAGTTCTTGATGCATCTAGTTGTTGGATTTCGAAGTTTTAACTCTTAAACAATGAAGTTGTTGCTGGCCATCTCACTTTCTTTTGTCTACTTGGCTTAACTTCTATCAAATAAATAAATAAAAGCTGCTGTTTTGTTTCAGGTCGCCTACATTCCTGTTTTCTTAATTCACTGTCTCTTTATAGTTAATTGTTTTTTTTTAGAGCATGGAAATGATTTAAAGTTAATTGCTTTTATTCAGGTTGGTTATCTTCTTGGCTTAGGTGATCGACACCCTAGCAACCTCATGCTGCATCGCTACAGGTAGATAATGATTAGAACAAAGGCAATTATTGAAAAGTGCTAGTATTTGGGATTTTTTTCATACTTGTATGTTTTGCAGTGGGAAGATCTTGCATATTGACTTTGGAGATTGCTTTGAAGCTTCAATGAACAGGGAAAAGTTTCCTGAGAAGGTATGTTCTAGAAAAAAACTGCCTCATCATATGATTCCTAACGCACAAGAATGCTTAAAATGACATTTTCAATGTAGGTTCCCTTCCGTTTGACAAGAATGCTTGTGAAAGCTATGGAGGTTAGTGGTATAGAAGGCAATTTCCGCTCTACTTGTGAAAATGTGATGCAAGTTCTCCGAACACACAGGGATAGTGTTATGGCCATGATGGAGGTATGAACACTGAATTGACTGTTCTATTTTGTGCTTCTGTGTGCTACTCAGTAGGAAAATTCAAAGATCAAATTAAATGCAGGATTTGAATATCCTCTGAAAATCCACTTTTATAGAACATCAGATGCTGGTGTAAGCAACAGCAACCAATAAGTGTGCAAGAAGTTTAATTTTGCAATAGTATAGATGATGCAAGAGTATTTATTGTATGACAACCAATTATACATGTCGTTCAGTAATATTTAAGAATTTTAAGTGTTGAGTTGAATATATGCTGTTCAGTGAGAAAAAAAGGGTAAAGGTTTCTTGGAGGTTAATATATGACTGATCTGGCTTTCAATGCTACCGCTAAAAATAAAGTGATGATTCTTGTTTATGTGACTATGAGGTAAGTGAATCTGGTTCCCCTATTTTTCAGGCTTTTGTTCATGATCCTCTCATCAATTGGCGCCTTTTCAACTTTAATGAGGTCCCACAAATGTCAATTTTTGCCAATAGCCATGTCCCTGCTGCTGTCAATGCTGAGGAATCTGCTCTTAGTAGAGAGCTCCCGCTCCCTCAACTGCAACGCGGTGCTCGTGAGAGAGAACTTCTTCAGGTATCATTTTATATCTCAGATGTTAGAACCTTTGCAATAATGTTCTTTGATGACTCTTATATATTCAATTGGGTTTATGTAGGCTGTTAATCAGCTTGGTGATGCTAATGAGGTTTTGAATGTACGTGCTGTGGTTGTCATGGCCCGGATGAGTAATAAACTGACTGGACGTGATTTTTCCACACCTTCATTATCTGCAAGCTCTACCCAACATGCAGTAGATCACAGCTCTTTAATTCCTGGAGATATTCGCGAAGTAGATCATGGCTTATCTGTTAAATTGCAAGTTCAGAAGTTAATCATTCAAGCCATGTCGCTTGAAAATCTGTGCCAAAATTTTGTTGGGTATGATGCCATTCTGCCTCCCCACCTTTTTTTTTTGTTTGTTTTTTTTTTTATCTAAAAGTGCTTCTTGTTCATGGTTCCATTTATGTTGTGCTTTTCAGGTGGTGTCCCTTTTGGTGAACTGAAGGAACAACCCTGCTGTCTAAACAACTGTGCATAGCTCGATCCCCTCGAGAGAAGCAGCCTCGCGTTGTAACTTGTGTATATATAGATAACAGTTTGAAGAAACGAATGTTGCATATAATATTGTATATAGTGGAGTTGCTGCACAGTAATTGTAATTTCTGTGACGTCTTGAATTATAACCTGACAACAGCCTGTTAGCAAATTGCATCGGGTGATTTACGTGACGACGACCGTTTTCTTGTCATTTGTGAAAAATATCAGCTTGAGAAGAAGGGACATTTGTGATCTGGTCCGTTGGCACTGTCTCGAGTGTAGGAGCCGAGCCGTGGGTATTTAATGTAATTGTATGACTCTGATACACGCTATTTAACCATATAATTTTAAAATTATGGGTATTGAATAAATATAACTGATAATTGCTCCAGTAATGATAATAAAAGAAACATATTGCCTTCATGTAATGAGATTAATTGTTGCACCGACAACAATTGTAGCAATATGATGACGACGGGTGAATTCAAGAGAAATTATTCTTGTTCATATCTATAATCTTTAAGAAAATCCATTTGCTAGCTTGTCACATTTACGTATCCTTTTAAAATCCAATTTTTAATATATGGGGAACTGCATGCTACATTTGGGTCACGCGTCTCCTCTTCAAAATCCCTCAATTTTCTTCAAATGTTTTATGTAAACAGGGGGTATTTTTTTAATAAATAATAATTATTATTATTGGAAATAACTATTTGTTTAATGTCAATCATTAATATTTTACTCAATTTATATTTATATAACTGCAACAATACCGATTAATTAATAATTTTATTTCAAACCCTTTGCTCTCTATCTACACAAAAACTTGGAACGTTCAGAAACAAGTACGAACCACATGCACGTCTGTTTTCTTATGTTAGCAACATTTTCTTAATAACATGCGAGGAGCCAAATTCGACAATAAATAAATAAATATAACATTGTTTTCTTAAAAATAAAAAATCGGACTGGTGACTCGGTAATTGCGTAGCGAACTAGGGTGCCACGTGCATTTTTACTGTTTCTGATACAGAATCATTTTCTCCTATCGTGGTATATCGCTTAAGAACTATGCGCCGACTATATCTATAGCTGTGCAACTCAACAGTGATTAGATAAAAAAAATCCAGTAAAACCTGATGGTAAAGGTAATTCAAATTTGATCTCCAAATCTAATAATGCTTGCTATCTCCAGCAGCTGCCCGGATAAAGTTCAGAGATGTTTGATTTGCCGAACATATACATATAGCAATGTAAAGAATGCTTCTATAAGAAAATCTTATAACTAAAGACATGCATCTCCAGTTACATCATACAAATACAAAAGATAAAAAAGAAAGATTGAACAGAGGGAGGGAAATGAGATTGGGGCTAATTGTTCATGATCCACTTGAATTTACTTCCTTTTGAGTTTCAGCAGAGGTAATGAGGAGGTTGGGTGCTCACAAGACTAGAGAGACAATGGCTCATACAAGTTGAGAAGTGATGATTTGTCTCAAATTGAAGCTCTTGCGCGCACATGGACATCTGGTATTGTGCTTATTTTGCCTAGAAACATTACTGTGTATCAGATTTATAAACAAGAACCTCGTTGACAGGAATGTGGCTTGAGCAAGGGACGTTTCATCCCATTCAGGACTACAGAAAAACTAAATTGACTTTTTTCTTCAGTTTCCCAAGGAGATCTAGACCTGCAAGAAACACCATTTAAAGTTGGATACATGATTCTCAGCGGTTATTGTGCAACTCTGTTCTTGTGCTTGCTCCGCATCAGGCTCAGTAGGAAATCTGTAAAAATATGCTCATAATCTGGCATTTTCCCATACCCTGCAAATGGATTTAAAAACTTGTTTGATCACTTGCGTGCCCTAAACAAATATTGTAAAACAGAAGCTAGCATGCATAACAAACTTTATTGAAATAGAATGCATCGAGCGCCATAATGTGGGGAAGATTCATGAGAGAACATCAAGAGGCAGGTCAGACAGAGACGAGGGTCCTATTCGAAATTAAAAACTTGAAAGATAGAATACTTGCCAGGAAAGTAATTGATGTCTATCACGTAAAAAATATCTTTTGTCCCATGCTCTCGGATCATATCTACATTAAACAATCGGAGTCCCTAGAAAAAGCAGAATAAGATAGCTAAGAGTAACAGCAAACCAGATATACATAACGCCTCGCCAACCACGGAGCTCAATAAAGTGAAGATATATGTAAAAAGAAAAGACAAAAAACATGGATCTACCAGTCGGTGACGAAGCTCCCTTGCAAGCTTCTCCAGCAAAGGAGGGGGAGGAAGTTCTGCAAGATCAACACAAAGTTATTGCAAGGGAGATGCTAAGGCCTACAAAGAAACAGTTGAGCCAGTTCCAGTTCTTTCCATGACCAGACCAATCACTTTTACTGAAATATAGCATCAGTAAGAATCTGTATTCAATCATATTCTACAGCTCTAATAATAAACCCTGCGATCAAAGGCCCTTGCTAGAACTCAGTTATTCAGTATTTATTCCTCGAAATCATGAAATGATTTATCTTAGTAAGATGGGAATAAATAAATTAGTTACAAAACTGAAACCAAATGAAACCGTAGAAATAAGAAAGAAAATCATAATGAAAGCATCGGAAAGGAAACTGAAAAGTAAAATGTTTCCAAGAATCTCACCAGCAACAGAGGGGTCAAGGTCTGCATCATCTGCAGAAGCTGCAGCAGATGAAACCCTTGGAAAACGAAAAACACCTTCAACTTTTGATACTTCTTGCTTAGTAACGTTAGGTAGAGAGAATCGTCGTACAACCTTTATGGCTTCACCAACAATATAAATCTTGAAGAGAACACCACCTGGCATGAGAGGAAAAAAAAAACTTACAAAAGAACACTGATGGGCACATCAAGAATTATTTCCTTGCATTAGTCAGAACATAGTACCATGATTAACAAACTCTTGCAACACTAAGGGAGGTTCAAGTTCTGAAAGGGAGAATTGATCATAAGCAAGAAACAATTCATGTGACTTGGCAGTTCCATCCACAACTAGCGGTTTTGCAACTGAAAATATTAACACGTGGAAAATTAATAAAACAACGTTGGGTAAGGAAAAGACATGCAGACATTTATTAAATTGCATGAAACATCCAACTGATACTAAAATAATTCCAAAGTTATGACAATGGATACAGCAACTTAAGGCAAGGAACCTGATAAACCCATAGCCTTGGATATTTGGAGAGACTAGTGCTAGACATCTATTAGTTTGCAAATAAAAAAGAAACCCCACCTAGTGGCAACTTTAATCCAGCTCTGGTAACTTCATGAGGGATGGATGATGGATCGTTATTAATTACCATCTGCCTTGGAACACAGACCTTGCCTATAGAAACAACAATAAATGCAAATCTGGTCAGCATTACTGAAATGCTTCTTCCATATGACAGTTCAGTAAGCTGGAAGAGAAGGGTGTCCCACAATGAGGATGAAAACAGCAGAAGGATTACCATGGCAATCAGATAAGTTGAGATCAGTCACATCATTGAGCATGGACTGGCGATTGAGTAGATGCTCTATAGCATCTGGAGGATCGAGGATAGCTACTTCGGGATTTTCTTTCCTGTAATCCTTCAAGAGGGAAGAATATATATATATAGATAAACTCCTTTCTCAGGGCAGGAACAGTTTAGAACAGAAAAAAATTAAGAGAAAATAATACACGGAAATAAGACTATTAGTAACTGTCAGTGAATTGAGGCATCCGGTAGCCAAAAAATCATAATTGTAATGGTTTAAACTGTAAACCATTACAAAATAGCTAAACCATTGACTGTAATAAAAACAACAGATATATGTTGTACAAATTAAACTAATGTGTGAGAGTCCTTACATTGCAATCCAAATCATCTACGCCAAGGGCCAGTTATGCAAGAGCACAAACCACTGATTACCTTAATAACCACTCAATTTTTTTATAGAGAAAATCTGATAGGGAAAAGATATTTAAATATGCACACCACACACTATAGGGACAAGGAAAAGGTTAAGAGAGAAGTTATTTAAATACACACATTGTAGCATCAACTTTAATCGATCAGTAAAAGTGAGCCAATCTTGCATCATAAAAGAAAGTGTACTTCAAGACCTGCTAGAGGCACTTACTATAGTTAAGAAAGATCAAATGTATTGTTCCATTATGTTATCAATTGCAAAGACCAATGTTTAATAAGTCCAACAAGCCAATAAATCCCAGCAGCAAAAAGTGTAGAAACTTCAAAAAGAGATGAATGAAATATTGCAACTAAGCTCAACAAACTTAAAAGGTCATCCAGAATGATCACAGAAGTAAAATCCTTGCTTGTTAGAGTTCTCGAGAGAATGACTTCAAACATCTGGTCAAGATTCGTGCTGGGATGAGATGGGAGTGCAAATCTCTGCACATTATGTCAGATTAAAGGAGTCTCCAGGTTCAAGAGGGTAATTTTTTATTTTAATGATTTTACACTAATTTAAGCTTAATCCCCAGCGCATATGGATGGAATTATTTTACATCAATTTATATGTTGAACATTGAAAAACTCTGGTTCATTCATTATACAGTATTACAAGTAGATACAAAATTAACATTAAGAGATCAGAATTCGATGACAAACCTCAATAGTTCCGCACCAATCCTTTCCCAACAGCTGCAAGGAAGATAAACTAATCAGATACTTGCTCAAGTACTAGGTATGTAGGACATGAAGAGCATATATGGAAGAAGAAAAAAATCGCCCACAGTCTGATCAGAAATTAAAAACCACTAACCCGAGCCAACCAGCAAATGCAAATGAAAAGGCTATTCAATCATACAAAAAAAATATTCAAAATGGTAATAATAAGAGGATATGGAGAGAAAGAAACCAGCACTAACCTTGTGCAAAACAACATCGAAGGGACCTTGATCCAGCAATGGCCTGTTTAGATCAATGGCAACGAACAATATTCCCTTATTTCTGCACCAGACACGGAAATTTGTTTATAGTTGCGGAATGCCTTAAGATAAGGAGGCAACGGTTTGGAAACTTGAGTTACGAGAGTATCAAGAATTTCCTTCATCCAACCGATGCAGGCATTTCAAAACATCTTTTCTTTCTTTCTACCATAATAGGAATTAACTTCATCAAGAACAATGACAGAAAAGAGAGTGTGGGGTTTGCAAAGGACCCCTGAAACTGTTCTAAACAAGCTTAATTCACAGTAGTTTTTTCAGCACAGAAAACTACAGACAAAATAAATCCGAGTAAAGTATGAAGTTGCAGTTACAGGTTAGAAATGCAGCTTATCAGTGTGTATAATGAGAGGCACAAACACAGGAAAAAAATGGAAATGGAGAATAACAGGAATGAAGTTGTAAAGTTGGCAACGAGTGCTGACATCACGTGGCTTACACACAGGGATGTATAATCGACAGATATTTTGTGAAGTCTTAACACTCTAAAACTAAATAATAAAGTACCAAACATTGACTTTATGTTCATCAATGAAGAACAGTCCAAAGAGTATATATTGTGGAATATGCCCATCAATTGTTTTTCTTTTAACTGTTCTGAAGAATCCAGATACCTGGGCGTGAAAGCATAAATGATTAGTCAAGCAAAACACTTGCATGCTTATATGCTGGGAAATAATTTATTTTAGAAATTGATTTTCATGGGAAAAATAACTTATTAATGTTTTTTTTCAAGTTTATATAAAAAAAACACCTTTTAGTTTTTGGCTATATCATGAATAAATAATTAGAAAATTAATTATTAATGTTTTTTTATAAAGCAAATGAAAAATAATGAAATTACAACTTATTAATGTTTTTTCAAGTTTAATAAAAAAACATATTTTATAGTTTATGGCTATATCATAAAAAATAACTGGAAAATAATTTATTATTGTTTTTTCAAGAGTTTATTAGAGAGAGAGAAAATCAAAACTGACATAAAAAATTAAAAAATAATCATAAATAATTTTATATAAAACAAATAAAAAAGAGAGAGAATGGAATAAAAAAAGAAATTATTTAAAATAGAATAAATAAAATAAAATAAAGACTTTTATAGATAAATTCTGTTAAAAATAACAATAAAAAAAGATATTTTTCTGAAAACCAGGTTAATTATTTAAACTAAATTGTTTAATAATAAACAAATATAAAAAAAATTATTTTCCATAAAACAATCCGGTCATAATACTTTAATTCATCATTATAGCAGAGACAACATATCCCTAAGCTACTGCAACCCCCTGCAAGATGCAATAAAAAACAGATGCCAGCTAAAAAACAAAGTAACCAAAAAAATATTTCACATCTCAAAAACTAACAAGCTCAAAAAAGCAAAAAACATCAAAACTTGCAAAATTCTGAGAATTCCCAGACAACCCATTTCAGGTATAGTAAAACCAAGCAGAAACCCCACAAGAGAAAAGGTCTTCACGCCCACAATCAAGAGTTACAGAGAAACACAAACATGTAAATAAAACTAAATCTTGATAACAAGATGCACAGACAGCGAAATGTAAACAGTGAATAATGTACAGTGAGATTTTACCTGGCTAAAACTTCAAGCTTTGGCTGCAAAAAACTCTTCTTTTTCTTTGATGTTAAAGCATACCCAACCACCACCAGTTTCTGTGGCTGTTGTATAGATAAAGACAACGACTTCACTTTCTCCTCCTCTTCTTTTTCAGGTGGCATTTCTCCTTGTATCCTCATAGCCCGCAAAGCACTCTAATCTCGACAAAGATCAAATTTTTGCTTAGTGGGTTCTCTCTAATTACTCAAGTTTTCTCAAGAGATTGAACCTTTTTTGTTTGCAGAAGGATTGTGTAAGTTGATTAGGAACCCCTAGAAAACAAGAAAAGACATGAACTTGAATGGTTTCAATATTTCTTTTCGAGTATCTTCGTGTGTTTGTTTGTTTTGCGTTCCACTCTGTTTATCACGGTCAAGATACAGAGAGGGGGGGGCGTTGGGAGTCGGTGCCGAGAGTATTTCTTGCAGGGGATAGATTGTTTGTTGCTTTAGACATGTGTAACCGCGTCCCAGTCCGTCTTTGCAGATTAAAAGTTGCAGAGATTATGGATCTTTGTAAGGAATATTAAATTCAATTTGCACAGGGAGAGAGTGGAGTTGAAGGGAGGTGATTTTGCTTTTATTTTGGAGTGTCTGCTGCTCCTTGTTATATAGAAAAAAGATTTGAAGGGTGGTTTGTCGTCTTGTAAATTTTTTTATTTTAAATTAATTTTTAAATTTTTTATTTTTTATTTTAAATTTTTTATTTTAAATTAATTTTTCATATTTATCCCTGCTGGCTGATAATAAATGACAGAAAGTTTACCTGTGTATTGTATTCTGATTTTCATCTAGAAATCGTAGGAATTTTTTTTTATAAAAGTTTTTCGTATTGTAGAACATGAATTAATTTATAATGATAAAGAAAATAAAAAAATATTGATAAAAGCAGATATATGCAACTCATTTTCTGTTATTCGATCTAAATTATAGATTTGGTTTTTAATTCCTTAGCGAGGGAGGGCCTACAAATTTTATTATCCTCTATTTATCTATTTTTATTTGGCCTGGAGAGTCGACTTTTCGAGTCTCTTGATATCCAATTAAAAATGTTTTCCTGCGCTGGGAATATACTTGGGGAGAATATGCTTGAGCGGGCCGAGTTAGGTCTCAAATGTGTCGTCGCCGCTTGACCAGCAGAGGGGGGAAGGAGGGATGCTTCTTAACGAGATATGTATGTCTGGAATAATGTTTTTGAAAGTTTTTTTATTTAGATATATATTAAATAATTTTTATTTTTAACAACAAAACATAAAAATAATTTAAAAATATAAAATAATTTTTTTCAAAAATATTTTCAAAATATAATATCAAACACCCTCTTGGAATTCATCGACCAAAGTATTTCTATTCAACTGCTCCACAGTTCTTCCTTCCTTTTTATTTAAATAATTTTGTTCTGTTGACCTCGGCATGCAAGTTTGAGTCGTTGAGAAACCAGTTTTCTATTTTACAAGTCAATAAATATCCATGCTAATACCATGATATTATTTAAATAATAATAATAATACTATATTATAAAACAGAATATTATATACCTGGCAGGAGTTTTTATTTTTTCTGTGATGATTATTGTACCGCTAGATGACAGCTCAACTGCCCCCAGATACAAACTGTATATTTTAAACATCGATGCTTATGCGTTATTATTTATATTCATAGCATTATTGCTGGTCTTTATTCTTTTCGGCCGAATCGTTCAAAATATTTTGTATTAATTAAAAAATAATATAATATTGTTTTTATTTTGGATTAAATTCTAGTTTATTCTGGATTTTTTAGTCAAATTTCAACCGAAACACGCTGGAATTATTTTGTATGTGCTGTTTCGGCTAAATAATATTTTTTTTTAAAATAATGAATAATTTTACAATATCAATTATATATTTTAATACGATCATTAGATTGAGATAAAATTTTACGAGGAGTCTCTTAACATATTTATATCAGAGCAATCAGATAATATAATGATCTTGCGAGATTGATGATAGTATTCTCGTAATATTATACATGTTCATAATTTTATTTGGAAAAATCAGTTTTATTGTGTTTTTTAGATTAAATTGCATGATTATAAATAATTAAATATATATATATATAAACAATTCAATCCCGAAATAACACGACAAAATACTCAAATACTAAAACATTTTGTTTCAACTAGAAAACAAAACACCAATAAAAAATAAAATTAACAATTTATATACAATCTTAACCTTTTTTCAGATGCGTCCACTCAGAACCATATCCATGCAAGAGAGTATTGGATTCCTAGTCATCTAAAACAGGAAGAAAGTATCAATCTGGGATCATAATGATCTAGCGACTCAATAATTGGATAGCTTAACAGCACATGGAGGTTGAAGCTGGATGATCAACTAATTTAATCAGGATCAGCGTGGCTCAGCTTGTTCCCACTTCATAATTGTTTAAAAAACAGTTTTGATATCAATACATTAAAATTATCTAAAAACATCAAAAAAAAATTATTTAAAATAAATAAAAAAATTATTTTTTTTCAAAAACATTTTCCAAATATAGTCTGAAAAGAACTTCACACGTTGACCACACCATGCCCCTGTGCTGATCAGCGAGTGGTTAGGTGCAGAGCACCTTATCTGCTCAACAATAATAATAAAAAAGGAAGAGGAATCATGCCTCTGCAAGTGTATTTTGTGTGTTGGAGAGGGGAAGATTTCTTGCTCTTGTTTATTTTGCTACTTTGCCATTTGTTTCGCATTATACACGTGCCACATGTTTGAGCTTCATATCCCACTTCGAAAATAGCATGCTATTGGAGTTGCTCTCGTCCCAACGGCAGCTAAGATAAAGCACATTTAGGTCTGGAAATATTTTTAAAATAAACGCGGTGGAGACGATCCATCAATTTGTACAGTAACACAAGCTCATCCCATGAGCCCCGAACGCCCAGACAAGTTCATATGAAACGGGTTTGGTCGGCTTGGTTGATTGGTTCATGATTGATGGTCTGGTATGAGTAGCAGCGAATCCTGTGAGCTGGAAGTTTAAACGCTGCTAATATAAACTATATTTTAAAACTTTGTTTAATAATTTAATTTTTTAAATAAAATAATTTTTTAATATAATATCATAATTTTGTTGATTTAATCAAACACAATATAATACAAACGAACTGTCCTAACTTACACGTGAGCTGCAATGGGTACAGCAGATTGAAAAGAAAAGAAAAGAAAAGAGCTTGTAATGTTTGGTCAAGTGCCTAACCTGCGCAGATGTCTCCAGTTATCCGAAATAGGAGTAGCTCAAGTGCTCAACAATTCATTTGCTCTACAGAAGATAATTAAGAAGGACTGAATCGCAGTCAGTGCTAGCGAAATGTGCCAGCAAATTAGGCTTCGTTTCCTGAAATGATTTAATTAATCGCTGAAGATGGTTTCCTTGGATATCATATCGATCTCTGAAAGTATTTACAGCCTCCCACCTCCATTCTGTACAATAGTTGTGTGAATTAAAAGCAAAACAAGGTCTCGGGTTTGAGTTTTTTTTATCTGTAAATGATTTATAATCTGCATTGTGGATTTTGAATTCAAATTAAGATATACATTTTTTTTAAAATCTAAAATAAAAAAGATTTTATCCAACAAAATATATTTTTTCAAATAATTAAGTTTCTTAGCATCCAAATCCAAAACAAAAAACAAAGTCATTGAATATGATGCAGTCCATGATTCAATACATGATCTCAGAGTTAAATGGGTTGTTCAGATTGACAATGATTAATTTAAAAAGATATTGTTAAAACTAAACAGAAAACAAAGATTTTAACCAGATTCTCCTGGTCGGCTTGATAAAATCAGCTATTCTATATTAGTCTATTACATGCAAATCATTTTTCACCGGCTAACGTGGTGTCGAGATGACCAAAGAAATTGACTTTTTTTTTTATAACTAGGATATTCGGACTATTTTGCATGCGTCACAATTAAATCCCAGTACATCACAACTAAATCCATGAATTTACTGAACATACTGCAAGTCCAATGAACACATAAAACACCATACAAATAATACATGTGTCTAGCAGGGTTTAAACCCGGAGTGAGGAGAAAATAGAAGCTCTTCTTGACAACTTCTGGAAGAAATTGACTTTATTTGGATTGGTCGGAGGCAATTATAAATCACGGCCACAACAAAATAATAATGTGATGCACATGAAACACTACTAGTGTTGGGGCGGAGATGCACTGACTCTCGGGACAACATGATAATCATTTGATAGCTCGAAGTCATAAAAACATGAATGCAACCCTATCTTTTCTTGAGCTTTTTTGAAGTGTTCGAACTGTAGAGTCAATTTGGGAGGTTTTATTCTGATAAAACACTCGTGCTTCTGATTCCGTACGAGCATCCCCCCATTGGTTCTCATTTTATGAATGCAAGGCTTCTAGCTGTGGTGGGGATAATATAGAGACTTTCGAGTTTCGAGTTTCGTTCTTTCAATTTGCCGGTGGCCGGAACTGAAAAATAAAAGGAAGGAGAGGTTTGTAGTCCAACAATTGAGAGGGTGTTTAGAATTGTGCTGCAACTAGAAATTATAAGAAATCACTCTAATCTAATGTTTGCTTACTGTGAAAAATTAAATAATTACTTTTAAAAAATCCTCTAACAATATAATTATTAATTTTATATATAATTTTACTCTTTTATTAAAATAATTACTTTTAAAAAATCTTCCAACAATATAATTATTAATTTTATATATAATTTTGTACTCTCTTGTTAAAATATTTTTAAATAAAAATAAATATTTTTGATATAATTACATTATTTTCTAATGCACATATATATATATAAAAAGAAGGTGACCCCAAGGTGAGGCCACGATTTTACCTTTCTCTCGCGAGCTGCTATAAATTGCAGCTCATGGAAAGGAAGATATTTTCACCTATCCATATAACTATCCCGTTGCAGTATGAACAGGAATACAAAAATATTAAAAAATTAATATTTTAAATTTGTCTTTCCTTATACCTTCTTGGTTGAGATGCTCTTATAATTGAGTCATTTCGTTGGTATTATGATTTTATCTTCCTCGTGAGCTGCTATAAATTGCAACTCATGGAGAGTAAGATATTTTCACCTATCCATATACTTATCCCGTTAGAGTACGAACATGAACACAAAAATACTAAAAAAATTAATATTTTAAATTTGTCTTTCCTTGTACCTTCTCGATTGGAGATGCTCTTAGAATTGAGTCATTTGGCTGGTGTGATGTATTAAGTGTCTGTTTGATATTATAATTGTAATTGTTAAAAATATTTTTTGTTTAAAAATACAATGAAATAAAAAAAATGACATCATAACATGAAAATAATCTAAAAATATTTAAAAAAATAATTTAAAATATTTTTTTGAAACAACTCCTATGACCAAAGTAACGGCCTGCCGGTTGGCATTGGCGAAGTAACCAGGTGTGGGCGATCGGAAGTGGTCGTGTTAAGAGATTTTTTTGTTGGTTTGCAACAACTACGAGTCTACGACTATCTTCAAATTCAAATTTACCTCTAGTCAAGTGGCAGCCGTTCCATTGACTTTTGCCACAAATTTCTATTTTTAAGTGTGATTTTTTCTTTTTACTTCCAAATTATAGTTATTGCAAGAAATTAATTTCTAAAGCGTGAGTGCTATGTTATTATTATAATAAATTAATAACATATTAAGGCCTTGTTTGTTTCAAGGAAAGTGAATTCCCGGAATTCACTTTCCTTGCTTTCCAGTGTTTGTTTGTTGGAAACAACTTTCCTGAAAAGTTGTTTCCAGCAAACAAACACAGGAAACAACTTTCCAGGAAAGTTGTTTCCTTATAAGGGGAATAGGGGATGTTGACAAAAGGAAAGTGTATTCCTCCTTTAAAGAACCAGAATATACTTTCCTTAAAGGTAATAGTTATTGTTTTTTTTTTTTCAAAAAAATAGAAACATGTTAAAGTATTATTTTTTATAAAAAAATAATAATTTTGATATTAATAAAAAACACAAAAACTAATAATTTAAATCTTAAAAATTCTATTTTTTTAATCACCCTAAATTAAAATTTTGCATTGAGATTTTGATTTAAAATTATAAAAAACTTATTTTAAGCTTTTAAAATTGAAAAAAAATATATATTAATAAGTTTTACTTAAAAAATATTTCACAAGCTTATTTCTCTATAATATGATATGACATATATTGTTATATTTTATAAAATAAGCTATGTATGAATATAGGATATAATAAAAAAATTCATCATTATACTTTTTAGATTTCATTTCTTTATTTTAAGTGATTAAATATTTTATATATATTAGATAAACTTGAAAAAAAATTAATTTATTAATAAATTATTTTCCAGTTCCTTTTCCATAACACAAACAAACACTGGAAAGTGTTTTGCAGTTCATTTCCCATAACACTGTCAAACATCGGAATTCACTTTCAAGAAATTCACTTTCTAGGAATTCACTTTCAAGAAATTCACTTTCCAGGAATTCACTTTACCCGGAATTTACTTTCCAAAAGGAAACCACTTTCCAGCAAACAAACGGGGCCTAAGTGATTGTTACGGCATTTACTGAGTTTAGTATTTCACCCGAAAATCATTAAAAAAAAAAAAAAACTGTCGCGGGACATAGAAGGAATTTGCAAAAACAAGTTGTGCGCGCGCGTGTAGGAAGAGAGAGAAAAGAGAAAATGACAAAAAACAAATTGATTTTTCAAAAGAGAAGGGGGGAGCTTTCGGCCAAAAGAGGGAACAAATCGAAATAGGAAAAGCATTTCAATTTGAAACTGTGTTAAAGTTTGGACTATTACTTGGCAAGGTGCCCTGTCTCTCTTATATAAGATTCTTGAAGAATTCATGCTCTGAATCGACTGAGTTTTCATGAAATTAAAAAAAAAAAGGAATTTTGATAAGACTATGGGCTTGTCTGGAAAATAGATGAAATTAATGTTAAAGAGTGAAGAGAACATGATTTGTTTATGTTTGCCTTTTGTTTAAATTTCGGCCAAGTACAAAAAAAATAAAGAAAAATATTTTTTACCTATTTAAATGATGGAATGACTGGGGGAATTTGAAGAATAGGAAGAAAAACATTTTTTTAAAGATAAATATAGATTAAGATATTTAATATTGGGAATTCATTTTTTTTCCTATTTCCTAACTCAAATTTGTTTTTTTAAGACATATTTAAGGTTAAAAAAAAACACCTAATTATAACCTCTCCCATCAGTGTATCCTTGAAGAAGTGTTGTGTCTCTAACTCATCATCACATCAGGTTTATACCATCAAGATTGACAAAAATAAGCCGCGTGGCTTGAATATAATCAAATTCAGAATTTATATGCTCGGATACTTTTCATTAATTAATTATTTGACATTGCGATCCCACTGATTTTTGGGTGAAATTTGAAAAACAAATTCATTTAAAATGAATATATTTTTGTGTATTTTAAATCATTTTGATACGCTGATTTTAAAAAATAAAAAAACATCATTTTGATGTTATTTCAGCACGATAAGTACTTTGAAAAGCTACCACAACCACACTTTCAAATAGACCCTATTCTAAATAACAAAGAAGAAGATTCGAGATTCTAAATGGAATTTGATGAGCTGAGATTTAATATTCAATTTTAATAAGTTGCATGTGTAAATTATTCCACATGATTGGACCTCAATTGGTTTTGGATAAAAAACTACAGGAAAGATAAATTGAAGGCACAGTAATTTCTCCAGAATATATTAAATGTAATTAAATATATAAAAATTGTCTGGAAACACCTTTATAATACATAAGTATACGTGAAGTGATTTTCTTTAAATATTATTATTTGGGAAGCCAGTCGACAAATTAAGTGATTGTTGGAAACAAATAGGTTTTTTTTTCTTTTTTTTAACTAGGATTCAGTTTTCAATTAATTTCAAGATAAACCAGGAAAGAGGGTGATTGAACATGTTTTTATTTTGTCCTTTTTAATTATTTTTCTTACTGGCTTATCTTAATATGATTATTTGTTTTGCAGGTTTAATATATTAATCCAGGTTGATACAACCTGTTAAGGCGATCAGGTCACATCGGGTTAACTCCCGTGCTATTTAACTTGAAAATCAAACCTCAATTTTTTTTTTGTTTTTATATGAGATTATTATGATCTTATGGAAAATGTTATGACATTGAGTTGATGCTCAATTTTTTATATATAAAATTTACTGAGAATTAAATTTTATAAGTTATTTTATATAGAGTTATCGTGATCCTTAATAAATATTATAATATTTTATTAATGCTTGATTTTGCAAAATTAACTTCACTTTTACTATTTGTAGGTGTCTTTTTAGACCTTTGATTTTTTATTTATTTATTTAACATTGCTTTGACTGAAGATTTAAATTTATAATTTATCTTGATTTAATTTTTATAAAACTATCATGATTAGAAAAAAAATCCCAATACAATGTTAGTTCTTGATTTTAAAAAATAATTTTAGTATTTGTACGTGATTTTTTTAAGATTTCCTTATAAGCTTTTATTAAATGGAGTTTCATAATTCATGAAAAACAGTAACATTGAAGAAAATATATTCATACACTTAGCGCAGCGTGGTCCTAGAAATTAAATAGGACCGAAATCATTCATTCCATAACCGTTTTTATTAGTTACTTAAGGTAATTGAGGTTGAATTTGAAAATATTTTTATTTAAAATATATTGAAATAATTATTTTTAATATTAATATATTTAAATAAATAATTTTTTATTTAAAATAAAAAATAATTTTTTTTTAAAAAAACGTTTTTAAAACTAATAGCAAAACAGTTCAGCACGAGTAAATTTCTGGATAGAAACCTTTAAAAAAGAAGTCCGTTCCACAAAAATGAAAAATCTATGCCAAAATTCAAGATCCCATTGAAATAAACTTTGCAACGACACGTAGTCTTGGGTCCACCGGGACCATATTACACCCACCCTGACCGCTACTGTCCGCAAAATGCAGTCCGTACAGGTATGTGTCGCCGTAAGCACTAAACAGCCTGCATCTTCTGGTTCTCCGAGCTGCCTTTCTTTTTCAGCAAACTGACCCACAAGTCCCGCGGCACAACCCCTTGTCATTACTCTTCCTTGCATAGGGTTGTTGACCGTTAAATCAGGGCCACTACCGCCAGCCTCCAGTTTCAAATAATTTATTGTTTCCTCCGCATTATATTAAAATAGCACTATACTATTAGTTAATTATAAAATACCAATCACCAAACCCTTTGTAATCTCCGCACTCACCGCACAAAGCTTCAAACACTCAACGGGGAATCCGGTCTTAAACAAGACCCGAAAATCTATCATCAAAATTATCGATTCTGTTAGTGTACCTGTCCTGAGGTTTTAGTCTCTTGCTTTTCAAAACTGAGTCTTGTTAAATAAGGAGGCCTCCACTATCTCCACTCGAACTAAACCATGGCAGTTTTCAGTGATTCGATGCTTCAAAAGATCTTTGCAAAGAGCCCGACTTTTGATTTAAACAAAAGGGTTTTTGGAAAACCAGTGACTATTTCTGGTGGGGCAATTTCCTGCAATGAAAGGAATCTGAAGAGTAAAGGCAAGATTGCAGTAAAAGCTGCAGCAGAAGCAGGTGTTATGGGTTTGAAGAATTATGAGGTGAACTTGGATCTGGGGTTTGATGTGGTGGCTGAGAGAGAGTTGAGAGAAAAAGGCTTCTTGGGGATGAGGAAGACAAAGCTAGTGTGCACTATAGGGCCAGCTTGTTGCTCTCTGGAGGATTTGGAGAGATTGGCAATGCGAGGGATGAATGTGGCTAGGCTTAATATGTGTCATAACACAAGAGAGTGGCACCGTGATGTCATTGGGAAAATCAAGAGGTTGAATGAAGAGAAAGGGTTTTCTGTTTCTGTTATGATTGACACTGAAGGTAGTCTGATTCATGTTGTGGATCATGGAGTGCCTTCCTCTCTCAAAGCAGAGGTATCTCGTTAGAATCCCGTTGTATTGTTGGGCTTAATTCAGTGCTTTAAGACGCTTCTCTCTCTATCGGAGTAATATGAACATTTTTTTTGTAGCTGTTAATTTAGGAGATTTACGAGCAGAATGCAGCATAACTGGAATTCAATAATTAGTTTCCCTTTAATTAGGGGAAAATATGTCTATGGAGTATTTCTTAATTTTGGGTTCTATTAATAATTTGTTGTGATCGGTGGATTTTTGTTTTCACTGGGCACCAGGAAGGTTCAGTTTGGGTATTTACAGCTCAAAAGTTTGAAGGTTCTCGTCCATTTACTGTGCAAGCCAATTATCAAGGCTTCTCTGAAGGTAATGATTTTATTTTATTGCTCACTTTTTAAATCTAAGAAGAAATTATTAAAAAATGCTTTGTTTTAAATTATCTCAATAAAATGAATCATCGGCAGGCATCATGGTGGGTGATGAACTGGTTATTGATGGTGGAATGGCAAGGTTTGAAGTTGTCGAAAAGATGGGGGATGATTTGCATTGCAAGTGCACAGATCCTGGTCTATTTCTACCTCGAGCTAAACTAAGCTTCTGGAGAGATGGGAAGCTTTCCTATCACGGTCTTCCAACTCTATCCACAAAGGTTTATTTATGATTAATCTCTTCTCTCAACAGTTATCAGCATTCCATGGCGGTCAATTTATCCTAGCTGGGCTATATTACTTGCACTATAATTTTTGTCTTAAGCTAGGTGTAAATGCATCAGACATCACAGCCTTTACAGTCTGCAGTCTGTTTCGCTAGATTTTCTTAAAATACTATTGAGAGAATCCAGTACTTTTAAGTCGTTTGAGTCCAAAACACTAAATTAAATTGTGACCCGACTTGCATGCTTGGTACCACAGACATCTTAGCAGCACTTCTGTCATTTTCCAGTGATCTATGTCATAATGTCTTGAAGTTCATGGATTCACTGGTAGGAACATAGAAGGATAGGCTCTCCATGTCATAATCGTTGTTGTCCAACAGTGCACACTTGATCTTTGGCAGAATTTTGCGAGTGAGCTCAAATTCGTTAGATTTCAAACTCAATCAGACTTACATAGATGAGCATGGTAGCTGTTGGTAGTGAATTTATGCTTTGATAAATTTACCAGTTATACTCATTAAATGATCTACAGGATTGGGCAGATGTTGATTTTGGAATTTCTGAAGGTGTTGATTTTATCGCCATGTCATTTGTAAATGATGCTGATTCTGTCAAGGATCTGAAGAATCATCTCTTTGCCAAATCGTCCAAGTAAGAACACAGTTCATCAAGTTGAGATATCACATAATTTAGCCACATAATAATTCCCCTTCCTCTTTCGATTTGTCTCCCATAACATAATGTATTTTAGTTGGCTAGTTATTTAGATCCTTTTACAGACTAACAAGTAGATGCTGAAACCATACTTGAACAACCTTGTCTTGGCAGATATGTAGCTAATATTACATAGCTGTATTTTTGAAAGAGTTTTGATCTATGTCCTACATGTTACTGAGTTAGCTAATCATGTCGATATAATTGTTTTTTCCCTTCCTGCTACTTAGAATCTTCTGGAAAACAAAGTGAAAAAACTTAAAGATTGATGTCATTTACAGATCAATAAGAGTACTGGCAAAAATTGAGACCTTGGAGTCTCTTCAGAAGCTGGAAGAAATTGTAGAAGCATCTGATGGAATCATGGTGGCCCGAGGTGACCTAGGAGTTGAAGTTCCACTAGAACAGATTCCAACAGTCCAGGAGGACATAACTCGCTTATGTAGGCAGATGAACAAGCCAGTAATTATTGCTTCTCAACTTCTTGAATCAATGGTTGAATATCCAACTCCAACACGTGCTGAGGTATTTATTATATGCCAACATCTATTGTAGATGCAAATTAATATTTTGGCTGGGGGACACTATTTTTCTGAAGGGAGAGAAACATCTAAACATTATTTTTTTGAACAGGATGTGTTCTTGAGAGTAGGAAACCAAAAAGAATCAAACCTTACACAGGCAGTGTAAAAGCTCCACATTAAATGAGAGATTGAAAATTTATGTATGAATCTACAAATCAGATAAAGAAGCGGAAAAGGAACACCTTATTTCATTGCTTTGTTGTAAGAGGTCTTTGAAAATTCATTCAACTAATTTTGGAATTAAAAAGATCATTTTCAAGTATCACGTCTAATGGGATGATGGCAGGTGTTTCTTTAGACATGACATAGAATGGATTGAGAGAAACAGTAGAGCTATTCCGATTGAGGCTTCAATTCATGAGATTATCAAGTCTTGTCTTAGGAGCTGTTTTGTTCTAGAGGGTCCATGCATTTCTTTCTGTAAAGGAAAATAATATATATAGTGTTGTTGAGATTTTGTTTTACTGACTGCCTTCTTTTATTTGATAAGGTGGCAGATGTTTCTGAAGCTGTTCGACAGTATGCAGATGCACTGATGTTGTCTGGTGAATCAGCTATTGGATTACATGGGCAGAAGGCACTCTCTGTCTTGCAGATGGCCAGCAGTCGAATGGAACTATGGAGTCGCGAGGAAAACCGACAGAGTTCTATTAGTAACCGTCAGCTGGGAGGTTCATTGTCTGATTGCATCGCTGAAGAAATATGCAGTTGTGCTGTTCAAATGGGTATAATTTTCTTTTAACATCCCTATACATTTTAACACTTTTGTTGTGAAGTATTAAGAGGATAAGTGGTATGATAAATGTTAATCGTATCTTTTCAACTTTTTTTAACAAAAAGTATCTTCTCAACATTCTCTATAAACTTAGGAAACTTACTGACAAAATCAATAGCATTCCTTCCAATATTACATATTATTCCAACCTTAATCAATACTGAGCCAAAAGTCAATCGATGATGCTTGAATTGAGTAGGTTTTCTGTAGCACCTTAACTGGCATAGTTCAGCATCCTGCATTCAGTTAAGTTGTAATTTGGAACAATGTCTTAAAGATTGTGAACTGCATATTCTCCGTGCATAAGATGTTGGGGGGTGGGGGGGGATTATATGGGATTTGTATCTATAGTTTCATTGATGAACAAATGTGTGATTTTAGCTCTTGACATGCTGCCATCCCTAATGATATCAAAGAGCCATTGAACATTGAATCCCATTGGGTTTTAGTAGAAGCCCAGTGAAATACGCTAATAATGTACTTGGTATATCATCAATGCATGGTCTTCCCCACTCTTTTGAACTTATAAGCACACACGTGATGTTAACTTTTGGAGCATCACCCAAAATATCCAGGGCAATGACTTATGAAGTTTATGCCGGTTTTCTTGTTCTGCAGCCAACAACCTTGGTGTAGATGCTATCTTTGTGTACACAAAGCATGGTGAAATGGCATCACTTTTATCTCGCAATCGGCCTTACCCTCCCATATTTGCTTTCACGAGCGACAGTGATGCTCGGATGGCTTTGAATTTGCAGTGGGGAGTTATCCCAATTCTTGTTGACCTGGCAGATGACATGGAAGCCAATATCTCAAAAACCATTGATCTGATGAGAACAAATGGAACGGTAAAAGAGGGAGAGGCCGTCCTGGTGGTCTCGGATTTAACTGCAACACATGCAACTTCAACGATATTCCAATCAATCCAGGTGAAGATCATTGTTTAGGAGAATTTCTCCCTTCTGAATACTGCTCACGTATGTACCTTAGGTATCAGTGAAAGGTAAAGTAAAAGAGGAAACTTGGTGTCCGAGGCAGAAGGGTGCACATACCCTTTTTATTCGAGTGGTTTTGTTCTTATTCCATTATGATGATTGTGAGTGGATTAATCCTCAATGTTTGAAGGAAAGTTTGTGATTAAAACTTTCTTGAAGAGAATGCATCGTACTACAATAGAAGATGTGTAATGGTCCATTCAATCAAATGAATTTGGTTTTGTAAATCATGCATGGTCGTTATCTGATCAGATACCAAGTTCCAGAGCTTCCATATGTGGCGCACACATGGTTCTGCTATTCAAGAATTTTCGCAATCAGAAGCAAGGTTGACCACATTGCAACTTGTTGCCTACATAAAAATGTCAGGGAAACTTGTAACAGAAGGAAGGTCATCATTCCTGCCCCCTTACAGCGCAGTCTAGTGGGTTTTCAATACACTAAATTGTGCTTAATTTTAATAAAATAGAATGGGATTGCGCTAACATACATTAATTTGTGTTTGATTTTAATAAAATAGAATGGAGTGATAAGATTCAAACTCGTAACCGATCGATCAACAAGTCTGTATTTTAATCTTATTCTGCAAGAAAAATTTGCTGCTCTTAGTACTGAGTTTGGTAGTCGAAAATAGACAGTACAAGAATTCCACGGAAAGGTGTGAGAAATATATGTACTCCTGTCCATATCATCAAAAACTCTACAGGGAGTCTGTTTTTGTGTACATCTGATTACAATGGAGGTCAAAATTGGATGCATTTCATGTTTAGCCCCCACCATTCACTGCTAATCTGCAGGCTTTTTGCAAGAAAGACGATGTTGCCGGGTCGTCACAGGCTATCACACAATGTTTGCAAGATCCATCTATTCAAGTTGGCTATAGTTTTTGGAATTACTTTTTCAATGGGCAGCACCTGAAACTTGCAAGTTTTATTAAGGTTTCAGACACAAGAAACTCCTCGTTGGAATTTCTGACATGAATCATATTCCCCAATCAATACGCTACAAAACAAAGATGGTGTGTAATTATATGCTTAAGAGACGTGGATTGAGAATTTATATCTCTCTATCAATTTTAAAGTGCCGTGAAAGTAACATGAATTCAATTATGTTTATTTTGTATCTTAAAAATAATTTGTTTTTCCAAGATGCAAATTTTTTTATATATATATTTTGGGATAGGATGTGGTAATCAAAAAATAAATTGATAAAGCTGATTTCTTGAATGTTCACCGTCATTCACCTCCTCAAGTGAGAATAAATATAAAATAAACTTATGTCAAATGCTAAGCCCACCTGCAACCTCGAGCTCATGTTTGCAGGGAAAATGGTGGATAACACAATAAAGTCTAAAATCACTGTTGACCTTTTTATTATTATCCTTTCTTTTTCTTTTTCTTTTTTTGGGCTTGCTTCATTGATTTTTTTTGTGTGTGTGGAGAGTAGATTGTGTGGCAATTCCTATCCCGCAAAAATGACATCACCGACTTCGTAGCCACAGAAGCCATCCAACAGTGACATCATTTGTGCGTACTTTAGTTTCATATAACCTCTTCTTACTAAAATACGCATATGTGGTGATGCAGACAATCAAAACCCACCAATTGTCTTCACCACTTCCTCCCTTTCTCCAGAAACAAAGGCTCAACTCCACTTCTTCTGATAATATTTTATTCTCTCTTCTTAAAAAACGATTTGAAGTAATCTCATTACGCAGACTCGTTCTCTTCATGCCAAAGACCACCTCAACATGGCTTCTCTACACATACTGAAATCAACTCTCTCCCCCCTCTCCATTTCACCGTCAAAAGACTTTCTCGGAAAATCAAATTACAGGAAAACAATTCCCAAGTTGAGAACTTTCTATGGAAGCTCTAAAAGATATTCTGAGAGACAACAAAAGGTTAAAGTTTTTTGTTCAGTCCAAGAAGAAGATAATAATCAAAGAAATGGCAAGTTTGGTTTTTAATTTTCATATCAAAGTTTCGAACTTTATTGGTCTTTTTTGATCCTATATTAGAAAGATAGCAGCGTTTTGCTAATATTTATGTTATGCGCTTGTGGGTTTGCTAAGTGAAGAGGTTTTGTGCTCTGTTATATAGGGGAAGAGCCAACAGAGTCCTTGTTCATGAAGGAACTGAAGAGGAGGGGTATGAATCCAACTTCATTGCTTGAAGAGACTAATAGAGGCAATTATGGAGTGGAAGATGAAATGAAAATAGGAGAGGAAGATAGGGGTTTCTCCAAAAGAAATTCAGTATCAACTGAACTTGATAAAAGTTTGTCTAATCAAAGGGAGAGGTCAATGGCTCTTAACAGTGAAGGACTTGAGGTTATATCTGTTTCTCTACTCTTTGTTTGCTATTTCTCAAAAATTGTTTTGGTCTTTCTTTATTTTCCGAAGTATTGCATGAATTTCTATTAATAAGGCCGTGCCAAAACTTGAGCTATGATCATGGGAGAATCTTTTGTTGTGTATACTTTCTTACCTGTATCTAAAGGTGATTTCTACCGGCACTAATCCTAAATGAATCATTATTATCTCATTCATGTTGAAGCTCCTGGTGCTGTTTGTAATCTAAAGTAGATCTCATGAGGTTATTTTTTAATGGTCTTCCTAAATGGCTATCAATACTTGGATGTTACATTTATTTCTTTCCACCTATTCAGATGTGATCGTTTGTTTAGTCCTTGTTTTAATTGGAAATAGATCTTCTTCTTTTTTTCATTTGCAAATCTAAGTGCAGGTATGCTATGATGGGCTTACTATCTTTTGCATGTTTCAGGGGTTAATTCCTAGGGCTAAACTCTTGCTTACTCTTGGAGGAACTTTCTTCCTGGGATTTTGGCCATTGATTCTCATAACTGTGGCATTATTTTCTTGTCTCTACTTTGTAAGTTATTTTTCTGTTACACTCATGTCTATTTTATATGGTACTAATGATCATTTCCAATTTTGTTTGGTGTTTCTTTGTCCAAACCTTGTGCAGTGTTAGGTCAAGGTGTTTTTATATTCTAATTGCCAATTTTGCCGTCATTATTTCTGCTCTGACATGTTATGCAGCTTATTTGAAACATGTTATTAGCTGGAAGGTGACAATGATGTGGTGTATTGAAATTTGAGATCTGAAAGTGGCTACTGTCATATAGGGTGTTTCTGTTGGGTCTCTGTATGTACACTTGTTCAAGTTGCCATGATTATAAATTGGAATGGTTTGGTCATGAGATCAGACTTAGGTCATATACATAAACATAATTTGACCATATTCTGCCGGTTGCCTGCTAACTAAGCCCTCTATTTCCTTCAATTATTGAACATTCTTCTACTAAGTGGAAAAAACAGAAATTATGGAGAAGGCAGTGTCTTTGAGTGAATTTTCTTACGCTATTGAGCTGTGAGTCTACTTGTTACTTCTGCATGATGTCACATGCATTGTAATCCGGCTTTGAATTTAAGGTGATTGGAATGTCAGAGTTTATATAGCCCTGTAAATTTTCATTAAGACCTTTACTCCTGTTACCACCTAGCTTCTCTTAAACTCTCTGTTTCGTCTATGGATATGCTTAGTAAATCTGCTATTGATTGTTGATGCTCTAGGGAGAGTCAATAGTTTTTGTCACCGTATTGATTGCGCAGAACTTAATTGTCTCATGGGAACTAGCTACTTGTAATTCAAAAAAAAAAAAGGAAAAGAAAATAAAAGAAAAGGAAACTGGTTACTGATAGGTTTCCTCTTTTTTTGAGCAGTACTTTGGGCCAAGCTTTGTCCATGACGGAAGCAACGCATCAATCTCACCACCACCATATATCGATCCATATGAACTGCTGGAAGACGAAAGAATATCTCAAATAGCTCCTAGTTTAAAATGAAGCACAAAACCATTCTACGCAAACCAGCTTCTTTAAACTTCAATTATAGATTTGATATTTCTGTAACATATTTTGCATGGCATAGTTAATTCTTTTTCTTTGTAAATACCTTCACACCAATTACCATGTACTCTCAACAGCTGGATGCTCAGCATCTTTCACAAGGCAAGAAAGCTGTTCGTGGTGTAATTGTTTTTGTGCTATTATAATCCAGTTCCTTGTGATTGTAGCATGCAGTTCCTCGACAGAGTAACCAGTCTAAGTGCCGCAGCAAAATTCATGAGCTTCAGTTATTCTAATTCATGCCATAAATTTCAACTCGTCCCCTTTTTATGAATCTTTCAGAGTATACGGTAGGACGGAAATTCTTTCCAGAAGTTTTTCTTTTCTTTTCAAATCAAACAAGTCATGACAAGTAATGGTATTGCAGAAGTTTTCAGTTATCCAGAGTTAAAGGATTTTGCTTTAAAGTTTTGATTTTTATTTCTGTGTGAATGTTTTCTTAAATAAAACAAACATATAATCTAAGTAAAATGCCGTTGGATTGTTGGCGTTGATGCCTGGTTTTTTGAGGAAAGCAAAGAGTGTTGTCTCTGGATAAATATCATGGACGGTTACAGTACAGAAGAGTATATGCGAGTTATTTATTTATTTTTTCATGTTTGACTTCTTACATTAATTCATTTCCTTTCTAATACTTGTGCTGTTTTTTTTAATCAAATCAAAAAGAATTAGAAACGTTTTAGTCAAATAATTATCTCTGCCAAAAAAATAATTAATTACAGGAGTGTCATAAAACCCCACAAAGGGTGCTAATTAATGCTTGCTTCTGCGCTTCATTCCTGGATGCCCCCTCCTCTACAATAAGTATTATTATTTGTAGCCAATAAAAAAATTATTTCATGTCAATATTAAAAAAAATATTTTATATTAAGAAATAATACTCTCGGAAATTACATTGACTCGCTAATACGTTTCTTATTCTGAAATTAGACCGAAAAACTTCAAAGAAAAAACACGCGGCCATGCATCCCGGGAAAAGAAAAGAAAGGTCTTGATGGCTGCCCCAAGAAAACATATTTCTTTCAACCTGTTCCCGCATTGCTTGTGTAGATATATATCCCGCATTATGTTGTTAGGTGATTTGAAGATAAAGGAAAGGAGATAAAGATAGAGTCGGTTATGATCCTTGATATGCCAGACAAATCTATCTTTTGTGCCAGACAAATCTATCTTATGTCCACCTGGAGTTGTAGCAGCAACTTACAACTGATTCTGATTTTTAGGCCCCCTCTTGATTCTCGCTGCATTAAAGCTTAATCTAATTTTCAGTTTGACCATTAATACTCTCAAGAGTAAACAGAGCAGCCTCCGAGGCTCCATTTATCTTTTCAGATACATCTCTGAGAACAGAAAGGCAGCCATGGCTACTGTGCAAGTGAACGAGCAAAGCTTTGCTCTAGACATTGTAAAAACTGACGATGATGGTCGCTTAAATAGATCAGGTATCAGTTTTTTTCTCGCTCTTTAGATCCACGAACAGTTTTCTCATTTTCTGTTTCATTTCCTTGCTGATTCAGGGTTTCTTTTTCTTCTTTGTGGCATCCTTATTCAGTTTTTTGCATTTTTTTGTGGCCCCTTTTCAGGAAGTTTGATTTCTGCGAGTGCACACATCATTACAGCTGTTATCGGGTCTGGAGTTCTATCTCTTGCATGGGCCATGGCTCAACTGGGTTGGATTGCAGGACCAGTTTCTCTTCTGATCTTCTCTGTCATAACTTGGTATACTTCCTGTCTACTGGCCGACTGCTATAGATTCCCAGGTCCCCTTGAAGGGACAAGAACCTACACTTACATGGGTGCTGTAAAATCTCAATTAGGTAGGCAACATCCACAACATATTTAGTAATCTTGATAAATGTTCGTATACTTGCTGCGAAAATTATTTGAACTCGTCGTCATCGATTTGTTTTTCATTATTTGTTGGTTCATAATCAGGAATTCTCACACCCTAATCTGTCTTGCAACCACTTCGCTAGTTCTTTATCAGCCATTATTCCATGGTTAGAACATACAATCTACAGATACTAATTTTTCAACCCCTTTCTCTCTGTAGGAGGAATCAAGTACACACTTTGCGGGATATCTCAATATACAAATCTTGTAGGAACATCAATAGGATACACAATCACCGCATCTATAAGCATGGCGTAAGCTCCCACAAATTTTCATTTTTTTTAATTTTATACCTGTAGTTGTTAAAAAGAAATTCAAGAATGCAGGCAGCTGACGCCAAAAACCTGAGAGATTCTAAAGAATCACAAACATTGTGATTCCTAATGGAGGAAGGCTGATGACTACTAACTAGTACAGATGTACAACAATAATCTATTCGTTGATTTTCAATAAACAGGGCCATTAAGAGGTCAAACTGCTTTCACAAGGAAGGCCATGACGCAGAGTGCCATGCATCAACGAACATGTTCATGATCATATTTGGGATTGTACAAATCATAATGAGCCAACTTCCTGATTTTCATGATCTTTCCGGGCTTTCCACCCTCGCTGCTATCATGTCTTTTGCATACACGCTGATCGGCATCGGTCTCTCCATAGCTGAAATTGCAGGTCAGTAATTGACAGAAACAAACCATCATTCTAACTCGCAGGCATAGCTATAAATCTTACGTGCTTACTCAATACTGGTAGTGATTAAAAAAACTGTGGATTAGATTGATGTGATACTGTTTTCTTTGTTCTCACAGGAGGGAAAAATGTTAAAACAAGCCTGACAGGAACAGTGGTAGGGGTGGATGTGACAGGCACAGAGAAGACTTGGAATTGCTTTCAAGCCATTGGAAACATTGCATTTGCCTATACTTATTCCTCGATCCTTGTTGAGATACAGGTAATTAACTAACTCGATTTATTATATATCGGCAGATTCAGCACACTTAAACCCAGGAAAGAGAAGTTAAGAGAAAGGAAGCTAGCCAGTTTTCTTTTGCCACGAACAACACTCTGCATGAAAGAATGTCCTTAAATGATCATTTCCATGGATTACAGGATACTCTAAAATCAAGCCCACCAGAGAACAAAGTGATGAAGAAGGCTTCCCTTGTTGGAGTCGCAACAACCACTTCATTATACATGATGTGTGGAACGCTGGGCTATGCAGCATTCGGCAACAAGGCACCAGGCAACTTCTTAACAGGATTCGGTTTTTATGAGCCCTACTGGCTCATCGACTTTGCTAACGTATGCATTGCTATTCACCTTGTTGGTGCTTACCAGGTAAATGTCTGAAGCTACAGTCAGGATGCCCATTTCATTTTCTTCTCTGAGCCCTGTTTGGTCATTCCTGTACATTTTAACATCTCCAAAAATCCAAAAAAAAAGGAACGCAGATCACAGGAACGAAACCTGAGAAGTTGTTGGGTTTTATAGGAACAAATAAACAGTAGAAAATTGTCCTAATGCTGTGGTGTGTGTGTAGGTATACACCCAACCGGTATTCAAGCTCGTGGAAGATTCATTCCGCAAAAAAATGCCAGAGAGTGGGTTCATAACAAAGGAACACCCTGTTCACATTCCATTCTATGGTGTTCTCCAGGTGAATTCTTTCAGGTTACTCTGGAGAACAGCCTATGTGATAATAACATCTGTGCTGGCAATGATATTTCCGTTCTTCAACAGTGTTCTGGGTCTCATCGGTGCTATGTCATTTTGGCCGTTGACTTTGTATTTCCCGGTGCAGATGTACATATCACAGGCGAAAATTGGTCGATTTACCTTCACCTGGACATGGCTAACGATTTTGACTCTGTCCTGCTTGATTGTATCACTAATTTCTGTTGCTGCATGCGTTCAAGGCCTCATCTCGGAACTCCACGCCTTCGAGCCTTTCAAATTTGTTTCTTAGGCTTCCTTTCCCTGCTATTCTTTTGTAGCTGCAGCTTCTTAAACATTATCTCATGCGAAATAATCATGTAATTGACTCGCTGTGATGCAGTGACGCTTACTTTAGGGGCTATATTATTATTGCCATCCGCCGGCCGGTATCTCTCTTCTTAACTTTTGATTTACCGTTGTATTCTACTTTTTATTTTTTTAGGAGGTTTTAAATATCCTATTTTCAATGATTTTGAGA
The DNA here is from genome assembly GCA_032356905.1 of Salix exigua. Taxonomy (NCBI): domain Eukaryota; kingdom Viridiplantae; phylum Streptophyta; class Magnoliopsida; order Malpighiales; family Salicaceae; genus Salix; species Salix exigua. The sequence goes on from CM063596.1 coordinate 8,317,572, forward strand.
TTTCATAGCAATGTGAGAGCCTTCAAATAAAATCTAAATCTAACATTTACTGTTTAGGATTTCATAGTTTTTTTTCTTTCTGAAACGAGGGATAAAAAAGTAAATGATCATCCATCGATGACTAGTTTGAGAAGTCAATAGTATTAAGAATAGGGGGCGAGATAAGGAGAGTGATCATACTTTTGAGAATGTTTTTTCAAAAGGAGATTAAAAGGTAGCTTTGAGTTTATGAATTGCAAAAATCTTAATTTTTTTTTGTTAAAATAAAATTTACAAGGTCTATTTCATGAAGTGAAGGGCTTTTCTTACTCAAAAAAGAATTATTTGGAGATCAATTTGAAATAATAGAAACTTTTAACCATAAAAGATCAAGTGGACTTATCTACTAGCAACAATCAAGCATTCAAAATTAAAGCTTGAAGAATTTTAAAACGGGTTTTGGTGTGCTCAACAAGGATGTATCACCAGAACACAACATCTTATTCCTTATTTAATGTCAATGATAATTATCATTTTGGAACTGTTTTTTAAAGATATTTTTTTATTTTTAAATTATTTTTATATACTAATATCAAAATATATTTTTTAAATATTTATAAACAAAAAAACACTTTAAAATACATCAATACCAACCCTTATTTCAAACATTTATCGTATCTATCTCGTCGTTGGAATTTTAAATTGAATGACTGATAAGGATATTTTTGTCTTACATGAGCATTGCCAATAAGGAGACACTTTGGTTTTACTGCAGCCCAAGACTTGGAGCATGTATCTGCATGAGCATGTTGTTTTTAATGAGTAGACTGCTGCGTGATTGATGATTGGCGTGTGTTTGAAAAAAATTTATATTTGTTTATTTATTTTTATAATATTTTATATTATTATGCATTAATATTGAAAATAATTTTTAAATACTATTTTCATATATTTTTTAATAAAAATCAATTCTAAATAAGTTCTGGAAATTTTCTTTAATGAAAAAATTGAACTCGAGAAGTTATCTTCAACACATGAAGATTGATGCTGGAGATTTTTGATGAACACGTAGGCTTATCTCAAAGAACTTGGAATTTACCATGTTTTTCTTGGTTAATTTAGAGTTCTTTTCTTCTTCTATTTAGTTTAGTTTTGCGTATTCCTAAGTATATAAACCTGTCTTAAGAGCTCTAATATTAACATTCAGTAGGAGGTTGCAGAGATTCAACTCAGAGTTGCAACTCTTTTCAAAAGAGTCAACTCCGAGTTTGAGATCAACCACTGGCATTCAGCAGGAAGCAATACAGCGGGCCTCCATCACTCCATGTAGAGAATAAAAACGGTAGAGCTTTAACATATGAAACCAGGTTTTTAAGCACCTTTGAAACATTAAAAGCTTCCAAGTGCAATTACAAGTAGAAGAAATACAACAGAGGCAGCAAATGCCATGCAGAAGAAGAAACACACATCATATTAGGCTGCTACAGCCATTACGAAGCACTTCACAGGTACTCATCACCATCATCATCCTCACCCTCAGCTGATTCAGCACCAACCTCTTCATAGTCCTTCTCAAGGGCAGCAAGATCCTCACGAGCCTCAGAGAACTCACCTTCCTCCATACCTTCACCAACATACCAGTGCACAAAAGCACGCTTGGCGTACATGAGGTCAAATTTGGTGTCAATGCGAGAGAACACCTCGGCAACACTGGTAGAGTTGGAGATCATGCAAACAGCCCTCTGCACCTTGGCAAGATCACCACCAGGAACCACAGTTGGTGGCTGGTAATTGATACCACACTTGAATCCCGTGGGGCACCAGTCCACAAACTGAATGGTACGCTTGGTCTTGATCGTGGCCACAGCAGCGTTAACATCCTTGGGCACGACGTCTCCACGGTACATCAGACAGCAGGCCATGTACTTTCCATGGCGAGGATCACATTTGGCCATCATAGATGAAGGCTCAAAAGCACTGTTGGTGATTTCAGCAACAGAGAGCTGTTCATGGTAGGCTTTCTCAGCAGAGATCACTGGTGCATAGGAGGAAAGCATGAAGTGGATTCTTGGGTAAGGGACCAAGTTGGTCTGGAATTCAGTAACATCCACATTCAAAGCACCATCAAACCTCAGAGAGGCGGTCAAAGAGGAAATGACCTGAAATCACAATACAAAAAAGCCATGTCAGATCCATACTATATCTCAATAAAAAAAATATCCCATTACAGCAGGTAGAAGATAGTATACCTGAGAGATAAGCCTGTTGAGGTTGGTGTAGGTCGGTCGCTCAATGTCAAGAGAACGCTTGCAGATATCATAGATAGCTTCATTGTCAAGAAGCACAGCCACATCTGTGTGTTCCAAAAGGGAGTGGGTTGAGAGAACACTGTTGTAAGGCTCAACAACAGATGTGGACACCTGAGGTGATGGATACACAGTGAAACCCAACTTGGATTTCTTTCCGTAGTCAACAGACAAACGTTCCAAGAGGAGGGACCCAAGACCAGATCCCGTACCACCACCGACAGCATTGAATACAAGGAAGCCCTGCAGACCAGTGCAGTTGTCAGCAAGCTTTCGGATACGGTCCAAACACAGATCAACAATTTCCTTGCCAACTGCAAGAACAAAGAAAATCATTAGAATCACTATATCAGCATTGGATAAAAATGCTAGGAAAGGAGAAAACCGGAGAGACACTCACTGGTATAATGTCCACGGGCAAAGTTGTTGGCAGCATCTTCCTTGCCACTAATAAGTTGTTCCGGGTGGAAAAGTTGGCGGTAAGTTCCAGTTCTGACTTCATCGATGACAGTGGGCTCAAGATCTACAAAGACAGCGCGAGGGACGTGCTTCCCGGCACCAGTTTCACTGAAAAAGGTGTTAAAAGCATCATCCCCTCCACCAACAGTCTTGTCACTTGGCATCTGACCATCAGGCTACAGGGGAAACACGAAAACATTTATTAGTAATTCATATTAATCAAAAGAAATCTAGATATCTGCAAAAACAGAAAAGCAAGACCTATAAAAATTGAAATGAAAAAAACAATAAAACTTTACAAATTATTTTTCCCTTATAATAAAAAAACAGCTAAGATTAGGGAATGGAGATCACTAATGGATCTAGGACAATTAAAAAATCAATTAATTTTGAGAATCATGTCTGGATCTAAAGATACAAACACATTTGAAAACGGTTGCTAACAGATGACATTAAAGTGACGATAAAAACTAAGATCCGATACAAGCCAAGGAAAACTAGACAAAAGATCGAAAATCCAATTTCAGATATCAAAGTGACACCGGTTAGGCATAGATCTAGCTAAAAACCGAACAATCTCAAAAACAATTCACCGGTCCAAATAAAAAACTCACAAATCTTAAGATTTAAACACGAATGGAAATGCATACAAGCATTAAGCATCAGATCTACAAGAAATGAAACCAGAATCCACAGATTTGTTGAGAGAGAAGGGGAGAGATGTACCTGAATGCCATGCTCGAGGCAGTAGAGTTCCCAGCAGGCATTTCCGACTTGAATACCGGCCTGACCAATGTGGATCGAAATGCACTCTCTCATTTTCGCTGATCAAGGAAAGAAAAGGAGATAGATCTGATTGTTGAAGAAGGAGATCGGGGACGAAGACGTTTATCAAGACGCCTTCTAGAGATCACTTCGTAAGAGATGGAGATGACAAGGGGGAACGGGGTGGTTATTAATAATAGAGATACTTGGGGGATTTTTAACCGGGGCTAGTTAAGAAAGGGCAACTACCGGCAATCATCGATGACGTGGTCGGCTGTGATTGAGTCTTATTAACTATAGTTAGATTTTCTGTCTTTTCAATTGTGTTTAAATATTTGCCGCTCATGGCCAGCTAAACTCTTTTGATTTAATTGGAAGGAAGGTGGATAAGGGTGGACCTGGACACGTGAACCTTAGCTGGGCCTGTTTGGTAGTTAGTGTTGGCCTTTCCCTATGGCTGTCTTTTAAGATTTAGGAGCATTTTTTATTAAAAAAAGGAGAAGGAGAGATACAGGCTTGCTGCAGCAAAAAGAACTTAAAAGCAACTTCAGAGTCTTAAATTTCAACATATAGTCGATCACTTGTCCAAGCTCGAGTTAAAGAATGGAGCCTGTTACCATAAGTTTCTGGATTTTAGTAATGAAACTTTGGCTTGGATGATGGCAATTGATGCATCATTCTTGCTAGAATTCCTGAAAATCTACGCCATCAGAGAAGGGATGGCGATCAAAAGAGATTCTTAAAGATCAATGTCGCATTTGGTTGACTATGCCGGGAGAAAATCAGCTCATATTGCGATTCTTAGAGATATGGCGATGCTTGAGAATCAAATCCCATTGTTTGAGTTGAGAAAAACTCTTGAAATTCAATTCTCATCTCTAGAGTTGGCCGATGATACGATATGCTCAACGCTGTTAGGATTTTGTAAAGAGCTTTCTCCATTCAAGAAGATGCAGGATATTCCCAAGATTCATATTTGCAACGTGCACACTTGCTAGCACCATTGGAGATCATAAACGAGGCTGATCATGATCAACCCGATGCAACGGAAGGAAGATGTAATGCATCCGGTGATCCAAGTCACATAAGAGATCTTTTCAGTGAGATTTGGAAGATAATCAAAAGGCTAAACAAAGGTCCGCTGCGTCTTCTCAAAAGATTGTTATTTTCCAGACCTTTTAAAGTCATTCTTAGATTGCCTTGGACAATCCTCTCCAATCTTCCTGGCTTTTCAATCTCAAAACAACATCTTCAACACTTATTCTTCTCGCAAGACCAGGAAGAAATCAAAACGGAGAGTAAGAACTCGAATAATGAAGTTTGTAATTGATAAAAATAAAATAAAAAATCATAGGACCAATATATAACCTATTAGACAAAAATTGTGGTATAATTAATTTTTAAAGTATGTTTTCGCCTAGAATTACTTCGATTTCTTTTAGAAAAAGAAACGTATTATTAATATTAACATGTTAAATAATAAAAAAATAAACAAGCACAATCATCGAATATTATCTATCTATATATCTAAAAGTCATCAGTTAAATGTACAATAAATTATTGTAGATTGGATGTTTTGCATTTGTACTCCCGGAGTACAAATGCCTCTTTTTAAAATTTTGTTTTTTTAATTCTTTTTTTCTAAATTTTGTTTTTTCTTTTTAAATTATTTTTCTATAAATTTCGTTTTTTTTTTAAATTCTTTTTTTTCTAAATTTCGTTTTTTTTAAATCCTTTTTTTTCTTATAAATTTCGTTTTTTTTTCTTTTTAATTTTTTTTTTCTAAATTTCGTTTTTTTAAATTCTTTTTTTCTAAATTTCGTTTTTTCTTTTTAAATCCTTTTGTCTTCTAAATTTCGTTTTTTTCTTTTAAATTCTTCTTTTTCTAAATTTCGTTTTTTTTTTTAAATTATTTTTTTTTCTAAATTTCGTGTTTTCTTTTTAAATTCTTTTTTTTCTTCTAAATTTCGTTTTTTTTCTTTTTAAATTATTTTTCTATAAATTTCGTTTTTTTTCTTTTTAAATTCTTTTTTTTTCTAAATTTCGTTTTTTTTTCTTTTTTTTAAATCCTTTTTCTTATAAATTTTGTTTTTTTCTTTTAAATTCTTTTTTTCTAAATTTCGTTTTTTGTTTTTAAATCCTTTTTTCCTCTAAATTTTTTTTTTTTTTCTTTATAAATCCTTTTTTTTTTTCTAAATTTCGTTTTTTTTAATCCTTATTTTGGAAAGTGTTGCTTTTCGTTTGTTTTTTTTATTTTTTTAAATCCTAATTTTAGAAAATTACTCTGTAAAAGTTGTTTTCGTTTGTTTGTTTTTTTAACTTGGATATCAATGACAACTTACACGTATCACGATTAATCTCCGGATCTATTTTTTCCTTTTTGTTTCCACTTCTACATTTTCCCCTTTTTCCACTTATATTTTTCCCCATGACCGGGTGTCCGAAGTTATTTTATGCACGACATGATTTTTTTCTCATTACTTGTTTAAAAGGTGTTTTTCCCTTGCATTGTTTTTTAATAACCATGTTTTTTAATAATAATGTTCACGATTCAATCATTGTTTGAAGAGGTGTTTCTGTTTTTTATTTTAATCGGGCTTTTTTTCTTTTAAACCTGGGTATCCGTTATGACTTATGCGCACCGACTAATCTCTGAATCCATTTATTATTATTATTTTTATTGTCACTTACATATTTTTTTCATGACCAGGATCTCCGGATTAGTTAACGCGCCTCATGATATTTATATGTTTTTTTTATTTATTTTTGTTAAAGTTTCTAGAATATTTTTAATATTTCATTAATTATATGTTTTGATATTTATTGGATATTATCTCATACGAATATATATAGAGATAAAAAAACATGACCTTGGATTTTTTGAATAAAAAATATTAATATCAGTATTCTTAAATACATTTACTATAATCATGTAATGAATAAATCGAATAACATAAAAAACAAATTGTCTTCGAATTTTAATTTTTTACTTAACACAATAACAATAACAATAATAATTTAATTGTTTTTCTTGCTTACTCTTGTGTTATTGTTTTTTTCTCTCCATATAATCTAATAATTTTAATTGTTTTGACAGTGATGACAATGATTTTTTTTAATTTTCTTAAATTTTCTAGGATAATTTTAGTCTTTCATTAATTATATGTTCTAATATTTATTGGATGGTATCTCATATGAATATATATATATATATAGGGAAAAGAAAACATGACCTAGGTTTTTTGGAATAAAAACATTAATATCATTTTAAAATTAATATTGAAATTTGGTACTCTTTTGTTTAGATTTATTTCTTAGAAAAAAATTTATAATATTTTCATTTTTAATATTTTAAATATAATATTGCTGGGGAAAAGATAAACTAAAAAAAAATAAAGATTTACGTAGGTTATCTACAATTACAAAATATACGCGTAAATTTCCATTTTGATTACATAAATTTTATCAATTATAACTATACTAAATAAATATTAAACTAATAAAATACAATACATATAAAAACAATAAATTTTTTACATAGATAAAAAAATCGTCGCATCGCTGCGAGTATACCGCTTCGTTGTTACTATAACAAGGGTCCTAAACTTATTTGATATGATAATAATGATTGTTTTTAAAATATTTATTTGTTTGGAAATATATTAAAATAATAATTTAAAATCATTTTTATAACACAAAAATAACTAGACATCAATTCAATTAATTAATTAAATGTCTAGGCTTTTAGTTTATAATAGTTTTTTTTTTGTAAAAGATGCCTTTAAAAAACTTTCATATCTATTTGCTCATTGAAAAACTTGTTACCGATACTTTTCCCTGACTTTTATTTATTTATTTTTATTAGAGCCTATATATATAAATATAAAAAGGAGCCTACCATAATGGTGCTTACACAAAAGGCCCGTGGAAAAGACAAAGCAGTTATATAGCCCAATAATCAAGAGCTTTGATCTCGTTGCCATTGCCACAGTGATTTTTATAAAAATAAATAAAAATAAAATCCCGCGCAATCTTGATTTTGGGTCACTGCTGACGAATCATCTGTTGGCGGGTTCCATTCACAGCAACGCCTGTGACAGACAGAGTTGGATGGTGATAAGGGCGTTTTTTTTTATTAACATAAAATTTGAAATTAATAATTATATAAAATTTTAGTGATTAACACGGTTGGAATCCAAAATTAATTAATGATAATGACACTCTTGACAATTATGGACCATATCTGTCGCTGTATTTCAAAAAATATTTTGAATTTTTTTAATATATATTTTTTGATATTTTAGATTTTTCTAATGCTAATTTTAAGATGATTTTTAAAAAGTAAAAAATAATGTTTAATATATTTTTAAACAAAAAATATTCTTAAAATCAATCTTACCACCAATCTAAAATAGACACGTATCAGTGACCAACTGGTCCCTTATCTTTTCTCACCAGACCGGCACGTCATGCGCACCTACACGTCAATTGATATAACCTGAATAATAAACCTCAAATTGGACAAGTTTTCTGAAACGTACCATATAAATCCATCCTCGAAATAAAAAAATAAAAAAATATGCACACACAGCTACAAAAACAACACTAGAAGTAGAAGCATAGCCTCGACTGATATATTTTTAATCAACGGAGACTCCAAACAGAAATCCTTCCTCCGTGACGTGAACAGATGTGCCTAACCCTTTTCAATTGGGCCTCCATGGATCTTGTCAGGAACCGATCATGGTCCAATTGAGAAACGGGTCATAGGCTGGGAATTAAATATTTTTCTAAAAATATTGTGTTTTAAAAATATTTTTGAAAAAAATTGATTTTTTAAATTGATTTTTTATTTTTTATATTATTTTAATGTATTGATATTAAAAATATTTAAAAAAATAAAAAAATCATATTAATATATTTATGAACGAAAAATACTTTTAAAAACTATAAACACATTACCAAACAAATCATGCACTATATGTTGTTACAATCATGCAGCATCTCTCGTACTCTTTTATCATATGAGAAATTCTGAATACTTTCCGATCGCCATAAAAATATAAATATAAATTATGTTTTGCAATATTTCCTTTTCTCTTTTGGAAAGCAAATTATTACCCCGATAATTAATTTTAAACATTAATTTCCTGAAATTTAGAGGTAGAGAAATTTAACTCACCAAGGACAAGGTCGAGCCTAAAGAAAAACGAACAAAAAATAAAATAAAAGAGAAAAGAAGACGAGATAAAAATGCCCAGATGGGTGGAAGAGTTTGGGCTACACCTTTCGTTTGAGTATTTGAAGAGCCCAGTAGAGCCAGCAGATGAACTGCTAGAGTGGTGAGGTAAGGAGCGATGTCAACAGGGGTCCACACCTAAATCTGAATTTAAAAATATTATTTATACTCAATCCAGAATCTGATGGATATGAATATTTAATATCCTGAATCTAATAGGATTTCGAGTATAGTATTAGTATCCATTAAAAAAAAAGGGCTTAATTTTCTGCTGTTGCAGTCGGAGGTACTGGGCTGCTATGCCGATGAGAAATTTAGGGTTCTACTCCTCCCAGCTACAAGAAAGGTGACTTCCAGGTGCTATTAATTGCATGTATAAACGTCATTGATTTAGATTGGGTTTTACTCGAGAAGAGTACAGTCTCGCTGATATAATTTTTTAAATTATGAAAGTAAATTTTTAGGTTATCAATGTATTTCAAAATGAGTTTCGGATAGCAGAGCAGTACCCGATTCTAAACTTGACTTTTTGCTTTTGGAATCTACTCAAATTCTTGTCCGGGTCAAAAAAATTGAACTCATATCCGATCGTGCCGATAACTATATTGGTTTCGGGTAGAATTGGCATCCAGAAAATGATGCTTAAAGAAATAGAAATAGAAATAGAAATGGAAATAAAAATAAAAAACAGGTTGACGTATCAGGTATGTATAAACAAGTTGAAAATGTGGTTACTTGGTGGCCACTGAAGAAGGCCATACATATTCTGATTGTAGCTCTCAGTGGATGGTAAAGGAAGACCTCTTTTGTGAAACCTGTCATGGCATCATCATTAAAGGGGCTCTAGTGGGAGGAAAATGTGGCTCCGAGAAATTATCCTCGAGTCCCTCAGGACAAGAAAATGAAAGATAGAAAGAAAAACACAACCCTTAATTTATTGAAACTTTAGATGGTGATTCTAGCCGCAAATCAAAAACTTAGCAATTGCAACTTGCCATAATACCAGTTTTGAATCTATTTGCTAGTGGGCTTTGATTAAACATGTCTATTGATGATCGTATATAATAGCAAGCTTTGGTGACAGTGTGAAATAAAGGGCGACTAAAAAAAGGGTGTCTTGTGTCTGTCTTTTATTGTTTAACATGGCAGGATTTGATGCATAATTAGCGTTTTGTTCCTTAAAAGTCAAATTTACCTCATGCGTTTTCAGCAGTTTGTACTTTTTGTTCATAAATGTCATTGCGTAATAATAAAAGGCTTGATATTTGCACGGTAAGTCTCGAGTTCGAGTGATAACATATATTTCTTGTAAGATCCTCGAGACAGTTAGAGTTTTACTCGTTCGACTGAGTTCTCCGGAGATTGCGTTTCATTGGATACAAAAAAAAATAGAGTTTTCAGCACTTTCCTCTGCAGTGACTCGCTAAAGAAAGCCATTGACATTCCTGAAGTTCAAGCTAGCAAGCAATGGCCTGGCCTACACGATAAGGCTATCTCTGATATTGTAATGGTCTTTTCTGTGGTCATTTATGGCCTCCACTTGGTCAGAACTTTTGGTTTATTTGTAGCTAAAATTGCCAGTGCTTACAAGGGGCGATCACAGAATGGAGAGAAGGACCTGAATGAAAAGAAGAAAAGGATGGCCTTACGGTCCAGCCTGTTCATCTTTTCCGTCCTACTGGAAATCAACTCGGGGCTGTTTCACTTCGAGTTATCGTAAATGGCAGCTTAATATAGTCCTTGATTATGGTCCTTTAACAATTGACATGCATGGTGTAACCTTCTCTCTTGTGGCTGTTCCCATGATTTCTCCAGAGCCACCAATGTTCTGTGATTCAAAGCCATTCAAATTTAGCCTTTTGGAGTGTGTAATTACGCTCAAGATATTCAACAGAAAAAGAAATCTCTCCACGCGTTTTCAGAGGAAATGAGGGTGACTAAGCTCTAGCAAGATGGGCAATGGAGGATTAATTAATTCGTTAACATTGCTGGTCAACATATATAATCATGTCTTCTATTTTAATGGTATCTACTTCTTTTGTTCAACAAAAAATATTGTTTTTTTTGTTTCAAATGCCTTTCGTCCAGCATCTTTCCAAACCATACGACGATCGACAGCACCCTTCAATTTGTTCTAGAAGGGAAGTGAATCACAGCAAACTGAACTTATTTGTTCCATAGTTGCAAACGATCTAGTAGCGATTTGTCTTCTTCTATCAAGATTTGCACGGCTAGTAGGTATTCACGGCCGGCCGGCGTCTTAAAACGTCTAGATCTTGGAATCAGTGACCAACTTTATATATATAATAACAACTCTACATTGGAAAATAATTAAAAATAGAGCAGTATTTAAATGGGTTAGACTAATATGCGAGGGAGAATTTAGTGGTGTACATGAGTGGTAATTAAAAAAGGTTATATATATATATGTGACTCGATAGTTTTATATTGTTGATTTTTATGTATAAGCTCTTGTTTGACGAAGATCAACCAAATACAAAGGCCATGCAGCTCGTCAAACATGGACACAGAGACTCATGGATCTTTTGAAACACAAGCAGCTCGTAACCTTTTTTTATACTAGTACATGGATATTGAATTCCTTGTTATTGGTTTTGACTAGCATTAAAACCATAGAACGACAAGGAAAAAGAAAAGGTTAAATGAACCACCAACGCTGCATGTGATCGATGATCAACTCCCAACTGTATTTGCGACTGCAAATTGACATGAGCAAAGACAGTTCTTTGTATTGAAATCTCGTGAATGAATAAGTTGAGCCGGTCAAATCAAATTAGAAACTTCTTTCATAACCATGTTCATGTTTATATTCTTCCATGTCTCCTCCAACTCTTTCCAACAAAACATTTATCAGCTCAAGAAATTAAAACAGATCGAATGGTCTATTATTTGACAAATTAATTCGTTCCAGTTTGGTCCTTTCTTTGCCCCTCTAATTCATTGCTTGAAGCTGTTCTTCAATCTCAATGTGCGCTGGTGATGGAATTATTAGTAGGGATCGATTTTCATCATTTAGAAACGTAGAGCACAACCATGCTTCTGACCCACTAACGCAAAAACACTTTGGATGACCAAATGAGCATGCCCGATCGATTCATCATTAACCTCTGCACTATAAGTTTGTGCCTTCGATTCGATGCACCTCATTATGAGCCTCCTATAATGAAGTTTTCCCGGTATACATATGAATGGAAGTAATCAATGCTTTGCTAATACAATCTCATAGATACCATTAATGTAAATTAAATAATGTCAAAGGTTTTTTATGATTTGACATCTTGCCATGTCAAAGCCAGTGGCTTGATCAGCCAGTTGCGAGGAGTTTCGTATATCAATTAGCCGTGGAATAACAGAGTAAAAACAAAGAAACTCGTGCTAGATCATGATGGCCAGCTCGCTTTCAGTACTAAATCATAAAAATATAAAATAAAAATAGGGCTGTTTGTTTTTAATTTTATTATTTTTGATATATTTTTAAAAATCATGTACTAAGTCAAGAATATTTTTAAAAAATTATTTTGATGTATTATAAAATAAAAAATACTAAAAGAAACAATGGCATGGCAGCCTCCGTCAAAACCCTATCATCCTCTCCCACTCTTCTTAGAAACATTTGACAAACAAATATTTATCATGGTTCTAGAACTTTAAAAAGTCTTGATTTCCAGTGTTTATAATCTAGTCAAAAATAAATTTTGTTTGCTGCAAGGAAACTACGTGCAAGTCTGGTCAGGGCTCTAGAAACTCATTTACTTTTCAACGACGATGCTAATTACCAAATCATCTAACTCATGTCCGTACATTTTTCTCCACCTATTTTCTTTCCTTGAAATCAGCCGGGACATAAATAATTTACCTTCGAAAAATATAATTCCGTATTTGCCCTTCAGGATGTCTATAAATTAACCCCTTACAATCTCTTCTCCCCATATTTCATGCTCCGTTGCTGTTTTATAGAGAGCGAGAAATCAAAGGAGAAGGTAGGAGAATGGCTTGCAGGATCAGCACCGTTTGCATCGTGGCCCTTCTACTCTCTTCCCTCACTTTGACCTGTTCTGCCCGGCCGGAGCCAGCCGCCCTCGCTGATGCAACTCCGGTGGAGAGTACTCTACGTGGGGTATATATGTTAATATCTCATCAACTTGCTTGTATTTTATCGGCCTTTTCCTGATCATCCTTTTTGTTCTTGATTTATTGAAGGATAATGCTGAAGCAGAGACTGCTGAGGTGGAAAAGAGCTGTGAAGGGGTTGGAGAAGACGAGTGTTTGATGAGAAGAACACTTACAGCCCAGATTGATTATATCTACACTCAGAAACACAAGCCATGAAATCTTGTATATGGGTTCTTAGCTAATATTACATCTTTAAATGGGAGACTTCCTTATAAAATCTCTCATAGTCAATATTGTATAACTTATGTTGTAGCGGGTACTTAATATATTTCTGGCTTCTTGAGGTTCTAATTTGCTACTCTCTGTAGGGCAAGACCAGTTGCTCTGTGCATACAATATTAGAGCTGATTAATTACGAATCATTACTGGTCTAATTACTGGACTTTTGTTTCTGGTTGGTGACTGAATTCTGTGATCAACTAGTTTTGTTATGTTAATCACGACCGCTTGATTACAAATTTACAACATGGGTTACATCCATCGATGAAGATTAAGAGACAAGTAATCTAGCAATTAGAAGATCCATGTTGATCGAAAATCTTTTTGTTTTTGGACTCAAGGAAATCTCTGTGAACCAATAAAACTCTAACTGTTTCGAGTTTTTATAAAAATACATATTTGATTCAAACTCGAGACCTGCGATGTAAATTTTCATTTCTTTACAATAACTCGTGAAAATCTAGATCGTGTTAGGTATATTGCCATTTGTGGCAATATCCTACCATTGTTGAAAATGGTAGAGTTACCAACCCACCATTGTTGAAAATGGTAACCAACCCACCATTGTTGAAAATGGTAAATTGCCTAAGTTTGGTGGCCAACCTTTGACTATGAAGAAAATTTGGTGGCCAACCATTTAAGATTGTCTCCTCACTCTTGCTATAAATAGATGAGCTTCTTAGAGCTAAAAATGAGAGAGCAACACAAGTGAATGTGTTGAGAGAGAGCAACACAAGGGAATGTGTTGTGCAGAGAGAGGAGAAACACAAGTGAATGTGTTGTGTAGAGAGAGCTAGAGAGAGTTGATGAGTTGAGTAGAGTGGATGTAATCCTCCTCCTCTATATGTATTTATTGTAACCCTTTCTCTATCTCTAATACAATGTCTCTCTCCCGTGGATGTAGGCGGTTTTGCCGAACCACGTTAAATATTGTGTCAGTGTGCTTAAGCCTCCTATGAGCAAGTATCAGTACACTCCCGGTCCGCGCATGGGAGATCCGGAATTCCCCAACAACTGGTATCAGAGCTGATGGTTTAAAGGGGTGTTTGATTTTGCTCAAAAATGAAAATTGTCAAAATTGTGTTTTGACCATACCACTGTGTAGAGGAGGCCGAGACGAAGCCACTGGTGAAAACGGCGTCAAAATCTGATGTCGGACATGGCCGCACTCTCCATCACTCTCCGCGCCCCATGCGTCTTCTTCGCCGGATTAGGTGACCGACCGAATACCGATTAACCCCAACAACTTGTATCGAGCCGTTGGTGTAGGTAGGTGTTTGATTTTTGCAGAAAAATCAAAGTGCTCAAAAATGATTTTGAGTATCTGATCTTCTAGAGGAGGTCACCACGATTCCAACGGTGTATAACACACTTAATTCGGAGTTCAAACGAAGAAGTTATTGTCGGTCAAAGTTTTGACTGGAAAAGTCAACGCCACGTCATCGATGTCACGTCAGCGCCACATCATCAGTCAAGTCAACAGTGCCATGTCACTGGTGGGATAAGATTCTGTGCAGCAGAGTCTACGTGCAACCGGATCTGAGATTGAATCTGGGCCGTTGATCAGGCCAGACTTGTTTTGATCAAATCTTAGTCGTCTGAAGTGCGATTTGGACGATTTCAGACTTGTTTCCAGCTAATTTGATCGTTCCGGATGCAATGGTACGGTCCGATCGTTGATATTTGAGACCAAAAATGGCAGTGGCGAATTACCAAAAGAGATTGCCCGATTAGAGGCATCTGAAGGTCATCATGGTGGTCGTTGAAGAGAAGAAGAAGAAGATGCACATGTTTACCCAATTACATGTGCTGAACTGCTAAGTGGGGAGAAATTTAACTGCCTTGAGGGAAGGCAAAATTGGGACACTCTGGACACCCGATCATGTGGATAATTTAAGGTGAAGAGTGGAAATTGACGAACACCAATCTTGACGAATCTAAGCACTGGTAGTCTCGTCAGATATTGAGAAATCATGTATTAAACCAGTATATTCCAGATCACTTGTAAAGAGAAACCGGGACAAAGCTAGCAAATGGTTGTATATATGGAAAGACAGTACGATGGATAGATATGGCCTAAGTTCTGTCTAGGAGATTGGGTTTTAAGCGGGACCAGTGTGACCCCTCCAATCTTTCCTGGGAACTTGCTTAGTGGAAGGATTATCCATACGGTACTATTTTCGTATATATAGCAGTTTGTAATGAAACAGTTGAAGACTAGCAGGATGGCGGCACTGAGGAACAGTTGGGTTACGTATGATCAAGGATCCGATGAAGTGGTGATTTCTCCAAAGAAGTTAGATTCGGTGGTTGTGATTTCTCGAGGAGAATTGATGAAGACCACGATAATGGAAGAGAAATACAGCGAGGGATAAAGATTGGCACCCTATTTTGACTTGGAGCAGGTGTTATGACGAGGATGAGTTGCTTGTCAAACATAAGTAAGGAATAGGAGAAATCTGGAGAACGAGAATTGCACGAGGGCACATGGAGATTGTGCGAGGAGTACCGTAGGATCCAACGAGGTACTGTAATGAGACAACAAGTGCAAGGAGAAGAAGTGTTTCCAGATGAAGCTCAGAGCTGAGACTGTTAAAGTTTGTACAACAGGAAGTCTCTTATGCTCTTAATAAAGACAACAGGAGAAGACCTTTTCAATGCATGCAAGGATGGAAAGAGAGTCATTGCAAAGGCACCTAATTGAGGGGTGCAAGCGCTTTGTGATAAAAGGCAACCGTCTATGATGAAAGACGAAGACACCAAAGAGAGTTGGTGTAGGTGGAGTTGTCGAGCGAAAGGCACAAAAGCTCCAAACATAGAAATCGAGGTGGAGGATTGCGAGGAGTATACAGCAACTTTCTCTTTCTATGTAGTCGATGGAAGTAATCTCTCCCATAAGTGCACATGGTGGTAAAGACTTTTGGATCCACTTTGAAGCATCTCGGTGAAGGAGGATGCGACCACCTATGAAAGGTGAAGACACCTTAGATGGAAGGTGTGTGAGGGTCATGATAGGAGCCGGATCGGACCGCCCCATGACAGCGGCGAAGACACCTTAGATGGAAGGTGTGTGAGGGCCATGATAGGAGCCGGATCGAGGCCGTCCGTGACAACGGCGAAGACACCTTAGAGAAGGTGTGAGGGCCGTGATAGAAGCCCGAGTTCGGACACCTAAGGAGAAGGTGTGTGGGCCACGATATGAGCCCAGTTCAGAACAACCCCAGAGCCAATGTGATGGCTAGATATGAGTGGACAAGTGTATAGCCAATGAAGTGGCTATGATGAGTATGGAGACAAATGCTGGATTGACTTTCATGGATATTGCCCCATGCTAAAGATCAATGAGCTAGAAGACATTTGTCTTGGACAATAAGAGGGTGACTTGTGGAGCATTAAGACGCGGCTGCTATGAAGGAGCAGAGGGCATGCGCAGGTTCAGGAACGAGTTGACTCTTGTCAAGGTAGTGAGCTCGGTAATGGCATTGTAATACTCGAGTATGAAGACAAATATGGATCAACCTTTAATGGGTCTGCCCCATGGTTAAAGGTGAAGAGCTACCTGGACTCTTACGACTAAGAGCGAGAGACTCATGGAGAAGTAAGGCGTGGTTCCTAGGGTGGAACAGAGGGCAGGCGCAACTCCTGGATGAGTAGACTCTTGGAAGAGTGGTGAGCTTGTGATCATATTGAAATACTCAATGATTGTCACACTTGGAAATATTCGTTTGAGGGGGTGTTGTAAGCCTTGGTGTAAGGCTTGAAAAATCATTCTGGACCGAGCATGGTTGATATGCTCGAAGGGAATGTTGTGTTGAAGACGCTCTCAGAATGGTAAGCTTGGAAGAGCTGCAGAATGCAAGCTTGTGCTGAAGAAGCAAGAGGACTATTGCCCACACAAATGGCAAAGGGGGTGATTGTTAGGTATATTGCCATTTGTGACAATATCCTACCATTGTTGAAAATGGTAGAGTTACCAACCCACCATTGTTGAAAATGGTAACCAACCCACCATTGTTGAAAATGGTAAATTGCCTAAGTTTGGTGGCCAACCTTTGACTATGAAGAAAATTTGGTGGCCAACCATTTAAGATTGTCTCCTCACTCTTGCTATAAATAGAGGAGCTTCTTAGAGCTAAAAATGACAGAGCAACACAAGTGAATGTGTTGTGGAGAGAGAGCAACACAAGGGAATGTGTTGTGCAGAGAGAGGAGAAACACAAGTGAATGTGTTGTGTAGAGAGAGCTAGAAAGTTGATGAGTTGAGTAGAGTGGATGTAATCCTCCTCCTCTATATGTATTTATTGTAACCCCTTCTCTATCTCTAATACAATGACTCTCTCCCGTGGATGTAGGCAGTTTTGCCGAACCACGTTAAATATTGTGTCAGTGTGCTTAAGCCTCCTACGAGTAAGTATCGGTACATCCCCGGTCCGCGCATGGGAGATCCGAATTCCCCAACAGATCGTTGCTTAACTAGTATATATCTCTTCTAGCACAAACCATTATCTTTTCTCCTTTGTACGTAAATCATGCGGTGAGGGATGCTCTGGTCTCAGGAAGCTTGACCAATCAAACCTGTATTAAAATTTAGAGCTTCGAGTGATCATTAAGAGGATGCATTTCATGTGCCTCACGGCTTAATGAAACGATATTACTATAGTCTTAACCAACTTAATTATCTGCTATCTAAAAACAAGGACTTGGTAATCAAGAATAGAAAATTGAAATTTATATGTAATTAAAGCATGAAAGCCCAAGACTTCAACAGTTCAACAGGGAGTATCACTGGATCTAACATATATTACTTCACGATTAGAGCTGTTGCCATACAGGTTTGATAGAATATACTATATATAAAGAACTTATTGTAACGGGATTTCAGATATATTTTATTACATTACATTTAATACTTTATGCTCTACACTATTAATTAAAGACCTTAACTTTGATTATGTGTGGTAGACATGATATTTATATACATCTACTGATCTATAGACATGCAATTATAAAATAAGTAGACCCTTAATTTTGTATGGCAGAACAATACATATTATAAACTAGAACCACACAATTTTAGCAACAATCAAGACACACAAATATGATCTTCGTATGATCCAAAAGCAGATCAAGAAATTAAGGTATGTCAGCCACCTTGGTCACACGGCTCCATGAAATACAACCTGCTCCACTATGTCCTTGTTGTCGTATTAATTTCCTCTTCAATGCTTCTCATTTGACCGCCGGCAACTAAAATAAATGCATTCCCCCCCCTTTCATACCTTTCATACTGTGATCAATCACAAAGCTTTACCTGTGGAGCAGCTGCTCCTTCAAAGGTAAGCATGACAGCTGCAACGCATCATTAACTGTTCATTTTACAACCTGAACCACGGAGAAATAACCATGCATGATGGATGGCATATGGGTTTGTTTGTCGCATTTTCATCCCAGATCAACTTGATAATACATATATCTCCTTTCTCAAAAACACATGGCGAGGAGCGTCCTCTCACTTTCAAATTCAGGACCTCCCTTCATTTTCTTGGATATTTCCTCATGTGGTATGTTTGTCACCCTCGTGGTGCCTTACATGCTTATTTGAGCACTGCAGGGTGTTCAGTGAGTCAGGAAATAGTCAAGATGCTGCAGACTTCGACCGGACACCTGGTCATAAAAAAACACATATCTATAAATACTTTAATGTCTTCTGAACTGCAACGCGATGTGTTGTCATAGATTTTTTTTATATAAAAAAGATGCACAGGTCAGTTTAAGTATATATTGACTAATTTTATGGATCCTAAAATTAGTAATTATATAAATTTTTAGTGACTGTCATAATAATAGATCCTAAGACTACTAGAACAATAAACCTATTAATCATAACTTCTTGTCTGTGGCCACATAATAGATAGTCGGGTTATGATAGATTTAGCAAGCATGATATGTGGCTTCCCCTGAAGGCATGCATGATAGTGATGCCGCGATACTTGAGAGCAAGTCTGGCAAATGGTGGGCGTCGAGGTCACCTTAGCACATAAGAGTTTCCCAGCATCGTGTCTGCTAATGTCGAGGTATTATCATTCATGCCAGAAAAGTCAAAATAAGAAGAGGAGGAAAAGAAAAAATCGCCATCATTTATGCAATTAGTCCGTCTCATTCCAGATATTTAACAGTGACATTAATTTTAGGATATGCTTTCATGCTACATGCTTTTGTATAAATGCCATGAGTTTATAACTCAAAAATATTAACCTAAGTTGCATCAAGAAATTGAATATTAAGTGCATTGCGATATCTCTGGTTTTTGACCGAAATTTGAGGAATTTTTTTAATTTTAAATAAATATGTTTTTGTGTGTTTTATATACTGATTTCAAAAATAATTTTTTTACAAAAAAATATTATTTTAATTTATTTTTCACTATAAATATTCTATAAATCTATCTTCATCACACTCCCAATATTTATAAATCTATCTTCATCACACTCCCAAGCAGTGATGATAACACTGGTTTTTCTCGGAAAAAATAATAAAAAACTCTCCTGCCTCGTGCCTACCATAATCATATACAGTTAGTTATCCACCATTTATTTTTAACTGGACAAGCAGCAGGACTAGAAATATCGTTGATTTAATGGGCCTAACAGGATGTATAGGCATCGGTCCAGTTAAAGGTCCACAAGTATCATTCCCCGGTAGAAATTTCATTTACTTATGTGTTTTTTTAGAAACAATGGTTTAAAAATATATAAAAATAATGTTTTTTTAATAAAATAATAATTTGTATATCATTGCATTAAAAAATATATAAAATATAAACAAAATTAACTAAAAAGTCAAAAAGCTTGCGAATCAGCCGTTCTGTTCAAACATACTTTTTTTTTAAAATAATTTTTTTTAAAATTTTTTTTTGAATAATTTAAATAAGTTGTTTTCAAAATAAATAATAAAAAATTATTATTTTAATACATTTTATTTTTAAAAAAATAATAACAAACACCGTGTTAGATGTTAATCCTGTGATAAATTACGTCTTTTTTATTTTTATTTTTTTGCTTTAAATTAGTTATTTTTATGTTTTCAAACTATTTTTATATATTAATAAAAAAATTAATATTATTTTAATATATTTCTAAATAAAAAATAATAAATTAACGCAATAACAAGTACATATCGTATAGATTACAGATACACTTACTGGCGCCAAAAACAGTATATTTCCCGCCACAAATGTACTTATCTGTCCATCTTCCCTCCAAAAAACACCCCTCAAATCCCTACAAAACAAAATCGTTCCCCGAACCTTCAAAAAGAAAACATAAAAATGGGGAAAGAAAAGCAATATTGGCTTCTCAAAACCGAGCCAGGAGAGTGGTCATGGGATGATCAAGCCTCTAATGGAGGCATATCCAAATGGGATGGAGTAAAAAATAAGCAAGCCCAGAAGAACCTCAAGGCCATGAAACTCAATGATCTGTGCTTCTTCTACCACTCAGGGGCCAACGCGCGCCGTGTTGTTGGTGCGGTTACTGTGGTGAGAGAATGGTATGATGTAGGTGGCGAAGGAGTGGTGGATGTCAAAGCAGTGGGGGAGATGAGAAGGCCATTGGATTTGAAGGAACTGAAGCGTGATGAAGGGTTAAAGGGTTTTCAATTGTTTAGACAACCTAGATTATCAGTTGTGCCGGTTTCAAAGGAGGTCTGGGAGAGGGTTTGTGAGTTGGGAGGTGGGTTTGAAGGGGATGGAAAGGAAGATGGCGGTGGTGATGATGATGATGGGTAGGAGCGGGAGATGGTGGATTTCAGTTTATGCCATCAAGTCTTAGATGTGTGCTATGTGTGGTTTTTTTGTTGAAGCGTGGTGCTAATGTTAAACTGCTTGTTCAAAGATATCAGTATCATCTAATTAGTCTTTAGATGTTTAAGGTTCTTTTTGGAAAGAAGAAAAGCAAGCAGTGGCTGTTCGCTGCCATACTTTTGGCTTGTATATGAGATTGCAGAATGTAGAAGTACTGGTATGGAGGGTTACTTTTGGTTTAACTCTTGCTGATTTTTATTTTTGCAGGGGAATTGGTACATTGCTAAAATATGGGCCAACAAGCTCCAATTCAGAACAACAACCCATTAACTTGCAATCAAATATTAGATAATTATCCGAAGTTGAGTATTCAGGTGCCTATTTCTTACCGGGGCAAAATCACTGGGCCACGGCGCCTGGATTAGGCAACGGGTAGTGCCTTCGCCATTTTGTCAAACACCTTACAAGCATGCCAAAAATCCTTGCCCTGCTCTGTTTGAAAATAAATAAACGATGTTTAAATCAGTGAAGTGAAATGATTCTAAATCCTCCAAAGTGGCAAAGGTTTATCTCTTCTCACGTTAAATCTCTTTTCACTGATACCTATGAGAAAATATTTGTGTGTTGTCCGTTAATCACATGCCTCGTACCTACCGTATCCACACGTATATTCCTGGATTGAGTTGCATACATAATACGGATTTTGTAACACAAATTAGTAGTCTTCTGCAGTTGGTATCTTCTGCAATCAGCATGCCTGGTGCGTTATTCCATAGTCTTTGCCACCACAATATGCCTGGAGTCGGGTGGGGTGGGAGGTTATGGAGGCTGTACCAGGTGAGGTTTTTGCCACCACAATATCCCTTAGTCTTGCGGTGCATTATTCCATGTCCGGCCAATCATGTTCGGTTGCTGCTATAATTTTATAAATAATTTCGGCATGATAAAGCATTTATATGCTGCACATGCTTTCCAAAGTCTAATGTTTTTTTTGTTCTCCCGTCATTTTTGTATTCCATGGAATGTTGTGAGTTGTGACTCTGACCGCCGAGAGTATAATTAACTTGAAGAAAGTTTACACATGCTTGCTCTGATCATGGCATCTGGTACCAAAAAAAGCAAGGAGTTGCTTGCCATCTGATTGAGGTTTTTCTTTTAAGATCCTGCAAACTGCTTGAATTTTATTTTAATTTGTGCCCTCGATCTGGGAGGCATATATGCTATTCCACATCATATAGAACGCTTAGGTGATTGAGTTTGTGGTCTTAGCTACAGTTTATTAAAATTTGAAAACAATCTTCAAATTGGATTTCTCCCTACAAAGTCTACAGTTTGAGCATGAATATTCTTGTTTCTCATGTCCCTTTTTCCATTCTTGCTTGTTTCTCATTCTGGGTATTGGATGGAGTGCTTACCCGAGTTACTGCATAGACTCAGCTGCATTCTGTTCTCGAGTTCGTTCCCTGGTATCCTGTGAGTTGATGAGTTGTTATCAAGAATGCTCTTCTGTACCTCCATTTATGACTCTTTAGGGCAGATAAGCACCTGACTCTTACGTGGATTTGTATCCCTTGCACGTGTGTTTCTTCTAAATAAATGAATATATGGCAGTTTGATTGAATAAAAAAAAAAGAGAGATGGCAGTTTGATGATGATCCTACGAGATATTCTTGCAAGGTAAATGCATTTCAGCTACCTTATTAAATTCTTTAGTCAACCAATATTAGCCGTATTGAATTATGAATTCTCCATTGTATTCAATCAACAAAGCAAACTGTTTTTTTTGGTTCCAAATGAGAGTTGAACCCAAACATTATTCTGGTCGGAGGCAAGAATGTTACTAGAGTTTATCTGGCTTCTTGGCGCAAGCAATTTCTTCTTCTTCTTCGAGGAATTTAAGACTATACAGTCGTCGTAACTCAGCCCATACGTTGAATGATGCAGTGAGAATGCATGAATAATATACAGCACCTTGTTTCTTGGAAAATTATCCAGGGTCAGATTTGAAAATTGCACCGGCACCGGCACCGGCACCGGCACCCTCACGTGCGCTGCTAAAGCCTGGTAGTGTTTTGAACTTTTGACCACGATTGCCAATGTCGAGCATGCAGATATGAAATTGAAACTTGGGTGGGGAAATGGAGATGCAATTTAAAAGTCTTGGCAAAAATGGACCCATTGAGAAAGAAATTCCGTGTGCAGGCAGGTGGTTGTTGCCTTTCCCTATCTCGCGATCACTAGTCATTGATTGATTTCTCTTCATGAATTCCCAAGTCAATTTTGGACAAATTTTCTAATATTACGGAGTTGTTTTGTTGATTAAGTTTAAGTGATTATGAGTCTCAAGCTTTACCATAAGTGAGTTTCCAGGTATTAAATGTGAAATAAGATACCAAAATTAATTTTATTATTATCATCTTTAATATTTATATTATTTGAGTTCGATAAGTTGGATATATAAATATTATAGATAAATCGATTTTTTTTAACATTCCTGAGAAAATGTGTCACATTAATTGTTCAGGTCGTGGTTGTTTCGGGGGAGACCTGTGATTTATTGACATTTGCATCACAATTCATAAATGTCTGAGCTGATTAATTTTTCCAGGCTCCAGGAACGGACTTTTACGAGATTTCCTTGCTGCGTGCTGATGCTATGGATTTGTATTTTTTTTAGGAGGTTCTTGTTCTGATTATTTATTTATTTATTTATTTATTTACAGCTCTTGCAGTTGCAGCTCACCATTATCATTATACCTTGTATTTTTCAATGCTCTGATAGGTAAAAAAATCAAAAGGCACGTCCTTATCATGACGCATCTTAATTCTTAAACGCATCTCATCCCAACTCCAGTCCAGTACCAAGAGTCAGGGAAAAAAAAATCAGCATGTGGTAAACCCGTAATAATCTACAAAACCATGCCCCATATCTGACCAACCTGTCGATATAAATAGGAAGCGAAACCAAAGCTGAACACGAAGAAGTCACTTTGCCAGAAAACCACATTAAAAAAAAACTTAGGAAAGCCAGAGAAGCAAATGCCAAAGACACAGGATTTATAGAGAGGAGAACCCGAGTTTTGTCTTTCGTTTTTTCCCTTACAGATTAAACTCAGTGGGTTTTTGTTTGAGTTGACTCAGATGGCAATTCAGCTACAGAATCTGGTGCAGTCAATCAAATCAAAAGTTAGAGCCCTGAAGAAGTCCAAGAAACCGTACATCAAGATGGACAAGAGTGCAAGTGTTAGGGTCGAGATCCGTAGCAGAAAAGCACGAAAACTGATTGACAAGACGCTTCGAGTTGCTGATCATCCTGGAAAACGCACCGTTTCTTGATTCTCTTCAGCAATCTTTTTGTCTCCAGTAAGTGTTCTCTCATCTTGCATAGGTAAGATTTTAGAATTCGTCTTTTTAGGGGGTCTTCTTCTGTGTGCCTTCCGATTCTGTGTTTTCTCAGAAGTTCAAAACTTTCAAGGTGGGGAACCGTTTCGGGTTTGGCCTGACGTCGGAATGTTTTGTTCTGTGTAAGGATCAATGAAAAGCTTACATCTTTAATTTGTTGCTATTTGCTTACTTCTGGTATGGATTCCAAGGGAATTTGAATTAACAAAGAAGAAACTTAAAGAAGGGTCTATCTATAATCTATACGAAACAACACACACACATATTGACAAACAATGTTACAATAACAGCATTTTTCACACCGACAATCTGCCCATGTTCCATCAAGGGGCCAGTTCTCTAACGCTCTACCTGTTTGCCACGAGCAATTAATTGTTTCTCGCAATAGTCAAGGAGTGAATAAAGTCAAAGCCATTACTATGTGAGAGAGAGAGAAGAAGAAGAAGAAGAAGAAGAAGAAGAATGATATTCCCGAAATTTTATAGGTTTTTTCCTTTTCTTCTCTGAAATTTAAACTTATTTGCTAATTGTGATTCTTCAGTTCATTTAGGTTACGGAATTGTATTTTAACAAAAGTCTACTCTGGCTTTTGATCAATATGCAAGACTTCCATTTCATGTGCTGTGAATGGTTTCACATTTTCTTCCGGGGTCTATTTTATTTTTTCCAGGTCAGACTAAGAAACTCATGTAAAGCAAGCAATACATTTTTGTCAATGACTTCGTTCGGAGGGTATTTGTTAATTTGCTTTCCAATGCGTGGCAAAGGATCTTTACAGTTGACTTTTCTATTGTGGATGAGATCCGATTAGACCTCAGCGAAAAGAAATATCAATAATTGAAATAAATTGAAAACATGGACGGCAGAACTTGTCAGTCATGATTATTGGTGTTTGAATCGAATTCTAATTGAAGCTTAATCCTTTGTAAGTAATTTCGGCTGTTGAGTTGAATACATGCTTGTAGTTGGACCAAACTAGGAAATATTTGGTTGAGGTTTGGATAAATTGGACAATTAACATAAAAAAAAAAACAATGAAGCTAGTAGGTTCTTCGGCTGGTGGTCAATAACGATTTTTTTCTTCCTCTTCAGCTTCTAGCGTTCAATTCGCTGCTTGCATGCTAGCAGCAGTCGATAGGCTGTCTCCATCAGTTCGTCGACATGTCTTCCACGATGTCTTATCTTGGACTTGCAGAAAATTCAGAAGTTGTGATGCCAAAAATTAATATATCAAAGAATATCATGTCAAAGCTGGTTCGAACACCCCAGTTATAAAAAAAATAATGAATTAACATGACAGCAAAACGTTTTGTTCAAGTAATACATTTTTACTCATTAAATCATAAATTATAATTTTTGTAACTATAATGACCAAAATAGCCCATACTCTTTTAGAAACTTACGAGACTATATTTTTTCCTTTCCATGTATAGAAACTATATCTGAAATCTCGTCTTACTTAAAAATTAATAGCAAAGAATCACAATAATCAAACTCAATAAATTCTCACATTTTATAAATATATATATAGTTTCAAGAATACATATATATATATATATATATATATATATATATTTATTTGTGCATGCAAAATAAATCTCAAATATTAGAATAATAAAACATTTGTTGCGTCTCTCTTCCTGAAAACTGAACCTGGATTATCATATTATTTTTTAAAAAAATAAACAAATAAAAATCAACAACGGAAATATAAAGCCATAAAAAAAACTGAGCACTTGACCCGAAACTCGACGGCGTAGAGAAGGAGGGGCTAAACCTGACTATACCCAGCCATTGTCCTCCTCAGGTTTCACAAACCCAATTGACCATAAGACACGAAATACGTGATTTGAGGGTTCAGCTATTTTTAAATGGACTCAGCCCAATTGAAGAAGCGCGAATTGAAAATGAGAGGCCCAATACAGTTGGCGGCTTAAAGCCTTAAACCGTAAATCATAATCATGCAGTGCAAGGAAAAGATTGGTTGTCAATGAACATGACAACATATTTGGCGTGAAGCGTCCATGTCCTATTTCTTGTATATTGAAATCCTGATGACCCTTAAATACAAATCGCAAGATTGAAGACATTATATGTGTTTATATATATATATATATATATATATATATATTATTTTAGCAATCCTATCTATCTTGTAACTTGTTTTTGGATAGCTGAAATGGTTATGAAAGACTGCTGCTAGCTAGGGTTTGCCCGTGAAAGATTATTGAAGATCGAGTTCGCCTTGAAATGGGCATTTGATTTCCCAATTAATTTTGGTTGATGTGCATGAACTGTAATGGGTTGTTTTGATTTTTTGGATTTGATCTGGTAATTGGAAGTGGGGCAAGATTCAAGTGACATATATTGTTTAATCAACACGTCCAATTCTCATCAAGAAACCAACCCTACTTTTGTTTGCCTTCATAACTGAGAGAAACTATCAAGCCCTGGATCGCCTGGAGAGTTGTTCGATCATGAAGCAAAGCTTCTTTACAGAATATTCTTGAATTCATATTCCATGATTTACAAGCGGAAACAAGGAAGCAAAGAGGAGGAAGAAGAAGAAATTAATTACCCACAATGATTAATCAAGTTCATGTAATTAAACCTAATTGAATGAATACTCTCCAACGCTCTAAATTTCACTAGTAATAGACACCTCTATTCCTTGAAACCGCTTGGCTTCTACTTCTAGGAAACACATCCACCTTGTCATCTTCTTCATCCTCTCTAAATGAACAGGGTTTCTCCTCATCAATTTTGCCAATCTTTCCTATCCCAACACTATAGCTCCTCATCGCCGCCATTCCATAAGAATATCTCATCGTGCTCTCTCTTCTCGTGACTTCTGCTTCCCTGTAATGCATGCCAGGCTGCATCTCGTGACTTCTCCTCCCCGAAGCCGATTCTGAAAGCACACCGCTTCTCCTCCCTGAATTTGACTGTAGCGGTCCACTCCTCCTCCCTGAAGCTGATTCCAGAGACCCACTTCTCCTCCCTGAAGCTGAGTATCCCATGCTGCTTTCTCTCGTAGAGTTACTGCTAAAACTCTTAGGCAAGGTTGACATTTGAGCTGTCGGTCCACCTACCATACCAGTATAATCATCCCCGATCATATTAGAGCAATCTGCCACGAACTTCACGTAGAAGTTCCCGGCCTTCCTCAGAACTTGAAAGGGCGCTAGCAAAATTATCACGAGCTTGCCTCGCTTTTTTGCTTCGCGTCTCGTTGTATCTGTCCCCCCCATGTTATTACTGATTTGCAAAAAAATGAAGTGCAATTATTGAGAATCAAGCAGGTACTGGGATATCTTGTTGCGAGGAGTTGAAATCTTGGGACCTGATGGCCAACATGAAGAAAGACCAGCAAATATATAAAGGTGCGTGATGGCTGAATTTGGATTTTGTTGACTTTTCTACGTCGAGTATGCTGGAGGGGAAAAGGAAAAACGTGTTGACACTTTCCAGTCATCAACGACAGGCATCTGAAGGTTTCAAAAGTAAACAGGAGTGTATTATAGTAGTCTGCTCAGTATGCCAAAATGGAAAATGTTCCATGGGCTCAGAATCCCACCTCGTGAATGATCAAATTTCATGGGAATAGCTTGTTCGACTTCTCCCAGTTTGACCCATCTCTGTTTTCAACAAGAATACAAGGATTAATGCTAATAAATCATTTATTTATTATACCCGTATATATTATAAGGAGTGAGAACGTGATTTATTTATTTATTCTTAGAAAAAAGGTGATTATATCTGTACTGGCCTTTCTATCATCATCATCTCAGCACCAAAATAGCCACGCATCCATCGATTTAAGGGCTCTGTTCGACCTTGTAACTTCAATTCTGTAACCGGAAGAGGCAGCATAACAATGCCCAGAATAACACTTGAATTTGCTGGTTTTCCGTTTGCCAGGAAATCATAGAAAGGGAATGTGAAAATACAGATCATCGCTGTCGTCAGCTTTTAAAAAAAGAAGAAAAAGTCAAGTCAGCTCCAAAAGAGTCAAGATAAATGTTCTCGCATTGGACCCGATTTCAGCCGTTCATGAGGTCATCGCATCCGTACAAACTATTTAGCTGCGATGTTATAACCCATAAAGTTTTCCAGTTGCAGCAATTTGATCCCCCGTGTATCAGACAATGAGAAATGGAAGAAAATCGCTAGCACGAGACATTTTTAAACTGATGGATCTGTTTTTGTTTTTGTTCGTCCAGGATCACAATTAAATCAGATAATTTAATTATTTTAAAGCATCTTCAGATTATTATTTATTTAGATCGATTGTAAATGAATAGAAACTCTACACTAAAATATCATTTCAGGACTAAATTGAATTTTTGTGTGAAATATGAGGGCAAAATCACTTATTTCTATTCGTCCGATTAAGAATTTCAAATTAATGTGAACCTAGTGAATGCCTGGGAAGCTTCTAAATTCCAAATAAATAATCAATAAGACCTTGAGGCCCGCCCCAGTAAAACCCACATCATTTGATACTGTCCTAGTTTAGATTAAGTTGTTCATTGCCAATGTTGAAGTCAATAAGATTGACATAAATAGTATTTCTACTATATTTTTATCCTCTGCCACGTAGTGGTGGTTTGGATTACAAGTTTTTTAATATAAAATAAATATGTTGAAATGTTGTTCATGTTTTTCTGTTAAAGAAACAATCGTACAAGGATTGATTCAACATGATCCGTTTAATTTTAGATTTAAAAGTATTTTGAATTATTGATTAAAATATAATTTGATTTAAATAAATATTAAACATGAAGTTATATGTATAGTAGTTTGGTTCGATTTAAATATTTTAGTTTGATTTAAATATTCATGGATATAAATTAAAAAAAAATTACGAAGTTAAGTTTATAAGAAAACATAATGTCGAGGATTTAATTAAAATTAATATGTACATATATATTATAATGTTTTGCAGTTTAGGTCTCAAGCGATCTTGTGGGAGGAGCACGCAAGCGGACGTTACAGAGGGTTGTGGTCTATCCTGCCCTGAAGCAACTCTGAAGCCCTAAAGAGAGAGATACTGTTCACTGGCTGTCAACTTATGACTAGGAAAGTTACGAGCCCGTGCATCAAGACATTCACAAGATGATTTTCAAAGAACTTCGAAAGAGTAAAACAATCAACTATTATAAAATGCATAATAGTTCATCATCATCATCATATATATATATATATATTTTAGAACGATGATAGACTTGTCTCTTGGAGGGAACATCAAGTAGGGTTTATTTGAATGATTGGGAAGAGTTGCATGGGGTGTGGAATACTGTCAAAACGACGTGAGCATAGCTTGCAGCAAATGTAAAAATAATATGGCAAGGTCATCCTTTTTAACGATGTGAAAAAGACATTAAACAGGGCTGAAACAACCAGGAAGCAGGGCTGAAACAACCAGGAAGGTTAATCACTGGAGCCCTTTTAATCTGATGTTGACCTTATTGTCGTGGTCAATGATATTTCAATAGTTACCATTATTTTGTCTACTTCATATCCAGAGGGATACACTGAATCAATTGAAATGAAAAGGGGATGAATTACTGTTGTTTTGGGTTATTGTATATTTGATAAATGAAGATTCGTCTTAGTCACCCATTTACTCTGAAAACTACAAGATTCTCCTGAGTTTGCTAAATAACACTGAAGGTTGTGGTTTATTGGTTAAATCCTGAGTTTACTTCTTAGAGATCACCGGTTCGAGTCTCACATTAGTCGGAGTCATTAGAGGTTTTAATTGATTGTTAATTTTAAAATCCATAAAATTAATCAAAGTATACGTAAACTGATATTCAAAAAAACTACAGGATTCATTATTAACATATTTTAATATAGACGTCTACTTAGTTTATTGCACAATTTTGTATGCAGCAGAATGATCTGCAGTATTAACGTTCAGGGGATTCAATTTCTGCATGTATGAAACCAAGAAAGAAGAATCTCGATATTCTCGCCCTCAGCTCGCTGGATCAAGGATCCCATTCTCGAAATAATACTCTGGCATGTTAACCAACAAGATGTCAAAAACGAAAGTGCTTGGGACTAGCAGTGGGTCAATTCCAGTATGTTGAACAAACTAGCTCCAAAAACTTTCACTCTCTTCCCATCAGACCCTAGCTGGAGCTAAATGATCATCATGCACGCGTTTTTGCTCTTTATGCTTCCGAAAAACAATTCCATCCCACGTCAAAACCCCGTTGACACACCACCTTTATCTAACATCTTATCCTTCTCTTCCCAGTTACTAAACAATTGCAGTAGTTTCTAACTCTCATCGATTATTATTAAGGGCATCTCCTAACACGAGACGGAAAGCAGAGAAGAGAAGCAAGTTTTTGAAGATCATGGTAGCACGTATTAAGATTCTAAACAAAGTTAAAGCAAGTTTTTGAAGATCATGGTAGCACGTATTAAGATTCTAAACAAAGTTAAAGATTATTACATGACTTACATAGGGGATGGCAGGGTAAGTAATAGGAGGGTGGTTACAAGCTTCCTGAGGAGCTTCGGTGTCAGTTTTTCCACGGAAGTAGATGACGAGGAAGCTAGAGATGTTTGATTCCAGTGTCTAAGTGTAAGGAAATTACTTTTAAGTCCTTCCCTTTCCCGAAATTGTGGTCATTATAGGAATTTCGTTTTCATAGGATACATTCTATTTTCTACATTATCGGTTTTAATTAAGGAGTTATATTCCATATCAATCACTACCTTGATGGACGGTTGAGATTGAATTAAAGAAAACCCTAATTGGTTTTCGGTCCTCTCTCCACCTATAAATATAGACTTTTGTCCATCACAAAAGCCGTCATGATTTCAACACATTAGGGTTTATAGGCGAGGAGAGAGAAACCGAAACCCTTCACTAAAGCCTTTCTTCAACCAAAGTTCAACACCGATCAGCATCAGGATTCGGCAGCAGGATCAAGAATCTCCTCGTGCAAAGATGAACGGAGGTAATCCTTAATCCTTCTCAAATCAAAATCTTATTGTGATTATCATGCAGTTCAAGATCTTAGGGTTTATGTGAAAAACGAATTAACATGTGGTATCAGAGCATGATTTATGAACGCATGATTGTCCATGAAGTAGAATAACCTTATATCGCCATAATCGGTAGATACCTATATCCTAACTCTGTTTTGCAGATACTTAATGATCCAACTATTATGGCCTGAATGAATGTTATTTATTTTCCGCATTATTTTTATTTTTATTATTATTTTTTTTTTGGGGCACGACTGTTTGATCGTGATTTATTTAAAGTTTAAATTTTCATTACGTACAAAGCTCCTGCGTGAGTATTATTCGAAAATATTCGATGTAATAGATGTCAATAAGTTCGCCGTAACGAAAGTGGTGGCGGACTAATTGGTGGCTGGTTCGACCTAAAACGGAGTCGTTTTGAGGCTTGAAGATGAAGACAGGAACAAGGCCATATAGTTGGATCTAATTTTCCTGATTATGTTTCTGATGTTGCTTTCTATTTTTTTTAATTATTATGTTTCTTGATGCATTATGTCGTATTAAATAGGGAATAAAGAAAAACCTATTTTAAGAGGGCTCGCTCAGCTCGTCCTCATTTGTAATTACACTCACCTAAAATATAATCGATTTTAGATGGTCTAATGTATTAAAACTCGTGACTCGCCCACAGGAGCACCTAAGTTTCATTTTATTGCCCATCTTTGTATTTAACTCACCTAAAAATACTTCACTTTAAATGGTATAATGTATTAAAAACTCTGGTGACTACCCACAGGAGCACCTAAGTTTCATTTTATTACTCAAGTGTTGTCTTTTAAGTTAAAGCCTTATTAAATTATTGTATCTCTATTTATATTGCAGTTAGCCTACCCACTCACCTCAACTCGCATGCTTCTTCTGTCCCTATACTTACTGGAACCAACTCTCTCGAATGGAAGGAGCAAGTTGAGTTCACCTTAGGAGTACTTGATTTGGATCCGGCCCTCCTCAAAGATAAGCCGGATCCACTTCATCGACAAAAGTACCCTTGAGGAAAAGACTCTCCTTAATGCTTGGGAGAGATCCGACAGACTAAGCATCATGTTCCTGCGAATGACCATAGCCGACAACATCAAAACCTCCCTTCCTAAACCCGAGAATGCTAAGGATTACATGAAAGCCATAGAGGAAAGGTTTAAGGCTACGAGACAAGTCCCTTATCTGGGAAACTAATGGCAGATCTTACAACCATAAAGTTTGATGGTACTCGCTCAATGCATGAACATGTTATTGAGATGACCAACCTCGCAGCTAAGTTGAGAAATTTGGGAATGACTGTGGATGATTCTTTTCTCGTCCAATTTATCCTGAACAGTTTACCTCCTCAGTACGGGCCATTCCAAATTCACTACAACACTATTAAGGACAAGTGGGCAGTGAATGAATTGGCTAATAAGCTGGTTCAAGAAGAGGCACGACTGACTCAACAAGGCATTAAAGTGGCTCATTTTGTTCAAAGAGCTGGACATAAAGCTGGGACAAAGCACAATTTAGGCCAGAAAAGGGCACCACCCAGATCTAATGAGGCCAATCAACCACCCAAGAAGAAAAAGAAGGAAGACTTGTGCAAATTTTGCAAGAAACCTGGACATTTTGCTAAAGATCGCACTAAACGACGAGAATGGTTCGAAAGAAAGGTAACCCTATGGGTTTCGTAAGTTATTTCGAATCAAATCTTACTTATGTTTCTCCCAATACTTGGTGGATTGACACTGGTGCTAACGTTCATGTTTCTAACATAATGCAGGGATTCCTTACGACCCAAACCATAAACCCAAGTGAGAACTTCTTATTTATGGGAAATCAAGACAAAGCTCCAGTTGAAGCTATTGGAACCTTTCGTCTTGTTTTAGATAGCGGTTTTCAGTTAGACTTATGTCAAACTCTTTATGTTCCGTCTATTTCCCGTAATTTAGTTTCCGTAAGTGCACTTGATAAAATTGGTTATTCGTTTCAAGTTGGAAATGGTAAATTCAGTTTGTTTAAGAATTTTGAACCTATTGGTTCGGGGATTTTAATTGATGGTTTATACAAGTTCCATCTTAAACAATTTCGTTGAAACCCATCTTACCCTGCATTCTAATGTAGAAGCAAAGCGTAAGTCGTCTAAAAACGACTCCTATTTCTTGTGGCATAAAAGGCTGGGTCACATATCCAGTGAAAGGATCAAAAGATTAGTAAAAGATGGTGTCCTTCCGGATCTAGATTTTACTAATCATAAAGCTTGTGTGGATTGTATTAAAGGAAAAACAACAAAACACACAAAGAAAGGAGCCACAAGAAGTACCCAGCTTCTTGAAATAATACATACAGATATTTGCGGACCTTTTGACGTTTCAACTTTTGGGGGAGAGAAGTATTTCATTACCTTTATTGATGATTACTCACGTTACTGTTATCTATACTTGTTGCATGATAAATCTCAGTCAGTGGATGCTGTACAAGTGTTCATTACTGAAGTCGAAAGACAACTAGATAGAAAAGTGAAAATCATAAGGTCAGATAGAGGTGGTGAATTTTACGGAAGGTATGATGAAACAGGACAACATCCTGGACCTTTTGCAAAACTTCTCCAAAAGCTTGGAATTGTTGCCCAATACACAACGCCTGGATCTCCATGGCAAAATGGTGTAGCTGAAAGGCGAAATCGTACATATATGGAAATGGTTAGATCCATGATGAGTCATGCCAATTTACCTATATCATTATGGATGGATGCTCTACGCACAGCTGTTTACATCTTGAACAGGGTTCCTAGTAAGGCAGTTCCAAAGACACCTTTTGAACTGTGGAAAGGATGGAAACCTAGTTTAAGACATCTCCAAGTTTGGGGTTGCCCAGTTGAAGCTAGAATCTACAATCCACAAGAAAAGAAATTGGACTTTAAGACGATCAGTGGTTACTTCATAGGGTACCGAGATATGTCCAAAGGATATAGGATTTATTGTCCTTACCATAGTACGAGAATTGTTGAAACCGGTAATGCCAGATTCTACGAGAATGGCGAAATCAGTGGGAGTAATAAAGTTCAAGATGTGATCATTCAAGAATTAAGGGTACATGTTCCTTTACCCTCTATTTCGAAAGATGGGAACCCTCCCATTGTTGAACCATTCAACAATGAGGAACACCCAATGAATGATCCACAACTCCATAATGAGATTATTGCCAATGAACCTATGGATGCAACACCAGCGGAACCGGCATTAAGAAGGTCTCAAAGACAAAAGAGATCTGCTATTTCCAATGATTATATGCTTTACCAAGTAGAATCTGAAGATGGGACAATGAAAGACCCGGTTTCTTATTCACAAGCCATTAAAGATGTTAATTCTAATAAATGGATCGATGCCATGAAGGATGAATTGAAATCTATGGCAGAAAATCAAGTATGGGAAGTAGTTCAATTGCCTCCAGGACACAAAGCAGTTGGTTGTAAGTGGGTTTTTAAGACCAAGCGCGATTGCAAAGGCAATATTGAACGACATAAAGCCAGACTTGTTGCCAAAGGTTTCAATCAGAAAGAAGGTATTGATTATACTGAGACTTTTTCTCCTGTGTCCAGAAAAGACTCACTTAGAATTATCATGGCGTTAGTGGCTCATTATGACCTTGAGTTACATCAAATGGACGTCAAAACCGCCTTTCTTAATGGAGACTTGCAAGAGGAAGTCTACATGCGTCAACCTGAAGGCTTCATAATTGAAGGTCAGGAAGACATGGTCTGCAAACTTAAGAAATCACTATATGGACTGAAACAAGCTTCCAGGCAATGGTATCTAAAGTTTGATGAAACTATTACTAAATTTGGTTTCAAAGAAAATATCGTTGACCCTTGCATATACCTTAAGATTAGTGGGAGGAAGTTCATATTTTTAGTTTTGTATGTTGATGACATCTTATTAGCCAGTAGTGACCTTGGTTTATTACATGAAACCAAGACTTATCTCTTTAAGAACTTTGAAATGAAAGATATGGGCGAGGCATCCTATGTGATAGGAATAGAGATATTCCGTGATAGGTCACTTGGTATTTTGGGATTGTCTTAAAAGGCATATATTGACAAAGTTCTAGAGAGATTTGGCATGATGACATGTTCCTCTAGTCCTGTTCCACTGCATAAAGGAGATAAGCTTGATCTTACGCAATGTCCACAAAACGAGTTGGAACGTGAAGAAATGGCACAATATCCTTATGCTTCTCTCGTAGGGAGTTTGATGTATGCACAGTCGCATGCGAGGCTCGACATTAGTCATGCTTGTTGGCATGTTGGGTAGATTTCAAAGTAATCCAGGGATAGCTCATTGGAAAGTCGCAAAGAAAGTACTTGAGATACCTAAAAGGAACACGGAACTACATGCTCACATATAGAAAATCGGGACACCTACAGTGATCTGGTTATTCGGATTCAGATTTTGGAGGATGTCCCGACACTAGACACTGCACTCTTGGCTATGTGTATCTCTTATCCGGAGGTGCAATATCATGGAAAAGCCGAAATCTGAAGTTGCTTTACACATCCACCATGGAGGCTGAGTACGTGGCATGTTATGAGGCTGCAATTCAGGGAGCGTGGTTGCGTAATTTTGTCTCTCGAGTTTGGAGCTTTGAGTTTCATCTCTAAGCCACTAACTCAGATCTTGTGACAATGAAGTCGCAACTTTCTTCTCCAAGCATGACAGGATATCTAAGGGAGCAAAACACATGGACCTTAAATATCTATCATCAAGCAGGATGTTAGACTAAAGAAAATTGTCATTGAGCATACAAGAACAGATCTCATGGTTGCAGATATATTCACAAAAGGACTACCTCCAAAGACCTTTCAGTGACATACTCAAAGTATGGGTCTTGAAGATAGTTCTTAGTTATCATTTATCTACTCTTTATCATGTACTTGTACTTGACATTTATTGAGCTCTTAATGTATTGCTACATCTGCTATATATTCTCTTACATTATCCATTGTGTACATATTTATGATTGGATGAATGCTAACGAAAGCAGTCTTGTAACAAAGACATTATGGGACCATTATGCAAATCTCCTCTTATGGTCTAGTTATGAAAGTTGTCAATGATGTGGTACATGGAAGGAATCATGTTATGGAATGATGTGTGCACGCCATGACTCCCATTGACAACCTGGATTAGCCAAGACACTTATGATAACCGACTAAAGAAGAAGCTTAGCATGTAACGCGCCTTATGACTCCTATATGAAAACCCTAATGGATCTTCCTATCGACTAAGTGGGAGACTGTAAGGAAATTACTTTTAAGTCCTTCCCTTTCCCGAAATTGTGGTCATTATAGGAATTTCGTTTTCATAGGATACATTCTATTTTCTACATTATCGGTTTTAATTAAGGAGTTATATTCCATATCAATCACTACCTTGATGGACGGTTGAGATTGAATTAAAGAAAACCCTAATTGGTTTTCGGTCCTCTCTCCACCTATAAATATAGACTTTTGTCCATCACAAAAGCCGTCATGATTTCAACACATTAGGGTTTATAGGCGAGGAGAGAGAAACCGAAACCCTTCACTAAAGCCTTTCTTCAACCAAAGTTCAAACACCGATCAGCATCAGGATTCGGCAGCAGGATCAAGAATCTCCTCGTGCAAAGATGAACGGAGGTAATCCTTAATCCTTCTCAAATCAAAATCTTATTGTGATTATCATGCAGCTCAAGATCTTAGGGTTTATGTGAAAACGAATTAACACTAAGAGCATCTCCAACGCTGCATGTATAAAGAGAGCCAAAGGCAAATTTGTGTATTTTTTGGCTTTTTATGTAATTGTATTGTCTCCAATGGAAAATTTAATTATTTTGACAGGCAAAATAGCTCTTCTGTTGTTGAGCAGCTAAATATAGCTGAGCAAATGACAAAAGTCAAAGTACAATTTTCATTTTTTGTTTTTTTTCTGTGTAATTTAAAACATCAAAGTCTTCACGAAACAAAGCTACAATTGAAGCCGAAGCCTTCGAAGAAGAAAACAATTTTTATAAACGAGGGATTTGTTGAATTTGTAGTTTGAAGAAGGAGAAAGAAAGCCGAACAAAGCAAGGAAAGAACAAAGCATAAAAAAAGCAAGGAACCCAAGGAGAATGAATGAAAGAGTTGATTGAATCCATCAAAATTCATGAAAAATATATAGAGAAATTTAATTTTTTCTTCGTCCCACGTCGAATTGTTGGTAACTAGCTGATATGATAGCTTTGCTTCTACTAAGAAAGAATTGTGATTACATGATTTGACAAGTTAAAACATTTAAAATGTTGGTATTTTAATATAAATATTTTTTATTGGTTGTCATGGTTATTTTTTAAAACATAAAATTAATTGAGTTGAATTTTATATCCAAGTTGGTTTAAAAATTGAGTTGAAATAATTTAAGATTAATTTATTAGATGAAATTTAATAATAATATTAAATATTTTTTTATAACTTTTATTATATTTAAAACATATTTTGATTCAAGCTGTGAAGCGGTGTACGCTTTATAGCAGTGAGTGATCATTATTTATTTATTTTTCTAATTGATGAATTTTAATACCAAATAAAGTTTTATTCACTACCATATTTACATACACGCCTATTAAGCCATATTTAATACCAAAAAATATTTAATTTAAAATAAAAAATAACAAGCCTTAATAGCAGAAGCCAGAGAAAACAAGGGGCAGCATTAGCATCGTCGAGCTTGAGAATAGCGAAAACACTCACCGAAAGAAAACCGCAGTGAAACATAAATTCTAACGAATCAAAAAGTCAACGGGTCTGTCTCTGTCCACACCAGATTTTATTTTATTTTATTTTTCAATATAATATTTTTTCATTTATAAAACTATATTTTTAAAAAAATATTTCAGGTTGATATACTAACCCAGAACCCTAACCTGGATCGTGAACCGGATCAGACTCCATAACCATGAATACAAGAACAGGGGTCGTATTTCTTTCTCCTAGAAATTTATCTACTCTATATCCAGGGAAGACTCTATGAGACTCTTCTAGACTCTAGAGTCTTCTAAGGAAAAATTAAGCTGACTAGAGATGCTCGCCCATTTCTCGGAACCCACATGTCCAGTACGACTCTGTTCCTTTCTCGGAAGCTTACCTTCCTTCAGTTTCTTCATTTTCAGTTTCTTCATTTTCGAGTGTTTGGAAATATTTTGGAAAGTGAAGTCAACGGAATTGGTTTTCCTCACTTTTCCAGTCAATGCAATAAGTGTTTCTTCCAGGAAGCTGGATGGAAATCGGTAGCAGCTTGCAACACCCCTTTTATCATGACATGCTCGTAAATTCCACAGCATGGTGAATTTAGCAGCACTGGCTTACACAGATTAATTCCAGGGACAGGGACAGGGACAAAGTACAGTGTAGAAGCTACCTGTTGCCTGTTGCAAGAGACACGGGTTCGCATAGTTAACTGAAGGTGAGAATTGTGTTCCTTGCTTCCTAGGTGCTCAATGCTTTGTTTATTCCTACTGTTCTTTGTACAAAGCTTCATTAGTTGCGTGTTTGTTCTGGGAATCTCAGGGGCATCCAGTTACTTCTTGTAGGAAAAATCCCCAGACCATGTCCGTCTCTGTTTGCCACACCATTTCCAGGTAAGGAACCTTCATTATTCAAGGACTTTTTTTTTTTTTTTTTTGATTAACGTGGGTGTCCGGGCCAGCTTACGTGCACCTCGACTAATCCCACGGGCCCTGAAGTTAACGAACATGTAAGCCTCCAGTGGCCACCAATATTAGCGACAGCAGGACTCGAACCTGAGACCACAAGGGGAGCAAACACTTTGATCCCAAATCTTTGCCACTGAGCCACCCATTAACAGCTTGGTGATTGTAAACGGAATACGCCGCAGAGGAACTCCATCAGCTGATCTTGAAAGAAGTTTAATTGGAAAGAAAAAAAAAAGAAGACTTTTTCAATCCAGTCAACCTGATGCCTTGAATGATCAAACCCTATATATTCCCTCTTAAAAAAAAACAAATATTCGTTCACTTTTTTAAAGGGTCTGTTTTTCAGCAAAAACCTTTAGTTAAAACTATTCACTCCCTCATTCACTCCCTCTGTAAGGAGGACGGGTTTCTTATATTTGAGATTGCGTAAAATCGAAGCCAAAAAAGAATATATTTTTCATTTTTCTGTGTAAAAATAAGAATTCCAAATTGAAATCAAAATCGCATAAATCAAGCAGCATCAAAAGAATTTCTTTTGGCCACTTGTATAGATTCCCACTAACCTGTAAATGAACCCCATCTCTTCATCTGTGAAAATTATATTCTTCCAGCTTCGTTTCTAGCGTGATAAAGAAGAATGAGTCATTTTCCTCCGTGAGCAGAAGAACTCTTCTTGCCCAATAACTTTCAATTCTGCAAAATCTTCGTCCTCATTTCTAACAGCTCATGCTATCATCTTGTTCCTGGTTTTGTTCTTGTCTGCAGATTTATCAGTGGACTAGGTTTGGCAGACTTGGTGGTCAACGCTGATCTGCTCCAGCTTTCATGCGACGCCATAGAGGACCTGCACGCAGAAATCAATCCCCATCAACAATTGTCTAACAATCTCTCTGTAAGACATAAACTTGTTCATCAGCCAAATTGTACCATCGTAGCTTTTGCCACCTCACCTCTCTGTACAAAAGACCATATTTTACAAGGAGGGGATTTGGTTTCATCATCAACTCTCCAGGAGCAGGAATTTCCTCTCTTTGACTTCTTATGCTCCAAAGGCAATCCGTCCTTCTCCATCCATGGAGCTTCGATAGACCTTTTTGTGGCCTATTTTCAAGAGCTATCTCGACTCAAAGATCAAGTAATCTTCTTCCCCGCTATCTTTTGATTTATTTTTTCGTTTGCCTGTATGTGGACTTAAACCTATTTATAAAAAAAAAAGAGTCTTGCCTCGGGGAAGCGCGGCCATGAGGCTAGCTAGTATTAACTAAGACTTTCGATTCAAAATAATGTGACAGATCCGTGATTCCACGACTGAAGAATTACTGGTGAAATCGCGGTTGATTGTTACTGGACACTCTCTCGGAGGAACAATTGCTTCTCTCTTTACCCTATGGTTGCTAGACAGCATCAAACAAACATCCAGAAGAAATCAACTCCCCTTCTGCATCACTTTTGGTTCACCTCTTTTAGGCGACCTGGGCCTCCAACGAGCCATCTCAGAACATTCAAAATGGAATTCTTGTTTTCTACACGTTGCTGCCAACAAGGACCTATCCCCAAGAATTTTCTTTACTTCACAACCTAATCCTCAGTACAAGTCTTTCGGTACATTTTTCTTCTGTTCTGAGTTGGGATGCAACTGTGTTGATGACCCTGAAGTGGTTTCAAGTTTATTGAAAACCACAGTAACTCCGTTCTCTGCTGAAGAAACGGGGATTGACGATTATAGTAAAATAGTGAAGCATCTGAAGTCGAGGCTTATCATGAAGGAAAACACGCAACTTGGCCAACCAGTTAGACCTCCTCTTCGGCCAGGAATGGCTTTACAGCTGAAAGCCATTGGATTTGAAATTACTGCTCAGGTAACTAGCACTGTTTTTCCCAAAAAAATATGACTGCACAAAGTTTCTTCAAAACATTGATTGATGATTTTCACACAGAATTCACTCCCAGTATTTTGATGATGCTAAAGTCCTTCGAAACTTAAGGCCAAGCCATAGCTAGAGTGACCATTAGATAAATTAGCAGTTATTTTATCCCTTTAACAACCCAGATTCAGCTAGCTTTTAGCTACCTTCTAGTTTTTCAAACAACTAATGGAAAACGCGTTTAAATTCAGCAGGAGCAGAACAGCAGCATCAATGATCTTGTATCAGAATTGGAAAGATACGAAAATCGAAAAGCACAACAAATGAAGGCTATTGGCCAGAAAGAAAAACTAAACAAACTTAAGGTACAAATGGCCTACTTAGAATGGTACAAGAAAGACTGCAAGGCTAGGGGGATAGGCTACTATGATAGTTACAAGAACCTGTACTCCAGCACCAATGAAGAGGTTACCAAAATCAAGAAAGTTCTCTTCAATTACTGGAAAAAATTGGTGGAGGACTCCGAGCAAAAACCCCAGAAGGAAGGAGCATTTATGCGGGAGACATGGCTTTTCGCTGGAACAAATTATAGAAGAATGGTCGAACCACTTGACATTGCCCAATACTATAGACAGACTGGGAAACAAGAAAATAAAGCTTATGAAAGATCCAAACATTATATTCTGCTGGAGAAATGGCAAAAGGAGCAAACAGAAAAACTTGCAGGCCCGCCAAATGAAAAGAAGAAACAAAGTGTGGCTGGTATTCTTACAGAGGATTCTTGCTTTTGGGTGAATGTGGAGGAGGCTCTTATTTCATGCAAATTGTTGAAGGATGAAACCTGCAGTACTTCAGAGAAACTGTCAGCGAGAGAACTTCTGAATAAGTTTGAGCAATATGTGATGGACCAAATTAATAACTATGCGGTATCTCCTGAAATTTTCTTGGAAAAAAGCAGTTTTATGATATGGTGGAAATATTTTCAGGAAATCACCGAAACATCCCATAAGTCTCCTCTCAGTGACTTCATGAAGAATCGCAGATATCGCCAATATGAAATGGGGCAGTTCTAGACTTCTAGAATTCGAGATTCAATAAATTGTTTTCCGTTCTTTTTGATTGCATGACTCCAAGAGAATTTGTAATTGCTATCAAATAACAAACGGTACAATCGTGCTTCTTTCTTCATTTTAATCTCTTCTGCTCAAACAATTTCTGTACTGTTTTACTCCATGAAATTACTGCCAAGAATGAGGGAAGGACAGGATTATTGAGTTGGTGCGGGGCTCAAACAACAAGCACATGAAGTAGTCTTTTTTTTCTTCGAAAAGTTTTCTTGTCCTCATTTTTCATTAACAAAACATTGCTTCAAACACGTGGTGAGTGAGTTATTGAAAAACAAAGATTCAAGTTCTAGAGAAACTAAACACCATGTGCCTTTTATAAATTTTAGCAGACATATTGCGAGCAAACCATTGTTTGTTCGTTAGTACGTAGAATTAATCAGCGAGCAAAAATGTCTTGGTGCAATGAGAAGATATTTCTTCTGGAGAACGCCTAAAGGCCGGCGATCTTTATTGCAATGTATGGTCCTTGCTGCAACAAATCATTTTTTTTATGTGGGATTAAAGGAAAATGGTTTCTCTTATGTGCTTAATGATCCATGCTGGTAAAAGAATTACAAGTCCAGCTAAAAAAAAATGAGAAATCAGTATTTGTCCCACCATGATGCTTTGTGGTGTATCATTCACCAAAAAACTAAGGGTGGCATCGAAAAAAAGACTGCAAGTTCTTGTTACCTTTAGATTATTGGATGAACAGGAGCGCGCCGAAGTCTCCAATCCAGGATACTAATCTATTCACACACACAGCGGGAGTAGAAATCACTGAATCAAACAATTAGAATCGTATATTGTTGTCATCCATCGTTATTAGCGGTCCCATATGTGAATAACTGGATTAATTCAACTGAAATAGATATATGTGAGAAATAAAGATGAACAAGCACTCTGTCTAGTTCATGGCAAGAAATGGTGAAAGATTCGCAGCAAAACAAAAACAAAGAAAGATGTCAGCTGACCTATTGATTGCGAATTCCCAACGCCAAACAAAAATGGAAGGAGGAGGGAAAAAATTTGGACCATTTCTCGATTTGTGCGTGTCATCCTTGCGCAGGGGCCATGCTAATCTTCTCTGTATCGTTCCAATTTTATCAGATGTCTCCGAAGAGACAACGAATGGTTACTTCCCTGTATTTATAACATCTCGTTGTGGCTTGTAACTAGCCGATGTGGGAGTGCGTTCGATCCCAACTAAAACACGTCACTCCTTGGGCTCACACACGTCATCCTTCTCCCTTGTGATGCCTCTTTCACGAGCTACAAAATCAATTCGAGTGTGCTATTTTAATAGAAGACTAGATTGTTGGCCGCTTGACGCGGGTTGTATCAATTTTATAAAAACAAAATAATAAAAGAGGTAGATATTTACATTATGTTTTTAAAGAAGTGAATAAAATTTAATAATTAGATTAAATCTTGAGACAGCAATAAAAAAATATTATAATAAAAATAATATTGAATGATAATTTTAAAATACAATAAAGATAAAAAAAAATCAGTTTCTAATAACTTTATAAACCACTATACAACTTAACAGACTGAAAATGTTGTACATGAAAAAATTATAAAGGTTAAAATTACATTAAAAAAACTATAAAAAGAAAATGAGAGTTAAAATTGCAAAAAAGAATAATCAAGTTAAGAGTTAAATTTAAAAGAATAATGACATTAATAAAATGAAAAAAACAAAACAAAAACTAAAATAAAACAAAACAAAACCCAATAAAATATAAAGTTAGGTTGAAAGGTGAAATTATAAATTATATTTTTTTTAAAAAAAATGTTAAGAAAAAAAATCAATAATAATAATAACAAAAATGATCAAATCTAAAACACACAATAAAAAAAGTTGAGCAAGCTGAATTTTTCAACATGTTTTTTGACATGAAAAATAGATATAAATTAAAAATTTATGCACACATTTAACTACATAAATTAATAATTATATAAATTAAAAAAAACTCATTAATTATAAACAAAAAAACATAAAAAAATAGATATATACAAATAAAAATATTTAGTATTGAAACACCAGTGATTTAACCATTATT
Source organism: Salix exigua (assembly GCA_032356905.1). Lineage (NCBI taxonomy): Eukaryota > Viridiplantae > Streptophyta > Magnoliopsida > Malpighiales > Salicaceae > Salix > Salix exigua. The sequence goes on from CM063596.1 coordinate 8,361,718, forward strand.
AATGTTATTGAAAAACATTTTAAGAAATTAATTAAACACAGTGATCTATGTTCTGGGCCTTCTGGGGCATAGCCTGGATTAAATGTTTTGGGCCTTCGAGGTTGATTTAACATCTACAAATTATCTATCAATCCTTGCCAGAACAAGAAAAACTGATTTAACCTCCGACTGAGAAATGGCCCGAGCCGACAATAATAGTTTCCTTCGAGCTCAGATACCTTATGAGAGGATAAACGATCCTCTGAATTTCGGTAAAGAGTTATGACAAGTAGTTGCAGTTCTAAAGGCACTTCAAATTTGTCGTACATTATTAATTAATAATTAATAATTACTATATATAAGCTAAAACAACTCGGGGTGTCTATTGTAGCACCAGAGACATATGCACTCGTGGACTCGAACTTTATCACCTCGTGTCGCGCGAGTTCGTCCACTGCTTTTTTATTTATTTGGAACAGTGTTTTGACTGGCTTTAGCCCCGTTAATAGGACAAAATAGGGACCGGTCCAGCGGTAAAAAGGCTCGGGATGAGGGTCATTCTCAGTAATTGCAGCAGTACGGACCGGTCCGGTCCGGTCCGCCGACTTTTTAAAAATATATATATATTTAAAATGGCTAATTACGCTTCTAGCTCCTAATAAGACAAAAACATTGATTTCGGTCCAGGGTTATTACGGTAATTGACGTTTTGTTTTTGTTTTTATTGTCGACGGTTTGCCGGTACGTGTTACGCACGCGCCAACCTGCTTCGAGCCCCACGCCTGCTTAGGCGGCACGTCGCTGTGTCCTCCGGTGGCCGGAGTCAAGGTTCCAGTCATGTATCTCGATGCGTCTCGCGTGGTCTTCCTCCCCGGTGGCGCGTGTACCCTAAAAATGTCCAGATATCGCTGCGTCGGAGGCCGTTTCAAACGCCAACCACGTTTCTCTCTCTCTCATGCACGTAAAAGTGCAAGAGAGTCCCCCATTTTGCCATACTTTTCATTTCGGTCCCTTGACTTTTGATTTTGTTTTTTGTCCTGATTTTGGTTGGATAAGTTTTGATTTAGTTCGATTGGGTCCTCCAATTGGAATTGATTGAATGTCAATGTTGCACTTCGATCCTATTTCTTTTAAATTTCGGATTGGGTTTCAATTATTCAATAAATACAATACAGAAGTTTTGATTTATTCAACTGGATCCTTTTATTGAAATTGATAATAAATTAAACTTTCATTTTGGCCCTTATAGTTTTAATTTTTTATTTTTAATCCCTTGATAAATTCATATTTGTGTTTTATTTTCCATAATAATAATAATAATAATAATAATAATAATAATAATCATGATGATAATAATAATAATAATAATATAAAAAATATATAATTACAATAATAATAATAATAATCATTTTAATTTTAATTTTAATTTTAATTTTAATTTTAAATTTTGATGTGAAGCCCTTAATAAATTGATATTTGTGATTTATTTTCATTAATAATAATAATGATAATAATAATGATAATAATAATACTAATAATAACAATAATAATATATTCTTTTCTTGCTTACTTTTTGTTAATATTTATAAGTGTTTTTCTTTCGAGATAATTTGATAATTTTAATTGTTTTTGCAATAATAGCAATAATCATTTTATATCTAATATTACTGAGGATAAAAGACAACTCAAGAACAAAAATAAACAAATTTACCTAGGTTATCTACAATTAAAAAAATAAAAGTCACTTTTGTCTCAATTACACTATTCCTTTTAAACAACAAACAAGTCATTATTATATGTTTTAATATTTATTGCATATTATCGCCTAAAAGTATATAAAGAGATAAAAAATGACCTCGGATTTTTGCATGAAAAAATTTAATATAATAATATCATGAATAAATCTTATAAAAAAATTTTGCTTTGAATTTTAATTTCATGTTTTTTTTTCAAGTTTATTTCTTAAAAAAAAATTGGATTTTTAATATTTAAGATCTAATATTACCCGGGAAAAAAATACAACTGAAAAAAACAAAAGGTAAACAAATTTGCCTATATTATCTACAATTAAAAAATATGAGGCACTTTCCGTTTCAACTACACTCGTTCTTTTTCATCAGTAAATAAGTAATTATAGCACGCAAAAAATTATATGGATTTTTGAAAATAAATTTCAATATTTTTATTTATAATGTGTAAGATCTAATATGATTAGGGAAAAAGGCAACTAATCTTTTTTTTACAAATTTACTTAGGTTTTCTACAATTAAAAATATAAAAATCACTTCCCATTTTGATCACACTATATAATATGTCGACCAAGTATATGTGTTTAATATTTATTTAATAGTCTCACCTAAAAATATATAGATAGAGAAAATAAATGACCTATAATTTCTTGAAAAAAATTAATATCGATATTCTGAAATATATTTAATATAATAAGATAATGAATAAATCTTATAAAAAAATTGTCTTTGAAGTTAAATTTATATTTTAGACTCTTTTTTCCTTTTCGAAACCGTGATTTTTTCCACATGTATTTTTATTTTTGAGTGTCCAAATCAGTTGTTCTTTTTTTACCGGGGTTCTTTTTTTGTTTTTTGTCTACCAAAGTATCCGTGACAACAAATTTCTAATAAATCATTTCACCTTCTTAGCAAATTTTCTAACAAATTTTATCAAAAAAAATTAGCAATAGCAATATTCAATCATATTTTGGTTGAAAAAAACTATTTTTTAACAGATTTTAACAATTATAATTATACTAATTAAATATTAAATATAATATTTATAAAATTATTCAATTTCTACATTGATAAAAAACCTAGCGGAGCGGGCAGATCAACTCGTAAAAACTAAAGCATGTTTTATTTTCACTATATATAAAAAATATTGTCTATTCAGACTGCACAAATGATGGAACCCACTTGTCAGCTTCTCGTAGATAATGACACTGATATTCTGCTGTTAAAGGCATGGTGGCAGCCTATTTGAAAAATATTTAAAAAAAAATTGAAAGTTTTTTTTTTAATAATTTTTAGATATGACATGTTAATATTAAAAATTATTTTTTAAAAATAAAAAATATTATTTTAATGTATTTTTAAATAAAAAAAACTTTGAAACTTTTCAAAAACGATTTAAAAAAAATGATTTTTTTATTCTAAAATAATGTTTTTAGTATTTTTAAATAATTTAAATGGATTGATATTAAAAATATATATTATTTAAATATATTTCTAAATAAAAAATAATTCCTCAATATCATACTTGTTAATTCCGTTCTGTTTCGTTCAAAAAACCGAGACAAATCGGCATCGTTTTCGTCTCGGTTTTAATTCCAGCTCGTTCCGGAAATTCCGGCCGGAACGCCTCAATTCCGTTCTGGGCGTGCCGTTCTGGGTTCAAAATCTATTTTTTTTAATTTTTGACATCTATACATCAAAATAATTTAAAAACACCAAAATAATTTAAATAAAAAAGAATTCAAATTTTAATTATGCTTGTTAAATTAATGTTTTATTTTTTCATATATATATATATAATTATTTATATATGAACAATGATTGACACCAAAATAGCATGCTCGAAAGATTTCAAAATTAGAAACATTCCATTCCATTAACAAATATACTCAATATTATTTATATTGTTTGCAAGGTGCGGTATCTCCAGCATCCAGACTCCAAATAATTCTGCCGACGAAACACAAAATTAAAAAAAATAAAATTGAAAACCATAACCAGAAAAGGGTTAGAAAAGATGCCACGAGGCCTCAGCCTATTCGGGAAAAATTAAAAGGACAACAACTGAACCAGTCTCAAGGTTAAAGTATTTAACTCGTTTAATCCGAGTTTATAAAGAGTACATAAAAATTTGAACCTACAAAAAAAACATAAAGAATTAAAGTTTCTCGAATAAAAAAAACAATTATTGTCAAGATATATTCTGATTTATCATGAATATTTCTCTTTAATTTGAATAAAATCACCCTTTAAAATATTGAACATTTGATTATAGGCCAAGGCACAATGACGTCTTTAAATTACAATTACTGATTTATTTATTTTAATCTAAAGACGAGAGATCGTTAAAATAGATTCCACAGTAACTGGATTAAAATAGATTCCCTTATAGTAGTAGTATATTCCCCTACTGCCTTTCACCCACCAGTCTCCAGACTCTCCACCACAACCATGACATCTCGCTCACAAACACCACCAGTATCCAAACCTGAAGATGATCAGGACCCAATGGCCCGACCTGCACAAACCACAACCTCTCTCACCTTCCCTTTCCCAACCTCTCGCAAAAAAGCAACCGGGGTCCGACCCTGGCTCTTATTAGACTCAACCGGCCAAGCCCAGGTAGAGGAAGTTGGTAAGCACGCGATCATGCGCCGTACTGGCCTTCCTGCTCGCGACCTTCGGATCCTCGACCCCTTACTTTCTTACCCATCTACTGTTTTGGGTCGAGAGAGAGCAATTGTTATTAATTTGGAGCATATCAAGGCGATTATCACAGCACAGGAGGTTTGGTTGTTGAATTCTAGAGACCCTTCTGTCACTCCGTTTGTTGAAGAGTTGCAAGGGAGGTTGATTTTTCACTATCATGCTACTAAAGCTCAGGTTTTACTGTCTGTTCCTTTTTGTTTCTATATTTTTGAGCTTTGATTAATTGTTTTGATTCGGTGTCGATTAAGTGGCTTTTTGAAAATGGTAAGTGAGATTTGTAAATGGTAATTGAATTTGAAAAATGGGTTAATATTGAGCAAGTGGTAAGTGAGAATAAAGCAATTAACCGGAGTGTTTTATGCAGGGGTTATTTGACTTCTACATGAAATACATTGCAAGTGTGCTGTGTTGAGTAACCCTTTGTTTTTCAATTAAATTCTTTGCAAAACAAATTTCGAACGGGTCTAGTATTTCCAAGCAAAAACTTAGTATATAAATTTCTTCTTGCCGATCAAAGATCTAGAATTTCAGTTTAATTCGCTAGTTAATAAGATTTTTGAAGATTCAGTTCAAGAGATATATATGGCATGTTTATTTATTACTAGTATTAAAATCATATGTTCCTATCGTTTCCTATTGTGCACTTTCTTTTGAATATATTTCGAACTGTCATATTCTTTTGTTATATTTTCCCGGTCCTTGCTTAGGAGGGCAATGGGGATCATTCCAAGGCAAATCCTTATCGTGTGGAAGAGCCTGAGTCAAAGGGTTCAAGTCCTCAAAAAAGTCCAGTAGGCTTTTCACATTTTGAGGATTGCAATGAGGGAATCCAGGCAGAAGGGAAACAGGGTCTCGAGAATCGAGATGGATCAAAGATTCTTCCATATGAGTTTGTTGCATTGGAAACATGCCTTGAGGCTGCCTGCAGTTGCTTAGAAAGTGAAGTAAGCACATGCAACTCCCTGTTGTATAGGTTTTCTTACAAAATGAAGCTGATATCCTAAATTTCAAGGCTGGTAACCTTCTGGCAGCATTAAAATCCTCACTCTAATATTTTCCTTCCCCTTTTGCATCTCTTACGCAGGCAAAAACACTGGAGCTAGAGGCACATCCAGCGTTGGATAAGCTGACTTCAAAGATCAGCACTCTCAATTTAGAACGTGTCCGCCAGATTAAAAGTCGTTTGGTTGCAATAACTGGCCGAGTTCAAAAGGTTTGATGATTCTTAAGTTTTTTGTGAATACATTTATTTTATTATAGTAAGGGGTAATAGGCTGATATGAATTGCTACCTGGTTTGCAAGCTTAAGAAGTTTTAAAAGTTCTGTGCTTCATAAGATTTACACAAAGCTCTCTTATGTTACTATAATTAACCAGGCATGTAATGTCTAGGTTAGGGATGAATTAGAACACTTGCTGGATGATGATGAAGACATGGCGGAGTTGTATCTGACAGAAAAGCTGGTTCAGCAACAGCTTGATGATTCTTCAACTTCCTCTTTAAATGAGGGAAATGACATAGATGATGACGAGCTTCAGGCAGACTCAGATGATAGGTACCTAATAATTTAATCACTCACCGGAAACATTCTCAATTTTTTTCCTCTTGTTTGCTAAGCTATCTATTTGTTGAAAATTTCTCTTTTTTTTTTGCACCAGCATCCCTGCTGAGGTGTCTTTGGGAGCCCTTGCTAGCCACAAGGATGATATTAACAACATTGATAATGAACATGATCATCAGTTTACTGCACATCATGGACTTGGCAGATACAGCAATACCCATACTAGTACAACGCGAAGTGCTATAAGCAAGAATCTCAATGTAGAGGAGCTAGAAATGCTCCTGGAGGCGTATTTTGTACAAATTGATGGCACATTGAACAAATTATCCACGGTATGCAACTTAACTTTTCCACTTGATTCTTCTACATGGGTCCATTGGCGTCTTATGACATGCTCTCATATCCAGATGCTTATGTTGAGCCCTAGTCTAGAATTGCAAGTGATCATGTTGAGCCCTAGTTGATATTTAATGATGTAACCGCAGTGTATTATTTTGATACTGCTAGCACATAAAGCTCATTTGCTGTCATTGTAACTCATTTTGAAGCTGAGGGAGTACGTCGACGACACAGAGGACTACATCAACATAATGCTGGATGACAAACAGAATCATCTCCTGCAAATGGGGGTTATGTTGACAACAGCAACCTTAGTGGTGAGCTGCTTTGTTGTCGTCGTTGGTATCTTCGGCATGAATATCAAAATTGCAATGTTCAAAGAAGACGTGCAAACGGGAATGCCAAAGTTTCTCTGGACTCTTGCTGGTGGCACTAGTGGGATCATATTTTTGTATGTGATTGCCATTGCCTGGTGCAAGCACAAGCGACTGTTAGACAACTGACCTGCTATATATTTTAGTGTATTATAATCAAAACTACGGGTGGCTGTTGTATAATATATATTGTCAAACCGCTTAGTTTGTCAAGGTTGGCTCGGCTCGTCAATGAAATTTAAAAGTTGAATGATACGGCATATCACTCTACCTATCTCTGTAATGCTCGTGCCTTTCTTCCATCTCCATCTTTCCTGCAGGAAAAAAGGTAAGCGATACTGTCTTCCCACAATTTCACTTTCCGGAGGTTTTCGAGCAGTTGCTCCTCCATAAGGGGTTGTGAAGTAATATGCTCCCTCTACCTTCGTGGTGAGGTAGGCTAACCCTTCATTGTCACCTTGTCACTGGTTTGTGGGTTTCTCTTGATGAACACTTTTTGTAGCTTGATTTTGGCTCTTCTTTGGCGCCATTTGTTGGTTTTGTTGACTGCAAGAGGTGTTCCACCGTTTAAAATTAAGGCGGCAATTAAAAAGAAGAAGAAAAATACTCTTATTCTCTTTAATTGTTATTCTTACTTTCTTTAATTCATGTAACTGACAAATGATTTGAAGTTTTTTAGGTATCAGACCCCTCGATCATGACTAAAGCCAACAGGGAATTTGCTGGTTGTGTTTGAAGAATGGGGTGGAGATCCAAATGGGATTTCTTTTGTTAGAAGAGAAGTGGGCAGTGAGTGTGCTGATATTTATGAGTGGCAGCCATGAGTTATCTGTTGTAAGAAAGTAGATAGGAGGGTGGAAAAATTGTGTTAAACAAAAGTGTAAATTTGAATTGAAGTGGTTAAACAAATCGATTAATCTAAGTTAAAATTCAATGTTATTCAACATTTTTTTTTTGCTTTATAATATATTATATATGAAAATAAATTAATATTTTTTTATTTAGATCTTATTTTTGTGTTTCAATTTTTTTTTAAAAAAGTAATATTTTTATTATTCTGATGTGTTGATATCAATAATATTTTTGAAAATAAATTAATATTTTTTTATTTAGATCTTATTTTTGTGTTTCAAAAATATTTTAAAAAAGTAATATTTTTATTATTCTATGTGTTGATATCAATAATATTTTTTTTTAAATATTGTTTTAAAAAACTAATATTATAAAAGAATCTCTTAAAATATAAACAACATTTTCTTAAAAGAATAAAAACAAAGTAAAAACTTAATAACACAAAAGGAGGGTCATGCTAGTTGCTATATCTCTAGAGAAGGATTGACATGTCGGTTGTTAGAAAGAAAGGACTGATTCGCACGTGCGAGCGCCTTGTGTGCTTCTTTTTTTCCCAACTTTTTAATGCGACAATTCTGTATATTTTGATGATAGAAGAGAGTGTTTGGACTGGTGTTGAAAGAAGATAAGACCCACGAAACCTCATCATCTAGAAGCTCGAAGAAGAAGAAGAAGAAGCTGGTGGCTGCAGCGCCACAACCACCACAGAGAGAGCGAAGGTGTTGGGGTGTTTATCGAATGGTTTTCAGCAGATGACTTCACTATCCCAAAGCGTGTTGATGGCACTGACAGTTACAGTCAACAAGTTTGCTTCATCAAATGTTCATGCAGTGAATAAGAAGGAAGGTAAAACACCTACTAAAGCAGCAACAAGGGCAGCTGCCATTAATGGAAGCAGAGGAGTCCTTTTATCTACCGTGGTTGATGTGTTTTCAGCCAATGACTCACGCGCTAAGCTTCTTAAAAGTACTAAATACCCATCGCTTGTTTGTGTTCCCCCCCACTTTCATTTAAGCCTTTTTTTCTTTTATGCTTCGATGGAGCCTTAGCTGACTGATGATCCATTGTTTGGATGACAGAATATTTGAAGAAATCAGAGGAAAACAAGGCCAAAAATCACAGGGAGGTGGAGGTGTAGCATTGATTGTCACGGTACTGCCTCCTATTGCTACTAACTCTCCTCACCTTTTCTTTTCCATTCTTTTTTATGGGTGTTTGTTGTGGAATTGAATTACAGTGATTTATATTTGAAGAATTATCGCATCGATATATCTATATCCTTATATTATATTCTGCTGCTGTCAACAGCTGTGTATAAATCACATGTGGCCCTCAAGTTTTTTTATTTCCTTAAAATCAAACATTTTAGTTTATTTTCATCAAATCTCCTTTTCCCACCTGAGTGTGTGCCTGTAGAAACTCATATAGAGGAGCATAGATTAAATCGATTATTTGTAAATCGGATTTAGGTGATTCGATCTGACCAAAAATCCGAGGGATCAATTTGAAAGAAATCAAAACTCGAAGGAAAGCGCATGTCTTTATCCAATTATCTTTTTGGTCCCTCTGGTCTGCACAAAACTTGCAATGGCGTTTTGAAAGAACACAGTAAGATGGGCTCTTGAATGGACCGGCTGGTTCCTCTCTTTTAATGGCCCAATTCACACTCTGCCGAGCGTAGCCCTTTCTTCTTCTTAAACTCTGACATATAGTAAACTTTTTTAGTCATCCACGTGTTAAACAACATTTAATTATTGTTGTTGTTGTTTTTAAAAAATGTAAAGTATATAAGGAATAACATGTGATGTCCGTATAAAAAATGTGTTGCCATGATACGACGTCAAGATTTTAGGTCTCAAACACAGAACAAAGAAACGGTCCAGATCATATCATGTTCTGCTTGGCCGAAGAAAATATTTTCTCGTTTTTATCCAAAGAAATGTCGACCGTCCAATAATTTAGGCACTGTACGTGTCACAGGTTAAGCCTTCAGCACCGCGGCCGGCATATCTATAAGTTCCATTCCGGCAACGAGGGATTTTTAAATTTCGAGGGTTGTCTGGTTTTTTAAGTTTGATCGAAATTAGTTCCGTGGCTCTTCCACTGCGTACGGGTGTTGTTCATTGAGTTTCATCAGGTCGAGAACCTTGCTTAATCAATCACCTCTTTATATACCTAGCTCGTGATTAGATCTTTTAGCACGATGCCAATTGGATTTTGATATGAATTATTCAACAATGAACACGGGGCAATCATGCATGGTGGTTATGAGGTACCGAATAATAGTAGTGAGATATATATATTAGATGATAATTAACCTTTTATTTTAGTAAATCTAATTTATTTTTACTAATCAAGATTGCTGGCAACTTCAAAAAGTCATGTTTAGTAGATATATAAACTCTCGTATATTTAAATAAATGTTTTTTAAGAAAGAAAAAACACTATAATATTTTATAGATATACTTCTTAAAATATTTATTCTAAAAATATTGAGAATAAAAAGATTATGAACACGAAGCATGAAAAAATTGGAGAGTATTTATATTTTATGAATCTTTTTTTTTTAAAAAAAAACATGAGCTACAAAATCATTATTTTCTTGTGATATTTTAAGTTATATGTCACTTAAAATAATATATATATATATATATATATTATGAATATAAAATAGTTAATGATTCATGTAGAGATCTCGAAAAACAAATGAGAGTGTGGAGTTCATACTAATTACCAGAGGTTGTTAGGGGTAGAAAATGGGCTCGAGCTGGATATCCGGATCCATGGTTATCGAATCCACACAACATCTAAACCTATTTTTATTTTTAAATTTAAGTTTCGGTTTTTGATTCGCAACACATGCAGCAGCTACAGGGGTGGCAGAGACGTCAAGAAACAAGGAGACAGGCCATCCATTGTCGCGAGAAATGGGAACACTTGTGGCTGAAAAGGAAATGGAAACGGCAATGGAAACTAGCTACACGTATATGAAACGACAGGGGGGGTGGAGGTTTTTGTTTTGGTAGTGGTTGGAAGGGCAACGGATGTTTTCCCCATGGATCCTTATCCAGAATCGATGGACAGCACTGACCACTCCTAATTAATTATGTTATTATCTACTATTTGCATTCATTTTGTTAAACTCGTCTTTAGCTTCTCTATCCTCTTTGTTTAGGGTTCTTTATTATTTTTATTTCATTTTTTACTACAAAGAAGACTCCCATTACAGAGCCTGGCTGAGATCGATGGCTGTATATGTGGGAAATGAACATGTCATTTCCTGTAGCTTCGGCATCCTAAATTCCCGAGCCATATCTTCTTGCCTAACCTTAATTATTTGATAGATACCAGATTAGATAACGTCAAAATTAGGAACTGACTGGGTTTAGTTGAATGAATAAAGAAATGCAAGGGAAGGACATGTATAATTGTCTAGTGACAGCTGCAAAGCAGACAGGGTCAAGGAGAGAGCAAAGCTTGCCATAAAACATGAACACGTTTTTTTATATATATATTTATATAAATGGCTTTTAAAATAAGATCCTCACAAATGAGATAAAAAGCACACAATAAACAAGATGAGGCATGTTCCATTGGGCGAGGAAGATCTGAGGCAGGATCTCCAGGGCTTAAAAAAGGGTTGCATGAGAAATATTCCAACATCAACTTTGACATTTCCTCTGTCATCTCCCAACTTATCTGACTACCCGCCACCCCTTACTCCTTCCATCATCATCCTTTCATGTCCACGTTAAACCAAAATTCTGTGCTGGTCTGAAAACTAGCCTCATGAACAGAGCATTGTCTGAACACTTGGGGGACACTGTGGAGGCCTTGTCCTTACTTGTGCTTTAGTTTTTCTCTGGTCGATTTGGAGAAATCCCACCTCCACAAATCTGATAATTTGATCTTTATCTGGATCCTATCTAGATAGCGGCCACCAAAGTTAGGTTGTGGTACTTTCTTGTACTGTTCGTTGAAACAGAGTATAGGTGAGCTACAAAATTATAAAAAGAATAAGGGTGTCTCAATTATAGAATTATTTCGTTTAGTAGATGATTAGATGTGAATGATCCAGTCAATGATCTCTCTCTCCCCCCCTCTCTCTCTATATATATAATAATGTTGCAGGTCTCTTCATGCTTGCTTTCTTCTTGGCATGCAAGGACCTTAATACCTTAATTTATTGGGAGTAGTTGTTGAGTTTGAGACTTTATGTATGTCTGAATGTCTTTCACAGCCCTGATTTTCCATGAATAGAGAGCTGCAAATATGGGGAGCGTGCGTGACAGGGAAGACGAAAGGGAAATTAAAATTGACAACTAAATGGCATAATTAATTAAGCCCGACAAGCATGGAACACGAATTGAATTTGAAACCAACCAACAAGGATGGCCGAAATAAAATACTACGATCGCAACATTGAGGAAGAAGTGAGAGATCACAAGGAATTCTTTATCTTTAAATAAAAAGTATCCCTTTTTAATTAAATCTTTTTTTTTATACCTTTCAGTCATAAACTAAATTTCAAAGGCAGGAGAAATTACAGAATATTCTAGCACTGCTATGTGTGTGATTAATTACCCCTGTATGCCAATTCCTTGGTGCGAAGGGATTTTTGTTTCGGAGCATATTCATTTATTTGCACATTGCATGAGATATGAAGAGCTGATTTTCAAAAGAGCATGGGGCTCCATCAAAAACAAGGACTGAACACGACTGCTTCTTCAAACAGAGGCCGCCTAAAAGGCACAGCACATTCTGTACCCACTGTTCATCAGCTAGAGAAATAAATTTTGATAACAAGAAATTTGTTTCCACCCTTTTCTCTCATGTTGTTTCCCATTGCATTGACAGGAAAAAGAAAAACTTGAAAAGAACAGAAAATTGCAAGGAAGAAGATCTTTTGAGATCCATTTCTTTTTACATTGGCAGCCTTTCTTCTTCTTCTTCTTCTTTTTTGGTTGGTTTCATTTGGCCGCCCTCTAATTTCCATCATCTCTTCTAGATCAGCTTCGAGAGTAATAGCTGCAGAGACAGGAAGTAATGCACAACCACCATGTATTATTCCTCCCCTAAAACCACCTGAAAATAACCCGAAGCATTCATCAAACTTTTGACTTTCGAAAAGATGGGGACAAAAGGTAATATACATTTATGGCTTAAACATTGCACAATGCTTTATTATGTAACCAATGTGGTCATGATATGCAGATCTCCCCTGCAAGAATGAGCATGCTGGATATCGACCATCAGAAGCTATTTTGATTTGTTAAAAAGGCAGAGAGAACCTTAGATCAATGAATTAGGCCAGGTACCTGGAAATGAGTAGCCGAAAAACCTTGTGAATAATCCAATACACTCTCTATCGAAGCTTGGTTGCTGGAGAGGGCAAAATTATTCTGCAATATATTGCAAAAAATAATAATAATGAAGGTATTATACAAGATGTGAAAAAATCTATGATTGGCATTCTATATGTAGAAAATATTGCTATAAGGCTATACATATATATGTTTATCATGAACAAACAAACCTTGGAGAAGTTGAAAGCTGGAGAGCTAGCAGTATCATCAAGAAAAGAAGGCAGTTGTTGATCCTGCTTGTGACGTCGTCCATGTTCTTTCTTTTTTTGGCTATAATTGGCACCGTTATTCAGCAAATCCTTTGGTGATGGACAAAAGTAGCCATTATCGTAGTTGAAGTGACTTTCATCTTCTTGGAAATGTGGAGGACCAGAAGATGCATCGGAGACCATAGACAAGTCTTCCTCCTCCTCCTCCTCCTCCTCCTCCTCCTCCTCCTCCTCGTCCTCCTCGCAGTACTCTTCTCTAGTGTCTTTTCCTTCTCTACAGAAACCAGTACTCTTTGAATCAACAAAGCCAGTACTATTATTTCTATGTTTAGGATTCGGGTGAGGAAGAAAAGATTGTTCCAAGTATAGAGTCCAGCCAGACTCACAATCATCGCTGCATTCCGGGGCTAAGAAACTATTCATGTTCCGGCCGCCTAATCTAGATCGAGCAGCTGGTTTTCTCTGTTTACAACGAGTGATCTCAAAGAAACTCTAACTACAGGAGATGAGGGATTTTGTTGTATGAGCTGCCGCAGCTGCCCTTTTATGGAGGAGGAGAGCTAGATAGAACACCTAGGGGCATTGCTAGCAGCCACAGCGGGGTTATGTATGTCTATTTTGGGGGATAGAAACCTACAAGTGCGTGGAAAAAACAAAGAGAATCAGGTTCAAATCCTAGCTAGAGTATTTTTGTCCTCACTCAGGCTTGCTCTCTATGTGAATATCTCAAAAAATGCCAGGTGGGAGTGTAATTGTGCTGAGTGCATGCAATAAGAGAGAGAGAGAAGGGAAAGCCACGGCCTCTTCACATGCTAGACAGCGAGGCACTTCGTCCTCGCTTTACAAAACCAGGTACACGTCCATTTTCCCTTCCACAATATATGGACACCTATCCCTTCTGCAGTAATCTCTCTCTCTCTCACACACATGCCAGCATGCTGCTTCTTCTTCTTCTTTTCTGGTTAAAAACAGCGGTTAATTCTTTCTGATTTTATCACTATGTTTATTTTTGATATGATCTCTTGCGAAAGTTAGGCGTACGTGGTCCTGCAGAGAATGATGTGGTACAAGTAGTTATTTGTTTGTGTATAAATGTAGCTAGCCATTAATTTAACATGAAAAAGGAAATGAAAAACATTATTGTACCCATATTTTTACTTTAGCATGTGTCGTGTTTGGTCAGTTAAAATTATGGTGCGTTTTTTCTGAATATTTTTTCTTACAAAATAAAATAAAAAAAGAGTGAAAAAAGCCCTTCTCCTCCTCCTCCTAGGCTCGAACACCCACACAAATTAATGTTAGGCATGGCTGCCCGAGCGGAGACTGAAGACCGGAGGAACTTTTCTCGGGGCAAGGAAGTGCGATGGTACTTATGCAGTTGACTAGCTAGGTTCTTACAAATCTCCACATGCTGTCACATTTTATCCTCTCTACTTTTTTTTTTAATTTTAAGGGTTGTTTTTTAAAGTAATTCTTGTTTAATAGTATATTAAAATAATTTTAAAAATACTAAAAAAAATAATTTAAAATAAAAAATATTCAAATTTTTTAAAATATTTATTTAAACTCAGTTTGAAACAACTTTTCGAATACTACATGGTCCATTCATTTCGCAGTCTCCTAGCTGTATGATCCATTGAAGAAATCACACATGCATGTGGGCACGTGTGCATATACACATTTGGATAAATACGCATATGCGAGAGCTTCTAAATATTCACACACATGTCTGCACGTGCACACGCACTTCAACCCGAACCTCTCTGCTAGATTTCCTTTTAGTATTCTCACTTGTGTGACCTTCGGTTCTCCTTCCGAAGTTATCTTCAAATAATAATTCTTTTTCTTGCTTGGTTAATAACAATTTGTGATAAATAAGAGTCCCTTTTCTTGTAAATTAAATATATTTAATATCTACTTCAAATATTTACGTGCCCAAAAGTAGCTAGCTAGCATTCTCCCTAACATATGTACACATGCATGTGTCCATGATATACGGAATTTTGCTAGCAATCCCCCCTTCTTCTTCTCCTCTCCTTATGAACATGATTATTTGTAGTAAAGTTACAATATTTACTAACATCAATAATAAATTGTTGATTCGTCATTGAAACCAAGCACTTTGTTTATTAATTTCTTGTTATTTAATAATTACACTTTTATCAACTTAACACGTACGCATGTCTCCTTCAATCTTGAAAAAAACGAGCTCGGTCTCCTCTACAAAAACTTCTATTGTGTCTTGTACTTGGATGAACAAAAACGTCGGATATATATTTAGTTCGTGCAATAAGAGAGTATTTTTAATTACACTTGGTCCAAGATTTCTAAATAAATCTTGTCTCTGTATAAAGCTGAGGTCAATTACACGTGATGGTCAAATAAATGAGTGCACGGGCTAGCTAGTTCTGAATCAATCTCATAATATATAGAGAAAGCATTCATGTATTTACACGTGGAATAAAAATGTGATCCCATTATAACCATACAGTATCCTTGATAACATATGGTTAAACTTGATGAGATTTCTTTAATTATACCACTTTAAGGTCCAAGAGATTGGAGAAGGGCCACCCGGTCAAAGATCCACAGCTTGTTAGCCACTGATTACCACCTAGCTAGCAATTGTCATGGCCACATAGGGGAAGGTTATCATAAACTTTTTTAAAATCCCATGTGAGTTTTCTCTCTTGGATCACTCGTTCCATGCAAACAAATCTATTGAGGATACTTCAAATGCGGCTGCCATCATGGCAATCCAATCGAGAGTGCGAGATACCATTGATCAGGATATATGAGAGATGCACGATGAGTTCTCTTATTTGTAACCTTTTTATATGAGGTCTAAAATGTAAAATCCCCCTCATTTACGTACCCACAATGGAGCCAAGGTAGCAAAACATGGGCCGTGATTAGATGGAAAAGGCCCATAAACCCACGAGGCCCACAACGTATCGGCAGCCAGAGTCACGTGGTGGGTCTCTGGTCCCCTCTTTACGGGACCCAACATGGTTTTTTCTTGGTATCCAAGGGTAGAGAACTTCTGTCGTCTAGCAAAAGGACATCGTACGGACGAGGCACAAGAGGGGGGCACAGCAGAAATGAACTCCCCTCTCTCCTAATCATTTCTGGCAAAACACACCTGTCCTCGTTCTTTTGGTTTTCGTAATCAGGGGCAATGGTTTGCTTCTTCTACGACGTCTTGCATTTCTCCAGGCGCTCCGCCACAGCGCGTGAATCACTATTGAATCTTGCTGTTTACCAAGCCTCCTGAGCTTCGAGCAGGCAGATTTCTTTTCAAAGTTAATTCTTGTTCCAGATCAAGCATGCTTGGCAGTGGATAAACGAAAGGAAAAGATTGCAGAGAGAGGAGTCGGGGGAGATGCGTGGTGCTTGTGGCGGAGGCGGAGGCGGAGCATCATCGATGAAGGATGATGATGGCTGGGGTTTTCTACTTTACAGAGATCATTGCTCCTGTTCTTCCTTCCTGTATTTTTTGTTTTTATCTCAGAGAGAGCTGGATTCAGATATTTAGTTGAAGTTTGGCCTTTTGTTATCAAAATAAATTAAATTAGTGGAGAGAATCGTTCTTCCACTTTGCTGGATGATTCTTTTCTGCCTTCCTATCGACAATCATTCTTCGAAAAAATGCAAAATAAATTAAATTATTTTTATGAAGAAAGAATGGCGGAGAAAACCTACAACGTTAATGATTCTCCAAACTAGGAATACCTACATATTTATTTTGTGTTAAGCCTCTGATTCATCACGATGTACATTATAATTTGCAGCTTTCTATGAGCGACAAGGCTTTCAGTGTTTTTTTTACATGAAAATAATTTTATTTATAATATACATGAATCACTATAAAATATATCTAATTTATTTATAAACAAATTGGTGAACGTGGAATTTTATTAAAATATTAATATATCATGATGATGATTATGACTAAAAATATTTCCCAAGTAAATTTCTACGAAGACAAGAAGACAGTAGAAAATCACATAGAATTAAACAGCAAAAAAGAAAAAAGAAAAAAAAACAGGTCTGGCCCAAACGTATTTTAATTCCACGACCCAATCTAGGTTCGAATGAACTGTCCGAATAAGTGAAAACCTAAACAAGTCTGGCCCAATTACAAAAGTCGAACCACTTCCTCTCAGCCCAAATAAAGACAGGTTCCTATCATCTGTTTTTTCACTTATTGATCCGCCACGCCATTCACGCCCGTGTAAGCTCAAGCCACTGTGTAGAATTTACTTTACAAGGATGTTCCTATTTTCTCGTTTCTTTTATTTTATTTTATTTTGTGAGGTGTATATCAAAATTTAATCCACTCTTCTTTTTTCCTTGAGGCATCTATTATTCTTTGAAAAAAAATCCCTCCCCAGCATATACCGACTTTATATTATTTTAAATTCTTTGAAGAAAACAAAAAAAATGAAGGCATTACCTTTTGAAATATATTTTGTAGCCAAATCTAAGTTTTCCTAGTCATTCAAAAATAGAACATTTCTTCAAACTATGCTCTTGGTCAGGTTTTGTTCACTTTAAACATGACATCACAAGTTGTGAGATGTTCTTGGACGGAATGTGGATTAAAATCCTTGTTTTGTGTAAATTACATTAAAAAAAATAATTTTTTCTTGATTTTTTAATACCATTTATTTCTTATATATCACTTGGTTATTTTTTTAAAAAAAATTGATTAACAAAAGTTTGACTAGTTTTGTATATTTACATACAAGGGCTTCATTGCAAAAACTTTTCCATTTAAACACTAAATTATACATGCCGTTAAATTGAAGGATCTAAAAATACTCCAACAAGTGATACCTAATTTATAGTCTTGTCCAATTGCAATAACTACGTACAACTCGCAGGGCTATCCGTTCGAATTGTATCTAATGATTTGACCGTATAGTATATGCCACGACCTCTTCTATCTCATGGATTGTAAAGTTCTTAAGAATTTTTACACGAATGACGAATCCATGAAATAGAATCATCCTGTGTATATACATAATGTAGGTTGTAAACTAAATCTTCCTGTCAAAGGGATTCGTCATCCACTTAAACAGTATTATAAGCATTTCCAATTCAGCCCACTTGAAATCATCCTGTATATATATAATGCAAAAATTATATTAAATACTGTTATACTTGCGCCAAATTTAATTTCTTGCAGCAATATTCATGTGCTTTAAAGACATCACAACAAACCCTAGCTATATATATATATATATATATATGCTAGGTCGAACAGGATTCTAAAAGCAACAGCACATCATCCAAAAAAACAAACAATCTGGTTTCTTGCATATCTAGTCGATATCATATTTATGTTATATCTACTCGACAGCTATGGCGGAACGCTGGTCAAGCGGGTCGAGTGGTTCTTCTGAAGCTAGGGTGCATGTCTTCTTTATGATGCCAACCAAACATTAGAAGGCTGTCCTTGAATGACCAGAAAAAATGCCCATCTAGAGCAGCATTTAATTAAGGAAAATTGACACTTCGTGTGTAATAGCATTGAAATACTGCACTGGTGATCATGTAATGTTTTCCTTTTTATCTACGTACGGTCCAATTGTTTTTACCTTCTTCGAATATATATATATATAAGCACCTTCCATTCGTACGTTTTTTGGACCAGAGACTTCATTAAATACGATTACATTGTACTTCCATAGGCTTTACGATATTATAATGAAGAAATTTAGAATATAAGACAAAGATTGCTTGTAATCAGACTTGTATATATCTATGAAAGATTATTCTTACACTTTACATACTATAAGTTTTATAGTCTTATACATAAAAGGAAAGTGCAAGGAAATAGAATGTAAATATTCTGTCAATTAAGTGTTATCAGCTGGATTTTCCTTTTCGCATTGTTGTTACCGTTGCTAACAATCGCCTTCCATGATTCAATAAATCTGCATTGTTGTTACCGTTGCTAACAATCGCCTTTCATGATTCAATAAATCTACATTATTATGTAGATTTTGTTGCCTTAAGAGATTATCATGATCACGTATATTTCCTTTCGTTGTGAAATGGATCTCTTCCTTGCACTGATTCTGCATTTGAACTTGTTCTTGAACCGATATCTGTCTGCATTTGAACTGCTATCGTTAATATCCCCTCAAACCGAGCCGAGATTGAAGGCACAGCTTTGGTCGAAACTCGACAAGGGCGACTTTAGTGACTGGTTTGGTAAAAATGTCGACCACCGATTGTTCGAAGATACATGTTTAGTGACAAGTAATCCAAGGGCAACTCGTTCACGCACGAAGTGGTAGTCGACTCAATATGTTTGCTTCTTGCGTGAAAACAGGGTTAATGATCATGTACAATGCACCGAGGTTATCACAATGAGAGGACGGGTGTGTCTGGATAGGAGATACGCAAGTCCTTGAGAATAAATGTGAGCCATGTAAGTTCAAGCAATTGTGTTCGCCATAGCTCGATATTCAACTCAGTACTCGATCGAGAGATGGTGTGTTGTTTTTTTGCACACCAGGAAATGAGATTGGAACCAAGAAATGTACAATAACCAGTTGTTGATCTTCGAGTTGTAGGGCAACCAGCCCAATCGGTCGGAGAAGGCATGTAGCTCAAGGTTTGTTGTGGAGGATAGATGTAAACCCATTTCTATTGTTCCTTTTAGATAGCGCAGGATACGTTGCATTAGCTTCCAGTGAGCACTTGTAGGATTATGCATGAATTGAGTGACATAGTTGCCACTAAAGTAGAGATCTGGTCTTGTGAGAGTAAGGTCATTGGAGAGCACCAACGATGCTACGATATTGGTCGGGATCTGCAATAGGTGGTGCATCTGCTTCTAGTGCAAGCTTTGCTTCCAAAGGTGTAGCCATCGGTTTGCGATGAAGCATGTTGGAGCGATCAAGGATGGTAAGGGCATAGTGTGATTGTGATAAGTGTAGACCATCTGCAGTAGGAGAGATTTCTATGCCTAAGAAATGATGCACTGGTCCCAAATCTTTCATAGAAAATTCGTTGCTTAAAAGTTGTATGAATGAGGTGACAAGTCTTTGAACAAGAACTCCGTGAGAAGCATATCATCAACATATAAAAGTAAGATTAAGCTACCGTGTGTGGAATGGAAAATAAACAAGGAAGGATCAGCTAGGCTGCAGAAAAACCATAAGAAATTAGAAATGTACTCGGTCTATCAAACCAAGCACGTGGTGCTTGTTTAAGCCCGTCATAAAGCTCATTGTAATTTACAAACATGTAGGGATATTGTTGATCACCATACACTGGTGGTTGAGACATATATATATCTTCTTTGATGTTTCCATGTAGAAAGGCATTTTTACGTCTAGTTGACGAATAGGCCAATGTTGGACAAGAGCGATCTGTTAAAATCATACGAATCGTACTGGTTTAATGACTGGAGAAAATGTCTCGGTGTAGTCAATACCATCAATTTGATGATATCCTTTAGCAACTAAACGTGCCTTGAGTCCGTCTAATGTACCATTTGGTTTGAGTTTAGACTTGAAGACCCATTTACAACCAATTATATGCATATCATGTGTGCGTGGCACTAGAATCCATGTTTTATTATGATGAAGAGTCGCTAATTCGTCTTCCATAGCAGCTTTCCATCCTGGATGTGATAAGGTCTGTTTTGGCAGTCTTTGGTTCACATGGAATTGTTGGAGATATAGTAACAGATGAGTGCATATTTGGGATTGGGTTTGGACACCCCATGCATGGACCTTGTAACCATAGGATGATTTTTGTTCCTATAGGTGTGATGGAACAAAGAGGTGTCTGAGACAGGAGGATCAACTTGTATATCAGATTGTATTACATCGTCTGATGTGAGATCATCAATACTAGGTGCAGCATTTGAAGCAATTATATCTTGTGAGTATTGTGCAGAGTTCAACAATTATGTCTTGTGAGGATTGTGCGAGTTCAGAGTGACTACTAGGTGAAACCTCTGAATCAATTATATCCTGTGAGTATCGTGCGGAGTTCGGAATAAATGCTAGGTGTAATATGTGACTCTTGTGAGAGTTGTGCGAGTTCGAATTATTCCTAGTAATTGTGGGAAGAGGTATGCAATTCGGTTCATATGTCTTTGGTGTCTTGTTTTAAAGGAATAACAGACGAGCGACCAAGAATCAAAAATAGTTTGAATATGCAATGCAGAATCGGATGCGGATGTAGATTTAAATGGAAATATAGTTTCATCAAATACAACATGTCTAGAAAGAATGAATTTACGACTAGGTGGGTGAAAACATTTGTAACCTTTATATTTTTCATCTGTATCCCATAAACACACATAATACAGCTTTTGGGTCGAATTTATTACTCTTGGTACTCCATGTATATGGAAAACACTTTGAACCAAACACACGAAGGGATGCATAGTCTGGTTGTTTTTATGCAACGATAAAATATGGAGTTTCAAACTTGAGTGTTGAGGATGGCAATCTGTTAATTAAAAAGACTCGCTGTGGTAAAAGCTTCCAACCATAAATAAAGAGGTGTATTACTATGAAACAACATGGTCATACCTAATTCTCGGATTACACGATGCCTTCTCTCAACCATACCTGTTTGCTCTGGCGTGTAAGGACACGAAATCGGTGTCCAGTACCTGTAGCAAGAAAGTGTCTTCGCCATTTTCGTGTTAACAAATTCACCTCCTCCATCCGAGTGGAAGATTTTGATTTTCTTATCAAACTGTTCATCAACATAACTTTCAAACGCTAGATAGGCAGACATAGAAATCTGATTTTTGTCTTAGTGGTATAAGCCAAGTATATTTAGAAAAATCATCCACAATACATGCATAAAACCTGAATTTTTCAAGAGACAAAACTGAGCAGGCCCTCACAAATCACAATGTATTTTATCAAAAATACTTAGGCTAGAATGTTCGGATGAGAAAAAGGAAGTTTACTAAGCTTCCCAATTGACAACTATCACATAATTGTTTTGATTTTAAAGATCCTACAACATTTATTAAACCCTTTTGTTGAAGTAAAGGAACAATCGAACTTTGAGGATGTCCCAATCTTTGGTGCCAAAGGTCTGCGTCTCCTGATCTGAAGCGATAGGAAAAATAGGCCTCTGGTATACTTGATACTGTATACAAATAACCCCTCTTGATTGCTTTGATTAGGGGGCATCCTGTTTTCCGATCTTTTATCCAGAAATCATTATTAGAAAAATCACGATTAATCGGAAATTGAGTCATTATTTTGTCGACGGATAACAAGTTTTTTTCAAATCGAGAACTAAGAGAACATCATAAAGAGGTAATTTGTTTTCTTTTGTTTAATGCTTGAGTTCCCAAGTACCTATTATAGGTAACAATGATCCATCTCCAATTACAACAACATCGTAACTGAATATGCATGTATATCGGTTAACATACCGGTTGTCTCGTCATATGGTTTGAGGCTCCTGTGTCGCCAGATCCACTCGGTTCAGAGATGGAATTATCAAGGGTGAGAGCAGCAAGGGCTTGTGGTAATTCTTCACTCGTGTGGTTCTTTTGGAATCCACCAACGATTTTGGCGAGTGTGCCCTGTTTTCCCACAATATTGACATGTTTCATTCCTATAGAGATCACGTTCGTTGTCGTCATACGTCGTTCTCCGGTGGTGGTGGTCTTCGTTGTTGTATCGCTGTTGTTGAATAATTTGTATTCCGATTTCGGCTTGTTGAGCCCGGAAACCACGACCGAGGAATTGAAAGTGCCGATGACGGTTTCTCATTGCTCGCATGAATAGGTCTGTCTCGTTGTTGCCCGTAAAATGCTAAGTGTGGAGTGAGTTGGGTAAAGGATGTGTCTGTTTGGTTTGAGAACCAGTGACGACGCTGATCAAGATTTTGGAGCCGTGAGATTAGCTCTGTGTAGGTGGGTCTTGGTGGTTTTAGCATTGTTGTGGTAAAGGTTTCATATTGTGGTCCTAAGCTTGTTAGGAGACAAAATACCTTTTCCTTGTCCGGTAGGGGTTTGCCTATTCCAGCAAGGTTGTCGCACTGAACTTTTGAAGATTTGTATATGATCTCCGATGGTCTTGTTATCATCTTTTGAAAATAGAACGATTGCTTGCCTTAGAGTAAACTCTCTTTCTTGAGAGTCTTGTGCATAGGCTTCTTGTAAAGCTTCCCATACCGTGAGTGCTTGTTTCCAGGCCAATGACGAGTCCTAGTGCTTCTTCGAGAGTGTGCCAATGATCCATCCTCGTAAAGGCGATCAGATTTTTGCCAGGCAATGAATTCTTGTGTGAGTCGTGGTATGGTGGTTTACGTTTCGAAGTGTTTGCAACTCGAGTACGGTATTTTGTTGGGATTGGGATTCCTTTGGTAATATGATCAACTAAATCGACTTTCTCGCTAAGCCTAAGAGTTGTTCTCTCCACGATTGGGTAGTTTGATTGTGAGAGTTTGAGTGTGACAAAATTGCCAACATTCAAAGAAAGGGATGTCATATTTTTTCTCGAGATTTTTTTGTTGACAGGATCGTTCTCGCTCTAATACCAAGAATAAATTTAGAATATAAGACAAAGATTGCTTGTAATCAGACTTGTATATATCTATGAAAGATTATTCTTACACTTTACATACTATAAGTTTTATAGTCTTATACATAAAAGGAAAGTGCAAGGAAATAGAATGTAAATATTCCGTCAATTAAGTGTTATCACTGGATTTTCCTTTTCGCATTGTTGTTACCGTTGCTAACAATCGCCTTCCATGATTCAATAAATCTGCATTGTTGTTACCGTTGCTAACAATCGCCTTTCATGATTCAATAAATCTACATTATTATGTAGATTTTGTTGCCTTAAGAGATTATCATGATCACGTATATTTCCTTTGTCTGTGAAATGGATCTCTTCCTTGCGCTGATTCTGCATTTGAACTTGTTCTTGAACCGATATCTGTCTGCATTTGAACTGTTACTGTTAATAATAATGAAGATGTTATAAGAGTCCCAGGCGATGATCATGAATTCTATTATATTTCTTGGCAAAACAAAAGATAAATGAATATGATCAAGACAGGAGGCTGGCAGGAAGCCAGTCACACACACACACACAACTCTCTCTCAATCAATTAAAATCATAACCAATGAAATTCAAATTTTGATCCTTTCTAGGAAAAAAAATAACAATTTTGGTCTCTCTAAGAGAATTCCCTGCCTCCGCCCTGGTTTTTGAAATAGGGTATGGGAAAACCGCTGTCTACCAAGTTTTTCCTTCGTCTTCTTTTATGTGGGATTTCTATTTCTTCTCCGGTGGTGCGTACGTATCCAGCACTGTCATTATAGAAACAATTAGCATTAATGACTGTGCTAATGTGGATCTGTGAGTTGATGTCAACTGTAAAACACTATTAGGAGAATAATTAATTAGTCTTTCACGAAAGCTTGGTGTTATCTTTCACTATATGATGTACAAAACTTGGATCTTCTACTTTGCCCGTCATTATGGATAAATCTCGATCGCTTTCTTCTCTCTTTCTTCCCTTATCTCTGTGGGATCCATGCTATGTACCTTTGCTGTACCCCTGGCCAGGATTATATTAGTCAGTTGACCGGGCAATGCTGCGGAAAACTCGTATTCATGTTATTAAACTCGTCTAAACCTAGCTACTGGTTATCATGGTTACCACCATCTTACTACCGACCCGGGCTGGATTTCAAAGTAAATTTAGATCCAGTTGGTCTAGCGTGGACATCCATGATTTAGTCTACCATCTAAGCATAGTTTAACTTGAAAGAAAAAACAAACAACGACAGCTAGTTTTGTTTCTTAGAAAAATATCGGAATAATGATGTTTTGAATAGATGTTTTCCCACTTCCAGAGGAGGTTTCAATCTTTTTCCTCGGTTCTGGTTTTCAACTTGCAAACGATGAAGACTGGTTCTGGGTTTCGAATTTCTAGCCCCAAGTCTCGTGACCGATTTTCTATACCGAAAGTCTCACCAGCAGGTTTTAAATTAGAGAAAATTGGAAGAGTTGCATTAGCATAATGCAAGTTGCCTGCTTTCGAATTTGACAGAATGGGTCTTGGCTCTACCGCTCTATACGGCTAGAGAGGTCCCCAGCCTAAGCCACTCTTCTTCCTTTTTCTTTTTCAGAATACAGACTTTCCTTAGCTCATGCCATATTATATAATAAATTAATTCCATCAAAAATCAGTTTAAACCCATCAATTGAACAATAATCTGCAGTTTTTACAATCAGTTTAATATATATATACTGTCGAGAATCTGACACCCGATTGAGGAGGATCTGAGTAGAATCACAGATCCATTGGCCATGTATGGACTCGTATTACTAACTCCTATTGCGAAGAAGAAGAAGCAGCGGCGATGCAGATAAAGAATGTGAGTTATTCATCCTTGTACTTCATCAAAATTAACAAATCAGTTCCATTAATATAAGAAGAAGAAGAAGTGCTAAAACTATTAGAAACTTGAAGAATATGAGGATAAAATCTAACGTTTATGAAACTACAAAGATCAGTTAATTATTTTTAATTAAACTAGAAGGACCAAGTTATAGTTTACTGCTCTCAGAAAGCCAGCAATGCACTGGCTGGCACTTGAGAGTTGAGACCACCATGTGGCGTAGCTGAATGAAAGGACAAGGGGATGCCATGGTGGTCGTGCAAGCATGGACTGTCGTCACTGGTGGGGGGTGGTCACTCCGATTGTTAATGCACAGGCTCTCCCCATCCAGTTCGGTTGCCAACCAAGGTCAGGCCAATTATCCCCAGAAGCTGGCAGGGCTTTTATTTCTAACATCACTGTAGCTTTTGTGTAGGCCCTTTTCTCGGACACTTGTGGGACCACTTCTCCTGTTTGTCACGTGCTGCGCACACTGTTGCTTCCCCTACATGTATATATATATATACACGTACAATTCCTTCGTATGCTGCTCACGCAGTGCAGGAAATTGGGTGGAGGTTCTGGACCCCTTTTGCATCCCTTGGCTGCATACAGCCTGGATATGGGATCCGCGTTGACCGATTTAGGAAACCCCAGCCGCAGATCTGTGACTCCTATTTCGAGAGGAAAGGTGACGATCATGGTTAAAGGGAGAGCACGACGAAGGGAGGAGGGTTACTGGAGAGATAAGCCAGAAAAGTTGAGACGAGAGAAAATCTCGATGTAAACTAGACGCGAGAAGAGGCGCGTGGGAGAGGGCACTCGATCTGGGATGGCTGGGGCCATTTCATTAAGGGTAAAAAAATAAAATTAAGGTGGATACTGTATCTATTACAGAGAACGTCTTGAGCCGCATCGCATGAAATAAAATTAAGGCGGATTCAATTTATTGAATCTAATTTTTTTATAATTTTAAAAATATTTTTGGATTTACTGGATTTCTTTAAATTGCCTTTACTTCGTCGTGATTACTATTTTTACTTTAATTATAGTAAATAAAATGTAGTCTTTAAATGGTTGGTTGAAACGTATTTCGTAGATTAAATTAATTAAGTTTATAATTTTCAAAATGAAAATGGCTTTTCAGTTTATTTTGATATGTTAATATAAAAAATAACTTTTTAAAAATATCTTTATACTTCTAAAAAAGACACTTGAAAATACAATATTATAAAACTTAATTTTATCCTCGAAGCTACTCGACAAAAGAGAAGAGAGAGAGAGAGAGTTTCTTTTCTTTTCAAGCAACTTCAACAGAGCTATAGGGAGTTCATAGCCCAAACATGCGAAGGGCATTCCTATGATCAAAACATGTGCAGAAAGAGAGAGAGAGATGGTCGACTTGGTTTTGATGTTCCCGAACAACCTCCTAGGTGATTTGACATGTGGATAGCCCCCACCATCCCCACCCCCATCATATCAAATCTTTGCCCTCCTTTAAACTCCTGTCCTCCTTACACCTGGGCGGCTCCGATTCACTTCTCCTCTCTGTCTCCCACAGCACCACCACTCACCTCTTTTCCCTCCAAATCCTCTCTCTCCTCCCCTTCCGTGGCAGCTACCGTCATGCCCACCTCACTGCTTCCCTAATGGTCCGACCCAAACCATTCCAGGATGCCAAACCAAACAGTTTTACTTTTCAATTATTTTGATATAATCAAAATAAATAAAAAATATTATGTCGATAAATAAACAACCTTCCCCGCAAATCTATTTTGAAAAACAATATCCACTAGCTGCAAGCTCAGCACCAAACCCCGCATGATACCGCCACCCAAAATTACTAGTGTTTGCTCGAGGAATACATCCTTATTTATAAATCGTTTTTGAGTGTTCCGGCATGCGTGCGTGGAGTAATATTCATATATAATTAATAATATATATATATATATATATATATATATATGTGATATCAAAAATAATTTTTATAATATATAAAATAAATTTTAAGACTAAAGATTAACAACTACTAAAACCGAATGAATCAAGATGTCCTGACAAGTAATTTTCAGAACAGACCAGGACAAAAACGACACTATTTTATCCCAATTTCATGAACATAACAAAACATTCCAGCTGAAACAGATTTTACAGCACTGCATCCTCCTCAACGCTTGTTAATCTTCACTTGAGAAAACTATTTTCAAACACAGAAGATAAACCTAGACTACACGATTTTTCAATTATATGAAATAGATTTCTGGATACATATATTTAGATTCAAGCTAAAAATAATTCATGATGAGCAGCTCCCTATGACACAAACCCTGCCATAGTATCTGGCCATGGCAAGTCAAATCCCTTTCGTTTTCTAATGTACAGAAGAGCTACACAGGCAGCCCACTTTCTGTAGTTTGTGTCGGACACGTGGCTCTTACAGCTGGAACCCACTTAGCCAGATACCATAATGATTCCAACAGAAAAATATAGATAATTGTGGATTTTCACGAGGGTAGCCTCGTCAAGATAAAAAGAAAAGGCTGGTCCTTGGATTTAGATTTCCTGTGCGGCCCCGTTAGTTTTCATGCACAGATGATTGATGAGAATAATTGAAACATCATTGGACCTCACCAGCACGCTCCCTGTACATTTTGACCAAAAAGCCCAACCAATAACTAAAGTATGACCCTATACAAATAAATAAGAAATTAACTTATCTGAATATTAATCAATAAAGTAAAATATATATATATATATATAGCAATGACAAAATCCCTCTTCCCTTAATTTATATCCAATCCCGTCCTTTCATTTTATAATCAACGCATTGAAATAAGCGAAAAAAGAAGTCTCCCTCTAATAAAGACAATAAAAATTGGAGAGAGTAACGGCGGTGCAGGGTGATGGTCTTGTGACTCTTATCTACAGTTCCTGTACATCCGGCGATGAAGATCTTAGCCGCTTAATAATCGGCTCAATTTCGGGGGCTTGGCTGCTAGCCGAGATGGGATTCTCGGAACGCGTGTCACAGCTCCCACAAGCAGCAGCTGCGTCTAGCACGCCAACTGGGCTAGCCGGCTCAACTGGGGTCTCAGCCGACAACTCCTTATACCGAGCTGACGGGCATGTGTCGATCAGGTATTCCTCCATTAGTAGGAGACAGCTTCTCGCCATTTCCTTGAAAAAGAACACATTTTTATTACACAAATTTCAATATTTCTCAAATAATTCTCGTGAAAGAAAATATTCACAAAAAAAGGCAACAAAAGCACGCATTTCCAAAAAAGACACCATTGAACACAAAAACTATTATTTACACCCATAAAAACGTTACTATTTACTTTGTCCACTCTCTCATGAAAGAACTGCCCACCACCAGCTTCCCAAGGTTTGGTATCACAATTCTTGCCGGCAGCTGACATCACCGCAGCGGCTGCCACCGTCGACGGTGTGAAGCCTAAGAAATCAATCACTGCAAAATCCAAGAAAAACTTAAGAAAAAATGATGAAAATTGTAAGACATGATTCAGAGTTTCGGGTGAGGAATTGAATTACCACGGGTGGTGTTTAGAATGAGATCCGAGGAATATTTCAAGAGCCGATTGAAATTGTCGGGTTTCGTAGAGGAGCAAGAAGGGAGCCTTGAAATGAAGTAATCAAGATAGTCGAATGGAGTGACAGATCGTAATCTCCAATTGAGATTGGCCATGACTCGAAGCTCCATTTTTTGAATGTTCTTGGGTTCAAATATGAATCCGGGTTCAAGTATTTGAAGGTCTAATAATAATGGCACATCGGGTTCTTCCATCTTCGCAGCTAAAGACAAGCACGCCACTGATAGTAGCTGAAACGGCCATCCATTTCCCTGTTTCGGTTAACAAAATCAGAGCTTTGAATGAATAAAAAATCAATTTGGCGTGCAATGTGTGCATTCGCTTGCCCGGAAAATCTGACATCTTGATGGGAAAGTTGATAAATGGAATATTTTGAAGACAGATATGGCAATTTCCAGGACTATGCGATAATTTCTCGTGGGAAATGGAGTTTTAAAGGGGAAAGAAGTGGAAAGTGCTTTCTTTTTTATTTACCGGAAGAGAATAGGATGAAAGAAAACGGTCGAAGTAATTAACAGAGAGCAACGCCGTTAATGGCCTGAAGGCATAGTGAGCATGCACCTGCATTTCCAAGCAATGAATATCACAACCACATCGACGAATAAAATTAACAAATTAACTTTAACGTATCTATACGTATAGCTACCTTGAGGATCCAGTTGATGGAATCTTGGCGGGCCGTGATGTCAATGGAACGGTGACGACAACGATGGAAATAATCAGACAAAGGCATGAAGTGAGATTCCGAGTGAATGATATTGGTGATTGTATTCTCATCAGATGGTGGAGGGGGAACGGTGGACGACGACGGGGATTGATGGCAGCTAGAGATCGACATGCCAGCATCCTGTTGGACCACCTCACTGGCATCTTCACCACAGTAGAGGCTGTTATCTGCAGACGCACAGTGGTCTGGAGAGTGAGACATAGTGAGGGTTGCCGTGAGCGCTTGATGGGAGGATAACGGCATTCGTGGCGGCGGGAAGAGGGGAGAAGAGATTGGTGATGGTGTCTGGTGGTGGGTGTTTGGTTGGGGACATGGCTTGGTTATGGGTCTTCTGGGGATAACATGTTTCAGGTTCGTGTGTGTGTTCTCTCTCTCCCCCCTCTTCACTCCCCTTCTTAATGTTTTTTTTTCTTCTTCTGTTTTCTATGCTCTCTAGAGCTTTTATGAATTGACAGGGGAGATGGTGTTTACACGGTGGGGGTCTTGGACAATGTGAGGGATCGATAACGGTGATTTTGTGTTTAAGATTTGTTTTACGTGGGTTTAGGAATGGTGATTTTGTTTTGACCACTGGTAGAAAGAAAGATGAGCTTTCTGCAAAACAAAACCCCTTTTCTTTTTTATTTTTTTTACTGTAAAATGTAAAATGTTGTGTGAATATATATAATTTATATTATATTGATGCTAGAAAATATTAAAAAAAAACAATTATTATTCTTCCAATGATGTAGCAACTACAGTAGAGTTTAAACGCTATAGCTGCTGGATATGACTACT
This sequence comes from Salix exigua, assembly GCA_032356905.1. NCBI lineage: Eukaryota > Viridiplantae > Streptophyta > Magnoliopsida > Malpighiales > Salicaceae > Salix > Salix exigua. The sequence goes on from CM063596.1 coordinate 8,392,373, forward strand.
GAGAGTGACCACCATACAAATGGCGAAAGCGACCGGAAGATAAACGAGGGTCGGTTTTCATCAGCTCTGGAGATTTGAGTGCCACCACTGTTAGCGACGGTGATGAACATGTTTACACGGCGTGCGTGTGTTTGGATCCATGATTTTTTTGTTGTCTGCGACGACCTTCCAGATCAATATCCATCCCCACTCGATCCTGTAATCCCGTAGCTCCTGTTTGGTAACCTGAAGTAAACCTTGGACAACCTGTCCAGGCAAATTATTATATAAATCTTCCACAAAATAAATGGGATGTCGATTTTCGTATAGCCTTGCAAGAAATATCGAATTGAATATCATTTTCACCGCTTTTAGTCAATGTAGAGTAAAGTTATTTGACTTTTTGTGATAGCTGTAAAGCCCCTGTGGGCTGAGGAAAGTTTTAGTAGCCTATCGCAATCAAGCACCCGATGGCTCTTGCCATGGAAATGGGTTCCGTAGCCTTTATCGGGGATGTATAGATGTATTCGTGTCGAGCGGTGAAGGCATCATCAGTTTGCAGACTCACTGCAAAATCTGCAGCTGTATGAATTTGGTTTCATTCGGTACATGCCACCTTTGCTTTTCTCTTCTTTTTTCCATGGAGGGGTTAGGTGCTTTTACAGTATACCGACTCATCTTGTTGAACAGATTGTAAGAAGTTTCAAAATGGCATTTCGTCAACATAACCATTTTTGCTAGCTTGTTAACTAGCATTTGCATTCTAACCATGGGTAGTGCTTTTACAGTATACCGACTCATCTTGTTGAACAGATTGTAAGAAGTTTCAAAATGGCATTTCGTCAACATAACCATTTTTGCTAGCTTGTTAACTAGCATTTGCATTCTAACCATGGGTGGGTGCCAACATAACCCTCCATGAATTTTAGAATGTTTGTTCGAGGCATCAAACAATTGCTGTTCTTAATGGAGAATATGTATGGACCCGGCTAATTCCAACACAAATTTCAATCACCGAATTCAACCGTGCTTTGCTTGCCAAAGTGACACCTCAAAGGACTTGACTTGGGAGTTCTTCGTTCCTGTTCCATTCTAACTTCATTTTACTTTTATTCATGAAAATTGGGTCCGGCAGATCGATGACCATGGAAAAGGGTGGAAAGCTTGGTCACTGCTGACTCCCTGACTTGCTAAGAAAATCGTGAAAATTCCTCCAGTGTGGAAGATGAGACATGGAGGATAAACCTTTTTTTGTCACGTTTAAAGGTGTAACAAATGCCAAGACAAACAGTTCGTCAAAATGTAATCAACATGCAAGGCCAAAAAAAGAAAAAAAGTATCTGATGGAGACTAAATTCCATTTCAAGTTGCTTCAAAAGTGGTTTTGAAAAATCAAAACACTAGCTCAGACACAAGACTGCTAAAAAATATGTTGCAAGGAAATTTTACTGTGGTTAATTACACTCCGACATCCATAGAAAAGACAAACGTTAGGTTCCTCTGGAAAAAGAAAAATCCTTAATTAGCAAAAGTAAAGACTGTTGTTTGTTCACAGAGCATGACAGATTTTTATCGCCATTGAAGAAGCAAGATAGATGCGAGAGGTTCATCACAAGCAAGAATCAGAATTAACATCAGTTTGTAGTAAGGGAACATGAATTAGGTTCTTGTTTACAGTGAATATATATATATCATCTTCCATGTATAGTAGAAAATTTTAAGATCATTACAGCTTGCATTTAATATTTATAAATGATGACAAGCTTAGACCTACCAAATCAAGTTGGTGTGCCCGGCTCAACCCCCTATATAAAATATATATTTCCAGTTCTGGTTTGATAGATAACATTGTCGCGCCCCTACGAAACCCTAGGAGGGCGACAATTCAGAATGTTTTCTATTTTCACTTCTTATCGGCTCTTCCTTGATGGCAAGCAAGAGCTCCAAACTTAGAACGAAGGGAAAAACCTGTTGAGTTTCCAGGGTAATGCATAGAATTCCTCGGTCCTGGTGTCTTGACCAAAATTTCTGAACTTCGCCCACCAGTGCCTGCCACTGTCTCGGCGGGTCGAGCTGTGCCCCCGACTGTGAGTGCAGTCCAAGAAATATGCTATTATAAGTGCCACTGTTGCTGGAGACGAGAAGATTACTTGAACTATATCGTTGAACTGAAGAGAAATCAGAACAGCTTCGTCAGAAAATGATGAGCTTATTGGAGAACGACCAAGCTAGCTATGAGATAGAATGCAAACCAATCACACGCACCCAGGTGGCACCAGTGTGGACGGGGCCACGACCAGAAAGCAAAAGGTATTCATTGAAGTATTGTGGCACAGAAAGTCCCATGAAGAGAGAAAAGCCGAGGATGAACTTTGTTCTGAAGCTATTCAGGTTGCAGAACTGGAGAAGTCCCAGACCAGCAGAAGCTGCTTGCCCCAAAATAATACAACAGTTAGAAGTCGATTTAAACCAGTTAAGCATATCTAATTCCAAGAGCTGTTACCAAACAAATTGATTCTTTCACTGGAGGAATTCCAGGTACACAATATGTTGACTTTCAGTGGTCTCGAGTGTTTTAATCTATCACTGTCATTCCTCTTCTAAAATCAGGCAAACTGTCTCGGAGAACATCATTTTACCCCTTGTAAAATTGACTGATAATTTAGAATCCAGCCCCAAAATAATAGATAAGTAATACTTACCCACATAGGCGAAGAGGACACAGTAGAGAGCTGCCACAATTGACAATGGTATAGAAGCAAGAACAGCGCCAAATTTTCCTGCAAAAGATGGATTGCAACACCATAAGATCGATTACTGTGTGAACAATATAAAGATGGTGCTAAATTTCCTCCAAGTCGAACGATAGGGAAAAAGAAAGGGAGCCTTTTCAAAATGACAGTGGTCGATAATCATGGCAGGAAAAATAGAGAATCTAATAACATTGCAATGCAATGTGGAATGTGGAAAGTGGAATACTACACCTAGCACAGAAAATAAAAGCATGAAGCCAGCTGCTATTTGAACGACTCTTCGACTTCCAACTCGTGTTAATCCCACAAGACCTGCATTTTCACTACAAGCATGCAACAGCAAAATTAGATTGCATAGCTAGCTGAAGAGAATGCTAGAATTAGGACATCCATCAATTCAGTACACCCAACGGCAGCAGTATTTTACATCCATGCATGAATTGGAGCGTCCTAAATAAGCAACATTATAGTTTGTAAATCAAGATCCATAACTCTAATCGATCGAGCCAAATTCGGCTTTCATTCAGTTCTCTCTAGCAGCACCAAACAATAAAACAAGTTTCACAACCGAGACAATGGAATTCCCCGCCATATCGGCCATGGACATGAAAGCTTGTGAAGCATTTTGCTTGTAGATTATGAATACAGTAAAGTATAGTCAAAAGGTGGCCGGGTTAGCAGGACATTCTCAATGAACAATCCACTCTTCAACAAAAGCAAAAAAACTAAGTTCGATGGTTTAGAGTCATTACACTGAAACAGAGGACCCATTTCCTGTTCCGAACAATCCACCCACAAGAGTTCCGATTCCCTGGGTATTATAAGAGTTAGAAAAGTAATCTGTGTCCAGAAACAGCAAACTGAATGTAACGGGTCAGAAAAAATATATAAAGAGACACCATTGGATCATATGCCCTACCAGCCATCCAATACCACGGCTGAGTACAGAAGGAGGCAGATGGGTGGCACTCGCATATTGATATGTTGCAATAATGGCACCAGTAGACTGCAGAAAAATAAAACAACACCAATAGAGTTGAATAAAAACGAGGAGTGCTTGTTAGGAAACTTTCGGCAAGGAAGAATGATCATCCACGAGCATAATTTAGAACTGGCTGAATCCTCACTGTCAGCAAGTTTAGCATAGGAAAACCATTTTGTTTGGCATCTACATTGCAACAAAACATACCTCAACAACCGCGACGAAACAAGCACCCATCATGGAAAAAATATCGCCAGCATCAAAAGTAGGACCTCCCCATTGAAATGGATATGGAACCCTTATCCTGAACACATAATTCAACTTCTGAGTTTATATTGTTAAGAGTATGAATGCCATTAAACGATCCAAGCTTTGGTTAATAGATCTAAACTCACCACGGAGCGGCACCAATGAGCCCAGCACGATCCACACGACAGCTAAGTTGGGTAAGCGGAGACTTATTATCATATGCACCAACAGCAGTCAAAACTGCTGCATATGCCCACACAACTGCAACTGAGAGGAGGACTGCATACCGACTGTACGTACTGCTCCTTGATTTCATCATATGAGGAACATACTGCAATATCATTGGTTGCCATGGGAAGAAAAACTCAAGAATATCAGATAAAAGATGTATCCAATCGGAGCACATGATTGATAGAAAAAGTTCCTTCCATTCTCAAATTTAACATATGTTTTAAAAGAGAACATACTGAGGACACAAGGCCCTCGCTTAGGAAACTGATCCTGCTGCTTTATTTTCCCACTAACAAATGCAAATTTATTGAAAAGATGGCGGCTCATGCTAATAATCTCTTCCACCGACAAGGAATATACACATAACTATCAGTTAAGATCGATACATAGGCTCTGATCTTACATGTATGTTTTCAATTCTAAAAATAATGTACTCCTTTGGTTGACGATGAAAAAACCAAGAACGATCAAGGATGTCGCTCACCTGAGATATAAGGACCAACAGAAGAAGTGCTGGGAGTCCAATTTCCACACATCTCGCCAGCTACAAGCATGAACCAAGAGATAGCAAATTAATCCCCGACTGGAAGAAAAAGCAGCACTGAAAAAACTAGTTCCGTCCATAGCACAACTAGCCTCATAGATCAAAAGTTTGTATGGGAGGCGGTTGCGGTAACTTTTCAAAGTGTTTTTGTGCCGAAATACATCAAAATGATGTTTTTTATTTTATAAAAATATTTTTAATATCAGCACATCAAAACATATTCATTTAAAATGAAAAAAAATCAAATTTCAGCAAAACCCCACATGCGACAAGTCTACTAGACAGCGCAAAGCTAAAACAGCCATGTATTCAAACTAAAATATCTTTTGAGGCAACCCGGCTAAAGATATGAACACAAGTTTTTCTAAGGACTGCTATACGCTCTCCAGTTGGGGATTGTAGGAACAGGGGCAAGATTAGTCAGGAAAGCTGTTGGGAAATGCACAGAGAAGGAAAGATTTTTAAGACATGGCTAAAGTTGTTGCTGTCTAAAAATGACCAGTGGTATGAGCTCAAAGAAGAAAGACCAGAAGTCTTTCTGAACAGGCTTTGTGAATTATTTTGAAGCACAACCACCAATAGCTGAGGTTTAGAGCTTGAGAAATTATCGCTCTAATCTCTATAGATTAATTGACCCCGCGACAAAAAGTTGAATTGGGTGTTTAGCCATCTTACTTGTGGGAATCCATGTGCATAAAACCCTAGTCCAGTGAGAATCACAACAGGTACTGCAGCAAGGGGGCTGAGAAATCTGCATCACAAAACATGAAAACCAAGCTTCCTTGAGCAAGTGAACGATGCATCAAGTCATCCCAAATGCACGAACACGCTATCACAACATCATACCTCGCAAAAATTCTCCAGAATCCGAGGAAACCAATTATCATTTGAAAGAATGAAGCGACAATAAGTGCTCCTTGTACAGCTCTCATAGATTGCTTAAACCTCTAAACCAACCACAAATGTGATAGAAAAATTATAATCAATTCTAACTTTAACTCTTATAACTTTCCCCGTGGTCTTCCCAGTGTAGCAAGCAGTTTTAATCATTTCCTTTCATATTCTCCGAGTAAAAAAAAAGGAGAAAAGTTGGAGAATTGCATTCTCAAAATGAGGAAGGGAACAAAACTAACCTGCCGTGGGCTAAGAAACATGAGATTAATGTTATTGTTGTTGTTCGTAGATAAAGCAATGGTAATTGTGGGGATAATAAAAGCATAGGATCCTCCAATAACCACAGGAAGCCGAGTGCCGAACCAAGTCTGCAAAAGAGTGTTTATCCCCGCCACGAAGATCAAAGTGTTGATCACCTCCGCCTTCTCCACCTAAAAAGTCGAGACAAAATTAAAAAGAAAATTATAGAAACACCACCTTGAAACCGAAATCAAAATCTGTAATCACATGGGGTCTTTACATTGCCACCTCCCATCAAAGGAACGACTATGGAAGCAATGATCACACTAGTCCCGATCATCACCAGATAATGCTGAAATCCAAGCAGTATTGCTTCAGCTGTATCCAACAGAACAAGGCTTTTAAAATCAAATTGATTTTCTGTTATTGAATATAGTTAATAGCACCATCGTCGGAAGCAAGCACTAAAAAATATATTTTAGTGAATCATTTGTCCCTTTTTTTTCTTTTCGGGGTGAAATTTTGTTTCGGTGACTTGAAACATAGAAGCAACTGGAGAGCGATAGATTTAAGTATTAACGAGTCTCTCATTTATCACTGAAAGTTCCACGAATACAGTCACAATTCATTCTAGGTAAGCAATACCATATATCCTAATTCGATTTAAATTAAATAAGAAAAAATAGATGATTCAAAAGTTCCTCTTCGTTTTCCCCCTCTGCTTTTCTCAGTAACGAAACAACTCTTTTGAAACAAGAGAAAATAGTAGCACGTTAGGTCAGTGATCGTCAATACAACATTCGGATTTGAAAAAATAAATGAAGTAAAAGTTAAGTTTAACAAAACATAAGCAATTGGAGTGCTCGAAAGTAGAAAATGGCAGGGAACTGTTATCTTTTAAATTTCAAAAACTCACAGATAAGAAAAATCCAGTAAACAGAAATGAATGGCAGCTAAAGAAGAACAAGAAAGCGCGGGAAGTTCATCAGCAGGAACTCGCAAAACAAAGTAACAAGAACATATATTAACAATTTTCATCGTGCGATACAAGAGGACGTGTATTGATGAGCAAAAAACAGAGGAGGGACGACAAGAAGAAGAAGAAGAAGAAGAAACACATAGGCAACAGAATTTCCAAAATGCTTTCATACTTAAGACGCAAACAAACTGGGGGGGAAGAAAGAGAGTAATTACGCCAAGGAGGAGAACTGGAGATGCAGAAATCAATGTCAGGGTGCTGGTCCTTAATAGGAAATGGAGCGAACTCATCAACTTTTACAGCGCCTCCCACTGCCATTGTTTCTCTGTTTGTCTCAGAAGCATACAAGAAGAGGCTATAAAAAAGAGAGAGGTGTTGTAGCGCTACCCTGTCAGAGGAGGAGGAGGAGTTAGGAGTTAGGCAGTGATTGTTGTGACTAAATGCTATCTCCTTTTCTTTCAAGCTTTTAGGATTTTCTTTTCCTTGTTGGAATTTGATAGAGATTTTATTTTTGCAAGGAAGAAAGCTACCAACTGCAGCAGATTGAGAGTGACTTCTCCGCTTATATTCTTTGTACTCTTGTCTTCTGTTTTTTTTTTATGGGAATCCAAATGGCAGTTTTACCCCCTGTGAGATCAAGATCAAGATCAATTCATGGTACTGACACTTGAATGAAAATGTTGTCCTGATTAAGGATCTGAGGAGCGGTACGTACATGGCTTGTTAATGGTGGGTGGCCAAATAAAACCTGCGATGGATAGGTTTTCTTTCAAGTAACGAGTTTCTTTACGGTCAAAACTGACGTTTTGCTCTTGATCTCTGTTAATAATGTATCTGTTACATGAATGAATCTCCAGACAAAATAGAATGAAGAAGGAATTAGTCTTTGGTTTGGTTATTAATTAACCAAATTAATTGCTGAGAGGGTCACCAATACTTTGAATATGTTTCTCCTTGTGATGAGCCTTCGTGACTTTTCATCTGGGAATCTTGTGCAAAAACAGATGAGATTATCAATATTTTCCAAATCTAAATTCCTGCGCACCCTCCCTCTACTTGCTTGACTCCTTGCCAATCCACTCGGTTTGGTCTGCTATCCGGTCATTGAAGTGTCCACGAGTTGCCTCCCCATCTACTCCCCTGTTCTACTTTCCGGTCATTAAAGTAAGATATGTAAATTTATATTTAAAGTAAAAAAGAATAATTTTTATTTGGTTTAACTACTGAAGAGGTTGGTTTGGCCACCAATGATTGCCATGTATGGAATGACCTGGAGATATATTTGTAATCCCATTCGCTTATAGTTCTTGCAGCAAGTTAGATTGGTCAAGTAATTGTCTTCTCTCCTTTTTACTTCTGATACTCTCAGCTGAACTGTACTGTCTGAAATTAAACTTCCCGCGCGATCTATGATCAGAACAGAGCTGGTCTTTTATGCAGAAATCCTTCACTTCGTCTGATCCTGGCAACAACTCCGGAGCAATTTCGACCTGCCGTCGTAGTTGTCCTTTAACAATAAAGTAGATGATTTACATTTCGTCCCGGATCCAGTGATTTGAAAGGGACGGCAATCCTGTCAGCGACGCTGTTTAGCACCCTGCACCCACACTGCAGTCATTTATTTCTCTGCTACTACATACGCTTCTCGTCTCCTGGTTTATCCCTTCACTATCAATGGTTTCTCAGTTATCTGGAAGTCCATCCACTACTCGAGAATAGAAGAAAAGTAGCAGGCCCGCCCATGAGATTTAAATAAATTGGTGCGGGCCGGAAATTAGAGCGGGCCTCAATAAAATTGATGGTATGCGAGGAAGAAAGATCCGATATATATATATATATAACAAAAAAACAATTGTTGATGTTTTAATGTGTTCCTGGAAACATATCATTGTTGATTATAATAATAAAATTATCTTTTTGTCTCTCTATCCGTAAATTTTAACCCTCGGGAGTGCTTTGGCCATTTTTAGACTTGTGTGTTATTTACATATTGTTTTGAGGTGTCTTGGTCTTTTATGTTTTTATTTGCACAATAAGACTATTTATTTATTATCGGCGTTTACAAAAGGACGAAGGTTGTATAAGGGTATTTTTTCTTATGATGAGTGGTACAATTACATATTTGCTCTCGAGAAAATACAGATTGGTGTTGAAAGCAAGGATAGTGTAGGTTTTTCATGTTTTTATTCACACTAAAACTAATAAAAGTACCCTAGAAACGACAACAATGAAGACCCGATGTTGAGGGCATGACAGTACTTACACTCCCGATTTTTTCATGATCATCACTTGATCCATAAGTGTTTAGGTAATTTTATATTTTTAAATTATTTTCTTCGAGATTATTGCAGGCGTATCTGTTGGATGCGCCTTCAGGTTTCACACATGTGCACTTTTCTAGTTGCATGTGCGGTGTCGGTAGGTGGTTGAAAAAGTCCAGTCTCCCTGCCCCCGGGTGCATTGCGATGTGCTCTTTCTCTTGGCAGCGAGCCTGTACGGGGAGCGGAAGAGTGTCAGTGGTCGATTTTCTGTTTTTCTCTCTTTTATCTCTCTTGTAGCTGCAAAATACATGTCAATCCTATAAGTAAATTCGATCATTCATGTGTCGAAATCTTTTTGTTTATTCAATGTCAATGATAATTTTATACTTATAATTTCGTTAAAATTAGTTGAACAAGTAAATTTATATAATTTTAAAATTAATATATTTAATTGAAAACTCGCGTTCCATAAGAATTTTGCACAAATTTATTACTTAACCTAGATTTTTAATATAATAAAAAAATATCACTCTCTTAATATTTTTTATAAAAAATTAAAATATAGTTTCATTGGTGACGAAACAGGGGTATAAATAGGTGGTATAAAATATACATCACGAGTTGCTACCCACCTATCATTTGATTGCAGTAGTTAACCAGTTCTGGTGTATAGGTTCAATCGTTCACGTTGTCAATGACCGGTGGCTAGCGTTGTCTGATTGAAGGAGGTACATTTATTTATTTATTTATTTATACTGCATACAGATACCAATTAAATTTTATTTTATTTTTATTTTAAATAAAAAAAATTAGTGTTTCCCTCCCTTTATACCCGGAGATGGGCCTTCCTAAAGGGAAAAAGTCATTTTTAGGCCTGGTAAGGAAATGGGCCACTTTATAAGCCTTTTCTTTTATCTCCTTTTATTTTTTTACATGGGATCCTGGTTTAAATTTCACCGTCAATTGCGGATCAGGATAAGATTTTTTAATGTAAGACAAATATCAGTGGACATAAAACTATGCTATTAAATTCAGGTTAATTTAAAAAATATTTTTCTACAAATTTAAAATTATATTATATTAGAAGTGTTCAATTGATTTGATAAGTTTAAAATCAATTTAAATCGTTGATAACAAATATAGTTTGTATAAAAAAATCAATATAATATGTTTTTTTTAATACCATGACATTGAAATATGTGATTGATTTATTGATTGTTTATTAATATGATTGAAGTTATTTTTTAAAATATATTTTGTTCATAAATGCATCAATATAATATTTTTTATTTATAGAAAATATTGTTTTTGATATTAACAAATCAAAATAATTTTAAAAAATTAAGAAAATAATTTAAAAAAAATCATTTTTTTTCAAATTTTATTAAAAGAGTTTTTGAAATTCAGTGTAAAACAGTGTCTTAGACTTTAAAATCAAATAAATGTAAAATAATAATAAAAATAATAAAAATTCATCGCTCATGTGAATGATGAGTTAACGACTTTAGTAGTAAATCCTAAGCGGTTTTCGATACCAGTTTCGTGAGAATAGAGGTATTGACACTGACGTTTAATATTCTGTTTTTTCTATAAAGTTTAGATGTTGCACCGATCAATTTGGAGAGTCTTTGGTGGGGTTTTCAAAATCGTTTTTAAAAAATTTGAAAATTTTTATTTTTATTTTTCACTTTAAATTATGTTTTGATGTTTTTAGATAATTTTTCATGTGATGATATCAAAAATAATTTTTTAAAAATAAAAAAATTATTTTGATATATTTTGACATGAAAAGCACTTTAAAAAGCTACATGAACCGTCTTTCCAAACTATGCTGTATCGTGTTTCATTAGGTTTTTCGGTACCGTTTAGTTTGAAATTGTGGTTTAGATTATTTTTTAAGATAATTTTTATTTAGTATTGTATTAAAATGTCGTTTTTTAATTTCAAAATTTTATTTTTGATATCAGTGAAAATGATTTAAAAACATTAAAATTAAATTAATTTCAAATAAAAAATAAAAATAAATTTTTTTCAAAAATACTTTCTATCAACTTTTTTTAATTTTCTTCTAAATTAGTTATTGATTTAATTTTTAAGAGCCTTGACTCAATTACAAGTATAAGTCAACAAGTCTATTATTTTTATTTGAATAGGAAATGATATTTTAACATTAATTTGCGCGTCATTCAAATCATATTTTTAGATCACCGCGTTTAATATTTTTTAATTAATGTAATAAATTTTCTTGTGCATTGTTCTCGGAGCACCTATCAATCAAATTAAAAAATAAAATAAAAATTCATAATAACTATATCAATTTATTAAATTATCACCCAACCTTTTAAACTAAAAGCATTTCCAGTAACCGAGAAAGATTGAATAAATTACCATTTAGTGCATGCTGGAGAGTTCTTCTCGTTTTTAAAAATATTTTTTGTTTATAAATATATTAAAAAATTTTAAATTTATTTTTGACATCAAAACATTAAAATAATCTAAAATATTAAAAAACTTAATTTACACTAAAAAATAAAAATATATTTTTTTCCAAATAAAACTTAAACATGTCTCATTGGACTGTACTAAATAGCGGCCGAGTATTGTTATAAATGTTTTTGTTCATGAACAACACGGCCGGCCTGAATCCTTAATCCAGTGAAGTGGTCATAAGTTCGACCGTCGGTGCATTTGTCAGCGCATATATATATATATAAATAAAGTGTTCGTGAGTGTGTTTGAAGAGTCATGCTATGAATCTACAGAGCTGTTCCATGCCTTCCGAGAAAGGAAATTAACGAGCATTAGATGATAACAACTTTCGAATGGATGCCTGAATTCTAGATACAGCTCAAGCAACGAAAATTTTTAAATAATGAATCGTAAATATGATATAGATATAATAAAATCTCAACTTCTAGATGCAATTATCTGTATTCTATACCCAGAAACAATTCATAATTTAAGACCTGAGATTATTAATTGAGTTTAAAATTAAAAATATTCGCGAACACACGAGTTATGCCTGGTGGAATCTGAAAGAGATCAAGGTCGGAGAGCAGCGCAGGAAATCGTGGATCTTATACTCGGAAGAACGAAATTGACTTTGGAGACGGCTGCGCCTGTTATTATATGGCATGTACCGGGGAATAAAATGAAAAATCAAGTGCTTATTTAAAAACCTGGTTGGAAAATAATGTTTCATCTACCAAACCTTGCTGTGCAATGCCCAGAGTCATGCTGTTTATTCACGACTCGATTTATATATATATATCAGTGTATTTCTAGGAAGCATGATGCGTTTTATGGATTTAATTGAGTTTAGTAAACATGTTTTTTATAATCGGGATGTCCGGAGCGACTTAAACGCACTACGACTAGTCTTCGGACTCACTAAACATCTTGTAAGTCCAGGTGAACATATAAATCACTCGTGAGGATAACAGACATGTATGATGTGACTTGAACCCTAATGCAGAGTAAGGAAACAAGTCACTTTAACAGATAAGTCAATACCCCCACTTGATTTTTTTTCATTAATATTTTTTTTAAGTAATGATTGGCAAGTGGATAGTCACAACAAATCATCCGAGCTAGATGAATAAAAATAATCATGATGACCTCCACCTCCACGAGAATAATATTTTTTTGTTAAAATTTAAAATATTCATTACATATCAATATTTCGAGGAGTTCACACAATCTTACCCTGTCAAAGTGAGAAAAAAAAAGTAGATGGAGTCAATCAAATGATTTCAAAATTACATTTTTAAATTTGTCTGCAAAACAAATAAAAAAGATGCCAATCAGCAGGATTTTAAAGGTCAAATCTAAAATAAAAATGTTCAGTTTTAAAAAACAAATAATAATAATACCACGAGTCAATTTATACTCGTTTGACGAACTAATGATTCAGGCTAAGAGAATGGTACACCCCCCTACAAAGTGGATTGATATAAGAAAATCAAGTCTTGTTCTTAATCATTCTAGTATTTAATGATAAAATTAGAAAAAAAATGTCAACTTAAACTAACCTATCAAACTCTCACGCCTCGAATATTGAAACCGAGATAGCCGAAACACGCGGGAAAAACTCTAATCGCTTGGCAAAACCGTAACTGCCATAAACCGCAAAACACCCTTACTCAAGTCGAATCAAGTTTTTTGTTCCAATCTCACATCTATTCTTTTAGCCAATGACAAGGCTTGAAAACAAGCAATTGAAACCATAACTGTCGATATCATTCTAGTTTTGGAGCGTGGCATGCCGTTTCGAGTGTAATCTTGTTTATATATAATTATATATATATAAAAAATATTAATTTAACAAGTATAATTAAAATTATTTTTTTTTTATTTTAAATATCTTAGTGTTTTTAAATTATTTTGATGTATAGATGTCAAAAATAATTTTTTAAAAAATAAAAAAAATAGATTTTGAAGCCGGAACAACACGCCTGGAATGGAACCGGGCGTTCCGGCTGTAATTTTCATAATAAATTGAAATTAAAACTGAAAATAACAGTTTTATCTCATTTTTGAATCGAACGAATATTCAAGTCGATTCTAACTAGAACAAAACTAAATTAACAACTATGGATCAAAACCATGTTACCGAAAACAGCCTGGCAGTACCGTGATAGACAGTTTTGATGTTTGAAATTGTTTTAAACATCGACTCTCTCTCCCTCTCTAATAATGAAATCCAATAGTTTAATGTCTTTCTCTCTCCATCCATTAACTAAATATATAAAAAAGATGAAGTTTTGGATAAAGTTAGATCTTAGACATTCGAATGGATCTTAAATTATATTATTTGCAAAGATTAAGAGCCAAAAGCATATTTAAAAAAAAAACTTTAGACACATCATTTATTTTGTACGCCTTTTGCATTTATATCCTCATTGTTTCAATGTTGCTCTTGACTACAAAATCACAAGTAATTGATCGTCAATTAACGGTCAAATTGCCAAGCATAAAAGTTTCAGAGCTCAGGTGAAAAACAAAATACACAATAAATAAATAGTGATTTGTGAGTGCTTGAAACATGCTAAAAAAGCTAGACACTTTAGAGTTTTCCATGATAAAAGCCACGTGCTCCGAATCATCTGAAGGTGGTAGCAGTGGTGGAAGGCACGTGCCATGGACCATGGAGCCTCTGCGGACCGCATCGAAAATAGTAGCAGCCAGCAACTGGTCGATTTCAGCCGCTGTCTCTGACATCTGATTGACTTGCTGTAGGTTCAACTGGACATGCCTCAAGCAGGCGTCGTCGGATATTTCTCAACATGTTTGCATTTTTTAAAATACACTGAACATTTACTTGTAATGTGTTTTTTTATCACATGGCTAAAACAAAATACTTTTATTATCCGAATTAATTGTTTTATCAATAAAATAAAATAGTCTATTTTATAATATTAATTCACGGTAGATGTGACAGACACTATTTTACATAAAAAAAAATAGAGTTTCTGTAAAGCATGGAGTAAAAAAACAATTAGTTCATCAAGAGAGTATAATCTTTTGATTTTATAAACCATGCAATAAACACATCCCTCGCATCCCAGGCTGTGCTTTCTCGTGGGGAGTTTTGTATTTAAACACAAAGGACTATCTGATTTTGTTTTAAAAATATTTTTTTTAAAAATTATTTATTATTTTTATTTTAAATATTTTAGATTATTTTTATATAATGATGTCAAAAATAATATTTTTAAATAAAAAAAAACACAATCACGTAATCGGGCTATAATACAAAAAAGTGAATGGTAGTGTGGCTGTCAGCCCTGTCTGTGTATATTCTCAGCAGCATTCTTCTCTTCTCCCTGTCCTTTTCATTATAGACTTGACATAATTTAATTTTTCATCAAATTCCAGCCTGGTCCCATTGCTTGCTCACTGTTCATGTATAGTTGTTCATCAAAATTAAAATCGAATAGAACTTTCTTTACCAATTCATTTTGAATTCCTCCACCAATTAAAAAGTAAATTAATGCGACTTCTTTGCCTTTCAACTTCTTCCCTCGAAACGAGATATTCGGTTCATTTGCTTTATGAAAAGAGATATATAATCTTATTTTTTGAGAATGTCATGGATGCTATTTTTTAAAAATATATTTTTGACACCTAAACATCAAAATATCTAAAAGTATAAAAAAACTCAATTTAAAAAATTATTTTTTTATAAAAATACTTGATTGGTTCAATGTATTCTTCTAAAATAAAAAAAAGGAATCCAGGTTTTATTTGAACAAGTTTAATAAATAAAATCAAGTAATATATTGTTTTAATAAAAATACTTCAAGCGCCTCGACTCGATAAAATCTAGAGATAATTGGTAGACGTACGGGACACGGTAATCGTTACGAGAAAATAAATTAATACATTTTTAAAAGAAAAAAACAATATTGTTTTAATAAAAGAGTAAATCCAAGTTGATAATTCAAATCCTAATCACATGACTATTCAACAGCTTTTACACCCTGACACGTCAAAATCACTGGTAACTAATCCCCTAAAATACGTATTTAATTTAATTTCATTTTAATTTTAGAACTTACTTAGGAAGATTATTAATTTAAAGCAAACCTGCATTGGTTCTCTCTCCCCTGGTTAGGGAGTCCTGTAAAATCCAACCACTGCACCTTTCTCGTATAAAAGCGGCACACTGACAATCTGTATCTCTCTGCAATCAAAACAGCCCAAGAAGATAAATTTATCTCTCTAAAATCTCTGTAGAGAAATGAGTTATTACAACCAGCAACAACCTCCTGTTGGCGTCCCACCTCCTCAAGGTATTGATCACTCATAACCTCTTCAATTCTTTTTCCCCCCCTTCAATAAGCAATTCAAGCTTGCTTTTTTTTTTCCCAGGATTATTAATAAAATATGATTTTTTTTTCTGAAACACGTCCTTGCTATATATTATGTTTTTGTTAGGGATCTGTTAGATCTAATGAATACTGGGGTTTTGCTGTTTTGTTTTATTAGGTTTCCCCTTTGACTTGAAGCAATTCAAGCTTGTTTCCTTCTCAACAAATAAAAAATAAAATAAAAGTTAACAAAGATATAAATGTATTTTTTCCCAATGAAAATCATGTATTTTGTATATGTTTTTTTTTTTTGTCAATGATCTGTAGGATTTGTTAGATCTGATGAATATTGGGGTTTTCTTGTTTTGTTTTAACAGGTTATCCACCAGAAGGATATCCGAAGGACGCTTATCCACCACAAGGTTATCCACCACAAGGTTATCCACAGGGTTATCCACCGCAAGGTTATCCACCACAAGGATACCCTCCACCTTATGCTCCTCAGTATGGTCAACCACCCAATCAACACCAGGGAAGTTCTGGGGCTGGTTGCATGGAAGGATGGTAGGCCTCAACACCCTTTCTCCCTTTTCGATTTCATGTTTGCAATGCGAAATTTTGGTATACCTGTTTTTGATAATCTAGATCTGCGATTGTGTCTAAACTGGATTCTTGTTCAAAAGAATTGAGCCATCTCGTTTGCTTACATCTCGTGTTTATCTAGCGGCTGTCGAAAAGATTAGGTACTTTTGGGTTTGAATTGACGTTTCTATATTGCCGTCTTCAGGTAAATGATGATAAAGGCGGCCTTTTCATTTATTTTTCTAGTCATATCTTGGTCAAACCTGACCTTTTTTCTTAATATTTTCCGTCTTGGAATCCGCCACTAGTATCACGCTGCAACGTTGTCAGAGTTATTTTAACTAGACTGCTGCCAGTTTGTTGGTATAGCCATTTTTTATAAATTGCTTGCTTATTCCGAGTCACGCCCAAAAATATTTTATCAACCTCTTAGTAGTTTAATTGTGGTGTCCATGTACACGAGTTGCGATGGTGCGTGCTGTGATCGTGGGACACACATATAACTTGAGCCGTGCCACTGATTGTGTTGTGGTTGTTTGCGATAGTGTAATGTCATGTTTCTGTTTCTGGGCACATAGAGTTGTGAAGGAAGAAGTTGAGCTTGAGTTCTGTGATTTTCGCCCCTGCATTCTGTAGATTTATAATTTCATAGCAATGATTCCTCTGGGAAATGTTATTTTGCTCTTGCTTTCTCCAGGGCTGTAACTCCTTTGATAATGTTTATGTTGCCATGGCCAGAATGATGTCTTAATTTTTGTTTTGTTCTTTTGACACATGTAGTTTGGCTGCCCTGTGCTGTTGCTGTCTCTTGGATGCCTGCTTTTGATGAGAGGGAAATGGTGGGATGATTCAATAGAAGTATGACGATTGATTTGCACATGGTCATTTGAATGTCCTTCACAGGGATTATACAGTGATATTATTCTTATTGTCTAAGACTCCCCTGTCCAGTTTGTTATTTCTTGTTTTAATGGTTGTCTTGCATAAATAATCTGAACCTTTGCATGGAAGCGAACAATTTGTCCAACTATGATCTACTAGCTTTTATTCTAGATGTTTGTAAAATGTTTGGAATTGTGATTTCACTAAATGGAAGTACATTCATCAGCAAATTGTTTACTCCAACTTATATAACATGTCGTCTTAACTGGTTGGATTTTGCCATCTTGTGGAAGCGCGGGAGCTAAAAAGTTAGGTTGCATAGAGAATACATGCCATTTCTTGAACTTTTGTTTGGCTCACACATGTTGGAATTTTGTTTGTTCTCAATGCTTTTCTTGCTGTAGTAGTGGGAACACGAGGGATTCAACTGCCAGCATTTTTCTTTGGCATTATCGTGGTGGAATCCATCAGGAAACCCTTTTTGGCAATGGTGCTGTTGAGGTCATTTCCTCTGTTTCCACTTCGTTGTCGCCATTTTATATGACAAGACACGTATATCAATAGGAAAAACCAGACTTTCAGACTGTACTTGTAGTGGAGTGTACACCAAAATATCTAAAAGTTGATCGGTACACGGTGGATCGAAGAGAATTGCTCTTTTATGTGTGAACAAGGTTGTGATGCGAAGGGTAGACTAGAATGGATTAATGCATTTGTTGCTTCCTTCACTTTCATTGGGCCAACGTCTCCTTTTGTTTGTCATCTTCCGGGAAGGGAAACAAGCGCCACCGAGTTGGCGGGGAGGGGCTTTCTCTTTTCTGTACTGGTTTTTGCGCCGGTTTTCTTGATATCAAATCATAGTTGTAGTTAGGATGCCAAATCTGGTTCTCTTAGTGATTCCTTTTCTTTCCATTTTGAAATCGATTTAAAGCATCTCAATATGTTTTTATTCGTTGTTCATGCACGTTTTATGCGCTAGGCTTTTAACCTAGTCTCCTCCAAGATCGGCCCCTTGCTTGTCTCGTCCCTGCTTTCAGATGTTTATAGCTTTGCAACTTTTTTTTTTTTTATTTCACATCCCAGGCTCCCCAACTCCCTCCCTGTAGTCCAGGAGTTAGAAAAATAGTTGAACAATCGATTGAACTGAAATAAAAATTAAAAAATAATAATACAGAAAACCAATTAGAAAATCACAAAAAAAGATTGTGGATAGTTTTGCTGAAATCAATTGAACCGAACCGAACCCAAACAAACCGGTTCAACTGGCTAGAAAAACATGTTTTGAAAGCTATTTATGTACAAAGAACACCTCACATACACCCTTAAAATACCCACAGACCAATCAATTAGCTTAGAATCTCTAGAAAGACCCTCAAATTAAATATATATTTTTTCATGTATGGTCGAGACCTTATACAACAACGGTCAACCCTCCTCTCATAAGAACACATCGACTCCGGTAAAAATATATTTTAGCGATTGAAAAAGGTGTAAATGATAAACTCTCTCTTGTCATTGAAATTCAATTGACTTCTTCACACGTTTCCCCCCCTCAAAATTAACATAAGTAAATTTTGAAACGAAAATAAGTTTTTGAAGTTTTAAAGGGTCTAGATTATATAAATTGTATTGTTTTTTTTTTAATTGTAGACCTGGGTATATTTTGAATGAGAAATTCTAACGGACCGTCCATGTTTTCCATCATTTTATTTTGGCCTTTCCTCTTTTTATTCAACCCTTGCTCGAGGGATCGAGAGAAGTTAGCTTCAAGGATCAAATCGATCAAAAATATAATTTTGGGGGTTAAAATAAAATATTTAAAAATAAACAATAAATCTATAGTGTCCCTCGGTAAAAATACTCGTTCCGTTTAGTCCTCTGTGACTATAATAATTATCTATAATGCTATCGATATTTCTTATGAAATCTATAGAATCTCTTTTATAGAATGTAAACCATTTAATAAACCTTAAAATATTCGGGTCATTGAATATTTATGTGAACTTGTAAAAAAAGAAATAGATTTGGCCAGGCATAATCTCATATGTAAGATTTAACAGTTAATGTTTGTCTGGAAATGTTGTTGAAATTGTTTTTTTTTTCATAAATATTTTAAAATAATATTTCAAAAAAAAATATTTTTAACATCACGAAGATAATCTTAAAACACATTTTTTTTTAAATTTAACATAAAAAATATATATTTTTCAAAAACATTCTTGAAATATCATGTAAAAAGAGGACAATGCCACACAATGGTTTATTTATTTATTTTTTTAATACAAAGAAGAATATCCACATGCTAATAATGTATTTTTAGCTGACTCAGGCTAATCAAAATTATCCTACAAAACATACGACTCAAATGGAATAAATATGAATTGAAAATTATTAAAATAAGTTTTTGATTATTATTAAAAGGGTACTATTCATCTACTCTTCGTAAAATAAATTATTCCACTTGAATCTAATATAATTTTAAAATAAAAGCACTTCAAACTTAAATTTTTGATTTTAAAACTCAATTTTAAATAATAACTTTAATATACTATTAATTAATTCAAAATACAATGAATTATTTATAATATTTTAATTTAGAAAAAAAACTAAATTGAACTTTAAAAGAAAGTGCAGGCCGAAGGCACGGGCCTGACCTAAGCCTCGGTTCACACCCTAGATAGTTTTTGTTCACAAATAATCTACTTTGGTTTTTTAAAAACTAAAATTAAATTTATGGAATCCTAACGTTTTATTTAGCCCTGTATTTCAAAATATTTTTATTTATTTTTTACTTTTTTTTTATGGTTTTAGATCAATTTCATGTATTGATGTTAACAATATTTTAAAAAAAAAATAAAAAATATCATTTTAATATATTATTATATAAAACAATATTTTCAAAAACAATCACAAATACATTTTTAAACCGTCATTAAATCATGAAAGCGGCAGTAAAGTAAAACGATTTGTTTCTCTCTCAAAACAATCCATTTTTGTTTTTTCTAACTTTAAAACACCTAGGAAAATATTTTGCACACATAATAATAAATAATATGGATCTTACAATTTAAAAACACAAAAAAAATTCGTAAACAAAATTCCAGATATCAAGAAAATCAAATCATTTTGATTATTATCACAGCAGTAAAATTCAATAGTTTTTTTTATATGTAGCAAACCAAAACATAAACAAGTTAAAATTAATTTGCATGCCAAAATAAAAATTATTATAAATTTAGGAACCGCTATATATTTTCTTCATGTTTTATATTTATTTGTTTATCTGATATTTCAATTTCAATATTAATTACAGTTACAGTTTTATTTAATTAAACCTAAGAAAAATATAATTAAAAGAGAAAAAAAATTCAAAAGTGTTCTAAGAAAATAGTGTTTTAAAAAAGTTCCAAGTGTTGCCGTTGCAGTCGGTAATAAAAAAAAGAAAGAAAATAAAAACTCACTAGCATTCGGAAAGGATATTCCACTCTTTTAAAAAATCTTTCTGTGCAAATAAAATTTCCCTTTTCTAGGGTTAGGGTTTGTTAAATTATAGAATCAATTTGGGGTAACTCTCTATTTTAGTAACACCTTCTCTCTGCCTGTGAAATTCGATTTCTATTTTTATTTCTTTGCTGATATCAAGAGACGATTTTCAATAAGAAATGAAAATCTAGGTTTTTCCTGATGATTTTTCTTTTGTAGAATTCGATGATTTGTGTTTGTTATTGATGCGAGCAAGTGAAATTGAGTGAAGAATGAGCCTAGAAGAACCTGATTCGTGGGTGGATTACGGAAACTTGATATCGATTCTATGTATATATAATTTTCGACCAGATCAATAGTATTTGATCAAGATGGATGCGATTTCCCCCCCCAATTAGTTTAAGATAGGGATAGAACTTAAAGGGTAAATGCCATCTACTATTCCCCGAGCTTAAAATATGTAGGGGTAACTTTAAATATCATTGACGATGGTGTTTGCTTGGTTTCTAGAATCATTTTCCGTGGGTTTTGACTTGTCTGTTTTTTTTTTCCTTTTCCTTTTGCATTTGCTGATACAAGGGATTGGTTATTCACAGGTTTTCTTTGAGGACTCTATTTATTGATAAGCTTGATGGGTGCACCCAAACAGAAATGGACGGCAGAAGAAGAAGCAGCGCTAAAAGCTGGAGTGATTAAGCATGGAGCTGGAAAATGGCGCACGATACTTAAAGATCCGGAATTTAGTGGTGTCTTGTATCTGCGTTCAAATGTGGACCTTAAGGTTAGCTCGCTTAAGCTTTGCTTCAAGGAGGATGTTAATGCTTTTAGAATATGGTCTATGCTTTAGATGTTCAGCTACTTGACCGATCAGCTTAGTGAACATGTGGGATCGGATGTCTGTCTTTATGTTTTTATAATGCAATTCTGGGTGATTGATCTTTTTTTTTGTTGGTAGGACAAATGGAGAAACATGAGTGTAATGGTAAATGGCTATGGCTCGAGAGAGAAGCCTAAGTTAGCACCTAAAAGGGCGCACCATATCCACAGACAGGATGAGAACCCTATGGCTTTTGTCAATCTTGGCCAAAGCGATGAAGATATTGCAGATGCCAAGCCTCTTCCAGTTAGCGGTTCTGTGATGCCGGTTGTTAATCCAAAGAGAACTACTGTAAGGTTAGACCTTTTTTATAATCAAAAGAAAAAAAACATACACTTATCATGAAATTCAGTCATTCTCTTGTATTCATTGGCCACCTGTTAGTTATCATCCTCGTGTCACATTTTATTAGCTATTTTAGCTGTTTGTTTAGGATGTATGGGACTTGAGATTTTTCTTCTGTTGTAATTTGACTGATAATTGCTCACATTCAGTGTCTGACATTGAATAATTTTTATTGCCTGTGGCTGTTGATTGGTTATATGAACACAATCAGTAACTGTTAAATATTTCATAATTTTTTATGACTTTGTTAACTGGTAACCATCTTTGCAGGCTGGATAATCTTATAATGGAGGCAATAACTAGCTTGAAGGAGCCTGGAGGTTCTCATAAGACTGCAATTGCTTCATACATAGAGGTGCACCTCCGTTTGTAAATCCTTTAGAATTGAACTTTGTTTTTTTTTACATTGGGTGTAGTAGATCCAACACAAGCCTTTATTAACATTAATGCAACTGCTAATTTAAGAATCAAATACAAAATCTACAAA
This sequence comes from Salix exigua, assembly GCA_032356905.1. Taxonomy (NCBI): domain Eukaryota; kingdom Viridiplantae; phylum Streptophyta; class Magnoliopsida; order Malpighiales; family Salicaceae; genus Salix; species Salix exigua. The sequence goes on from CM063596.1 coordinate 8,414,953, forward strand.
TCTAACTTTCAAAACTGACAATAGAAAACTGGCAATTCTAAAATAGCTTTAACGAACTCGACAGAAAGTTGAGGTATTTTCTTATTCTTTGTAATGTCCAATAATCCGAAAGCTGGATTTCATTCAAATCTGATCAATCCATATGGCTGATTATCCTCATTATTTATCTTGTACAAAATAAACAATTATTTAATATTTTCAGAAGGTCTTTTGATCATGTATCTTGTCTGAAGCCAGACAACATTGGGGTTACTTTTTTAACTTTTCCGCGTCAAGGAATGTATATCCACTGTTTTAGAATGGTTTTAGGGCAATGTTTTACACCACTGCCCATGCGTGACTGGATAATGCTATACAGATAAATTTAAAACCCACTACCCTTTAATAACTTTTCTGCTTCAAGGAATATATACCCAATGTTTTAGAATAATTTTAGGGCAATGTCTTACATCAGATTGCCTATGCGTAACTGGATAATGTGATACAGTTAAATTTAAATCCACTTCCCTTTTATGCTCCAATTAATCACTTGCCACAACTGGCAATGTGTTGAGCCAACAAATTCTAGTCAGGATAATCTCTGGGACAAGTGCTAATAACATTAAATTCTGGGCAGGATAGTTTTCGGGACAGGTGCTAATGACATTTTGTTGGTTAAGGTAGTATTCACGTTGACATTTTATAAATTTATCTTCCCCTTTTTTTGGGCATATCATTTGAAGGAGGCATTTATGTTCTCATCATATATTGTGTCTTTTATATAATTTCAAGTTAAGAAGTTTATTTGTTTAATTAGCTGACCTTCCTGGCTTATTTTTCAGGAACAATATTGGCCACCAAATGACTTTAAGAGGATATTATCAGCGAAATTGAAGTATTTGGTAGCAAATGGTAAACTGATTAAGGTAATCATTGTTCCAAACTTGTGCCATGATAACTTATTTGACACTTGTAATTGCTATACCTGCAATTAAATGCTGTAGAATATTAAATGCTGGTAATTTGGAATGGCTAATGTACAATTTTATTTTTTCAAGTAATACTATTTTTCAGATCAGAATTGAACATTTAGTGATGCGTTTAGACACTTGGACTGTGACTGACTATTGTTTATAACCAGCTTGACACATTAGAAGATGATATAGATTTAGAGGCTTGCATTAGCTGTTGGTTATTTTAAGTCTTAATTTCCTTAATTTTGGGGACAAGGAAGTCAGTAAGAGCATGTGTATCTTCTGCTAAGTGTGTATGTTCATTCTTCAATTATATTTTTATTTCCCATTGGAATTTGAGTCCGAGAAAAGATTTTGAGCTGAGTTGAATGTCTAGTTTACACAAATCCTGTTTCATCCAAAAAAGAAATACTTTGTCTCTGTGCTGGTTTCTGTTCTCTCCAATTGTACTTTGCTGTCTTAATGTCGGATCACATCCAGCTGCTTTCCCTTTTGCAGGATAAACGGAAATATAGAATAGCACGTACTTCAGCATTCGCTGAGAGAAGGGTTTCTCCGTTATTCTTTGAAGGTAGACAGAGGATTTCTCCCAAAATTGAAAGGGATGATTTCAATATACTCACAATGTCTCAGATTGATTTGGATCTGGGGAGGATGAGGACTATGACTGCAGAACAGGCTGCTGAGGTAGCAGCTCGAGCAGTTGCGGAGGCAGAAGCTGCTATAGCAGCAGCTGAAGAGGCAGCAAGGGAGGCGGAGACAGCAGAAGCTGATGCAGAGGCAGCACAAGCATTTGCGGAAGCAGCTATGAAGACAATGAAAGGAAGGACCGCCCCTAAGATGGTAAACTTCATCACTGGATCTCCTCATCATGATCGGTTTTGAAATGTTTGAGAAACCCTTTTTGTAACAAAATAATTAGCAGATTTGCATTTGAAATTGAAAGCTGAAACATAAAAACCACTCACCTGTGATTTCCATAACCGTTTTTGAATTGCTTATTCCTTGAATGGTTGTTCTAGTTCATCAGGGCAATAAAACATCATTAATTTCCCCCCGCGTTTTCAAACAATTTAAAAAAATGTAATTGCACCTATACAAGTAAAGTCCAGCTTGCTACCAATTCTTGGATATGATCTTCATAATGATGAATATCTTTTTTCAAGATGTGATGCTTCATTTGCATGTCTTGCTTCATTTCATCTTTAGGAATTTATATTCATAAGATTATGAATGAAGTTTCTTTGTGCGTGCAGACGGTTCGAGCTTGATGGAAAATTTCAAAAAGGTCAATAAGGAGTTTGATTGATGCCGAAACACACACTAGTTTGCTAACATTGTTTTCTGTAAATATTGGAAGACCTATCTGGATGATCTATGCTGCGTTGAACTTTGCTGGATCCTGTTGGTCTGTTAGATTGCATAGGCTGCTCATTCCTGCAAACAATTTTGGATCAGAATTTGTCATTTTCTTTCCCTCAAGTTTCTGCTTTGCTGTCAATATTTGTTACCCGTAGGGTGGTTAAGAAATGCAAGAACAGGACTATTTACAATGTTTGAAGAGAAAAAGGCAGTGGGATTTGGACCGAGATGTTTATTCTATATTTTAGTCCTTTCCATGCTTGTATCAAATTCATCAAAGATGCGATTCATTAGTGTGGTAGCTTTGGGGCATTGTGTTTTGAATTGTCCATAGCGGTTCTCTTATCGTGTGCTTCTCGTCTGGATTTTTTAAATATTTTTATTTTGCAATCCATTTTTTATTTCTTTTAAATTGAAGCTAATAAAAAGTTGACACCGTGTCCCCTTCCTCATATAAAAAAAAAACTGATTAAGGGATCTTTGAGTTCCGCTCAAATGTATAAATTGATATGACAGATATCTCTAATGTCATTAGACCTATGTTTTCTGTATCATTTTATTACATGCCTTCTTAACCAAGCTTATAGCGTGGCATTTTATAATGATAGCTTTTATCTTGATATAATTGAAAGATATTTCATTAGGTTAAATGTATAATAGATGTTTCCTTGTCACCGCCTCTACTCTCTCTCTCTCATGAGCGTTTCTTCTATACCTTCACCGATTCCTTACCTTAACGACGACCATCGTTGTGGTTTGGCCCCAAGATTAGGTTGTCAGGATTCTTGTAATATTGACTTATTTTAATTGAATTTATCCTCTTTTTTTATATATTTAGATTCATATTTAGTTTCTTTAAACCCAGTAACTTAACGTGAAAGATGTTTGAGATAATATCTTTGTTATTAAAAAAAATCTATCAAATTCAAATCATATTATTATTGCATCAAATTAATATAATATATGTATTTTTATAACAATTAAAAAAGAAAGAAATTGATTTCTCTTATCAAATAAAAAAAATCGCAATAGGATGACATATCCATTTGAATTAGCTACACACCATTTTTTTTGTTATAAGAAAAAGCTTTTAACAACAATTTGCACACCATTTTTTTATTTTATATATATATATATATATACCTACCAGCGAAAAGAAGTAAGCAGCTAAAGAACAGAACAGCGTCTCTTTGGAGTTTGGACAAACCAAATCATAGGTCGTTGCTTCGGAAGCTTAAACGACTGAACAACTTGTCATATTCCTGTCTTGCCCTTCACTTCAGCTCTTCTTCCCTTTTCTCTGCAGTTAAATTATACATCTCCTGGACTCCTTCCTTCTCTTCCTTACCTCACTCACTCTCTCTCTCACACACACAAGCACAGATAATAACCAAATCCATCTAATTTCAGTGAATTTAGATACTTTTTTTGCTGTAAAATCCATCTTCCTTTCACAGACAGAGATGGATACAAATTTAAACGACAAGGAGTCCATGGTTGCTCGAATCCAACAACTGGAACATGGTAATATATTCTTTCTTTCTGACCCAAATGATCCTTCTCTCTTGTTTAAAACTTCAGTGATGCTGTTTTCTTACGCTATATTGCTTTCTTTTAGAATTTTTTGTTAAATTATTTAAAGGCCAATTCAATAATTCGTATCTGTGCTCTGCTCTTGGACGTGGAAACCAAACTGAGTCTAAAATACAGCGCATTATTAAATGATTGAAGATACCCATTTTGCTTGTAGCCTCTTTTTTCCCCCCTTCCCCATAATGTGATTGAAGTGTATTGTTTTGTAGAGCGTGATGAGTTGCACAAAGATATAGAACAATTGTGTATGCATCAAGCTGGACCTGGTTACCTTGCTGCTGCTACTCGAATGCATTTTCAGAGGTATATTTATTTATTTATCTATCTATATTTTTCTTTGTATAGAACCAGATTTTTCTCATTTATTATTTCTACGGGGTTGCTACCAGTGAAAGGAAACATAAGGATTGTACTATTAAAATAATGCTCTATTAGGACAGCTGGATTGGTCCAGGAGACTGAGAAATTGAAAAAGCAATTGGTTGCTTGCACAAGAGATAATCTTAATCTTCAAGAGGAGCTTTCTGAGGCTTACAGAATTAAAGTGAGATTTTTTTTGTATTTATTAGCTGTTTTGTCACTTTTCGATGCCTTTTGTGATAGAGCTTACATGTTTACCATGTTGTCTTCAGAACCAATTGGCCGAACTACACCAAGCAGAGGCTGCAAAGGTTGGTCTCTCACTCTCTCTGCTATATTTATTTCGGTGTATGCTTGTATGTGGCATCAATCATTCTTTCTTGAGAGTATAAATCTACTAGAGGGAATCACGAATTCAACAACCACCAAATGACAGCATAAACCAACAGGAGAGAACAGATAATACTTTGGCATCATAAGAAGCAACTTTTTATCAAACGAAAGCTTCATCTGTTTTCCGTTCAAAATTGTCTTTCAATTGTCAGTTCTTGTGCTAGCTTTGATTGAGGACCTAGCTTAATCAACTAAAATAATTAACATTTGGAGGAGATGCTAATTTGGTGATTACAAAGTTATGGCTTAAGTTTCACCTACAAGCAATTGGCGATGGTGACAGGATTAGCAGTTTTTGCTAGCTATTATGTTTGTGAAATGCTTGTATTCCCTTTATTGTTTTCTTTTCAAAATATTTAATGTATTTTGTTTGCGATGGATGTATTTTCACTTTCACTATTAATCCTGATTTCTTGTTTCGTCTTCTTTCTCCAGAATATGGAGGCAGAGAAGCAGCTCAAGTTTTTCCAAGGTTGTGTAGCTGCTTCTTTTGCTGAGCGTGATAATTCAATAATGGAGGTTATGAAAAATCTTTTTGAAATTGTTGATTAGATGCTTGATTTTGGTTTCTTACCCATAACCTTTCATTAGTATATTCCTGAATGTATATTCTTAAGGTTTAAATTTTCCTTAATGATTCATGGCAGGCTGAAAAGGCAAAGGAGAAGGAGGAATCCATGTCCCATAAATTTAATGAAATTCAGCAGAGGTACTTGGTTATGTTTATACTTCATTTTTGGTGTTAATATTGTGTTCAGAGTCACAAAAGTAAAAGGTTATTCTCCACTGATTGCATATTTTGTTGCACTATGTAATCTAGAGATTATGATGCATCTCTTGTTAGTTGTTTGATTGTTACACTTCCTGTGGTGTATTTTAATATTCTCTGTACAGTCATTTGCCACTTTCTCATGAAGTATTATATGGAAGGATGTTATAAATAGTTTACGGTGATGTTCTGTTCCTTTCAAAATCTCTCAAATCATTGAAAAAGGTAGCGGCAATGCATGTCTAGATTTCATAACTGTTCATCTGTGAACTTAAGTATCTTTTATCGGGTGTGACCTTTTCCATTTGTTTTCTCGAAAGGGTTTTGTGGTTTGTAACGACGTGATGCATCGTTGAGATGCTGGTTGAATGAATACTTTTTCATGATTGAATATTTAAAGAATTGTTTATGCAGGTTAGAAGCGCTTAATTCAGATGTTCTTGAACAAAAGAGACTAAGTGATGCACTGGAGAGTGATCTATCAAAGCAAGAAGAGCGGATCGAGACTTTCAAGAAGGTAATTGTTTTCATGTTCTTAGTTAATAGCAAGAATGTACTTGAAAGCTGAGACCTCTACACATCCGGCATATAGATTACATGGTAATGGTCTTTTTTCCCTAGTTGAAACGTGGAAAATCTGTGCAATGAACTTCAGATTTCCTTGTGCTTTTGAAGTTTAAGACGCATCATGTAGTCCTTATTTTACCTTTCATTTACAGGTTGTCAACAAATTTTATGAGATCAGGCAGTATTCTCTCGAGGGATTTGAAGATTCAAGTTGGGATGATAAATGTGCATGTCTGTTACATGACTCCAAAGAAATGTGGAGTTATAATGATGCCTCCACTTCTAAATACACTGTAAGTTCTCATGACCTTTGTTTTTTCTTGTTCCTTGAGTATCCATCATATCAGCATTAGTGCTCATCATATGGTGACCATGTATAGGATGGTTCTCTCTATTTTAGAAGCCTGAATGTTAATAAATACATGTTTTATCTTAGTATCTAGCCTGTACCTGTTTCTTTCTAATTCACTGCATCAACCTTGTAATTTAAAGAATGTTACCATATCCATGAGCAAGTAATGATGGGTGAAGAAATTGATAATATCTAATTCATTTCCTAGATCCACAAAGAGCATGGAATTCTTACATGAGCTTCTACGAGAATTTTAGCTGTCTCTAGAGGCTCTTTATATTTTCTGTATGCAACTTGAATAACCTCTCATCAGACAGAGTGTATTAGAAGAAGAGGTGGAGGCACTGAGGAGCTCTGTGGATAAGCTTCAAAGCAAACTAAGAGTGGTATGAATTTATCTGGTTAATTCCTGCTTTATCTAGGCTTGTAATTGTAATATTATGCTGAATATTTGCTTAATATAGATTTTGTTGTGGATTATAGGGTTTGGAGATTGAAAATCACCTAAAGAAGAAAGTTTGTGAACTTGAAATGAAGCAAGTGTGGAGACTAATGCCTTGATGTTTGAGCTTTAAATTTGATCCGCAAATCCCCTTGCTAATCAATGAAATTGGTGACTTTCCTGCAGGTTCTTTGGAACAAAATGGTTATAACTGGGATAGAAGAATTACAACATTACCATTCTCAGCATAGAGATCAAATCACAAGCTTACTTGGTGAGGAAAGATCTTATCTCAAATCGATTATTGATACGGCAGAAGAAAAGATCAAGCAATTTGTTGTGACCAGAGAACAGAATTTGGAGCTTTGTAGAGTTGTAAAACTTCAAGATAATGAATTCGGAGATTTGCATGCGGGTACTGATGCTGATCCTGCCTTGGAATTCAAGGTAGGTCAACCACTATCTTTGTACTTTGTCTCCTGTCTCTTTATCTGTAGGGTGCATATTAACAATTTGCTTCACCGTCACAAGTAGATTCTTAAAACTAGCGAACAATCATTTTCTGTGTACTTGCCAAAGGAAGTGGTTCCTTATTGGTGTCTTGACCCTACAGCTAGGGGCATAACAAGCCACTGGCCAGCTAGATGTGACAGTGGGCAAAATAAGCTGGGAGGAAGAGCCATCAAATAATTATTAACCAAGACAAATAATTATTAACGAAAATATTAATTTGCCAACTGTAAAATATTAGTCTCTATTGCTTTGTTAATATTGGAGTCTATGGGAAGATATTATGTGAGTGTAAATAGAATTTGGACTAGTGTTACATAGATAGTCCTCAGACAATGGCCCTGTGCTCCTATTTGGCACAACAAAATTCCATTTCCTCTCTATTAGAAGCTGTCTCGCAAGTCTAAAACAGTGGCAGGGGAGAATTTAGCAAATAGAAACCAAGGAAGCTGACCTGGCCTCCAATGATTTTCCTCAATTCAATACATGATCCAATTCCAAAAATTCCTATTGATTGCGGGAAGAAAAACAGGTCAATGGTGATTAAACTTCTTTGAGATCCTCTTCATCCTCAATTTTTCAGTCAGACATCACCTCTCAATAATATTTTGATACCTCAGTTGGATATTCAGGACTTTCTACCAACTTTTTGTAGTGATAGTTTTGTTTATAAACAAGAGATTACCGATGCTTTGGTTTTTCTAACCATCGGATAGTTTTTTTAGTACCCACTTAACACAGCAGAGAGGATCTCAACTCAACCTCTCCTAGTTTTTGTAGTGTTAACCTCCATCATACTGAGCATGAAGAGAAATTTATAGGTGTTTGAATCAAATTAGGTGCATGCTATTTCAATGGATAAAGAAAGTGATGTTTGCCTAGTAGAATTGTTCTTCCTGGTTGCCACCTCGTGTACCAACCTAACTCCTACTTTGTCTTACTAACAACTCCTTAACTCTGTTTTCTATTTTGGTTTGATCTGATAATTCTTCTTGTCTTTTTACTTGTGTGGAAATTTTAAAGCATTGAGGAAAATGTTTCAACAGAATCAGAAGGTCAAACATAATTTCTGTTCTGCTATTTCTGTTATGTTTATTTATTTATTTATTTTTATGTTCATCACCTGCTCTAGAGAGATGACGAGAAAGAAGGCTCATCAGATATCATGGCTGATAAAGAAGGCAACTTGTCTGAAGCCCTTGCACAGGCCTTGCAAGAAAAGGTCCGAGATTTATTTCATGTTTTATCATTTTCTCTCTCTTTACTCTCTGTTTATTTTGGCCAGCTGTATGTTCAAGTGATGCAGCTGATTTGAGATAATTATACTCTTCTGCTCTTTTTTTTTCTTTCTTTCTCAGGTTTCAGCACTATTGCTTTTATCTCAAGAGGAAGAAAGGCATTTGCTGGAGAGAAATGTCTGCATGGCTCTTCAGAAAAAGACAGAGGAGCTTCAAAGAAACTTACTACAAGTAATTCCTGTGGATTCTTTGTTACTTGCAAGTTATCATGTTGGTCCTTCATTTACCTGAATATTAAAAGTAACCCAGCAATATCTTTGCAAATCTCCAAATGGAGTTATAGAGTGATGCTTCACTACAGTAATTTTCTTATCATACATGAAGGAGACATTATGAAAATATTAGTAGGCGGAATGGAACATCTTTCTCTTTGGTATGTTTTCCATTGAGTACTCTCCTCACTGAGTCTGAATATCTTCTGATATGAAGTTTGATGCTCATTTACCCAAGTAAAAATATTCTTATCCTTCTTTAATCTCACAATCAGTGTACAAATGTTGTGATGGTTAGGTCACCAATGAAAAAGTTAAAGTTCTTATGGAGTTGGCGCAGTTAAAGCTTGAATATCAACAACTACAAGAGTATGATCTCATCTTTTCCTGAAGTATACATTATAGTATATGCTTTGTTAAAATCAATGTTTCTTTATATTTCTTTTATTATCTGCTGGGAATTCTCTCAAAGCTATGCAGCATGATTTTTATTTTTCTTATAATTACTTTTTGAGGCATAAAGTAAATATTCATTTGCAAGGTTGATGTCTCAGAATAAACCAAAGCTAATCATAGATGAGAAGTACATGCCGTTTTCATGTATTTGAAGTATGAGTCTAGATCAAGTTAAAATGCTTTATCAAATAAAGATAAACAGGTTATTGATGAGCAATACTAATAGTTATTGTGTATTCTGATAAAGCTAATGCCGCACCCCCTAGAGGTTATTCCAGACCGAAATCAAAGGTTTGCAGTTCTGTTTTCACACTGCACATTGAACCTCCCTTCACACTGATGTTCACTCCTTGCCTGCAGTAGTTTTCTCCGTTCACTTCTCTAGTTGATATACCTTGTTTTAATTAGGCCGTGGATTTCTTTTGATATGTCCTTAATCATCTTGATAAAAATAAGCATTGAAGTGCACATGAATTCTTTTCCCTTGCTAACACATGCACATTTTGAACTGATGGCTAAAACTACCTGAATGAACGTAGCATATTGTGCAGGAAAGTCAGCAGTGAGATAAAAGGAGATTTTTTGTCTGACAATGGAGAGAGAAGACTTTCCAATCATGAAAGAGATGGAAAGATGAGAAACCTGCTGAAGAGGACATATCTAAGACGTTGGATGGGCACACTGGATACTGGAAATGAAGCTCATGCTTCCACGAGTGGTGCAGGGAGTTTCTCTGGGAAAAGGTCAAATGACGTGGATTTTGCGAGGTTAGTAAAACCTGGTTGAATTCCACAACTGAACTCTTGATTGGTAGTGCCTGCATGCCAGATCACACCCTCTGACATTTTTAAGTAAATTACATATACAAAGACTGCTCGGGCTGCCTCCCTTTCCCCAACTCCCACCCACACACCCACACAAAGAACCCTTCTCTTACAAAGTAACTGATAATGAAATGGATGTTTATACTTAATATCTCAGAATGAAGATTGAAAATGCCACTCTCAAGGAAAGCATGGAAAACATGGATCATCTAATTTCTGCAATTCAGAGACTTCGCCTTGCACTTCTAAAGGTAATTGTTTCTTCCTCGTATGTATGGGATCCTTTTTTCAAGCGTGGATATGCTTCATTTTGGATAAGCTTTTCTAGGATGCTACAGTTATATAATTACTGTTTGGAATGGTGGGACTGTTGAAATTTTGCCTTTGCCATTTTGTAAGGTCAAACAATATCTAATTACATTATTATGATGCTGATTTTATCACCTGCTTCATAGAAATTATTGTGCATAATGTCCGATCAGATAGTCTGTTCTTAGTTTGAAACTAATAGGTTTTATGTGATGCTATAGGTCAAAAAGTCTGATACTCGTGAAGGTACAGTTAGTGGCCTGCCAGTAGCTCTTGATGATATCATTTCCGAGGCTAGACTTGTGAAGACTGCCCTTGGAAGCTCCTTACCCATTAGTTGGTCTGCAGAGGCAGATGATGCATCGCTTGGTGAAAGTTTCCACAACAAGCTAACTGATGTTTATGGGGAACCTGGTAGTGAGAAGATAGATCCTATTTCTGCTGCAGGTTTTGAAATGGTGGAGCTTCTGATACTTGCAGGTCAGATACTAAAGGACAATAAAACCATAAAGGGTTCCTGAGATGGAAGCTTGTTTAATGTGGCCTGTGCGGTACACACGATACTCTATTGGGCTGAGGTCGTAGTAAATGAGCTTTTCTGCAAAGAGGGAAGAAATGAAAATTTGTGCAGTGCGAACTCTGGAGCAGTTCAGTGAGTACACGATGAAAGCCAATGCTTGTCTTGTCATTGTACAGCCTGTTATTGTGCTTATGGTGTTTTGAAAGAAAAGGGGTAAGAGGGACTAGAGTTCAATTCGTTCGTGTATACATGGTTAGGCTAGCCCCACAAAGTACAGTTATATGAACTGGGTTATAATATTATTTCGACAATTAAGTTTCTTAGGTTTTGTCTATGTTTCCTTTCAGTATTGCCCGCTGTATCTAACTGTCAATGTTTCTTCTATTAAGCGATTAGGGGATTCATTTCCTGTTGGCTTCAAACAACCCACTTAAATTTTTTGTGCTGTGCATGCCACATGGTGGAAACTTCTGTGGAATAAAGAAGTTACAAGCTTGATCATGCCTCATCACGGGTGGAATTCATTATCTATCTTGAATAAATGCTAGTGCCTTAAACCGTTTTACGGTAGGGTGGGACAGTATCTTTCTTTTTCTGAAAATGCCACAATGCAGTTTCTTCCCAGGTTGACGCCAGCATTTTTCCTGCTGAATTGTTCACAGCTAAATAGAACACGGTGATAATTGTTCAGGACATCACAATCTTTACATACTCTGACGAAACAGAGGGTACAAACTGTGCCTCGAAGTATCTTAGGCTACTTGATCTTTCCAGAAAACTCAACGATAAATCGTAGTCCACACGAAATTACAACCACGAGAAACCACACATCTCACCTTACAAGTGAAAACCAGTCCTTGACAAACAGAAGCGAAGAAGAACCAAGAAGAAACTGAGCTGCCATGAATGGTAGGAAAGACATGAAAAGCAATAGCTAAAGATGGTGACTGTAGTGTTTAGTTGATTATGATTCAGCAGCAATTTCCACAGCAGTGATAATGACGACTGGATTTTTCTCACTTTCGTTCTCAAGCTGACTGTAGTTTCCTTTCTCCTTGAAAAGTTGGATATGGTGATGCTTGCAGTAGAGTTTTCCCTCATGTGCAATGTAGTTAGATGGGCTTATCGTACACCCTCCATGGGTACACCTAAAACAGCTCCTGTGGTATGGAGTCCCATTCACCGTAACCTGTAAGAACATCAAAGACTCCTCTTCAGAAAAGTTTGGTCATTTTTAAGAGGATGATCCTCTGATTCTATAACTGAAGTCTTCGGCTCTTACCTTCTCGATCGGATAGACAGTCTTGTTGCACCCTACACATTTTTCTCTGGTGCCAGCAAACAAATTCGAAACTTTGCTGGCGTTCTATGAGACACATCAAGTTCAGGGTACTTAATTGGTGGATCAAAATTGAATAAAATAAATAGCATGAAACAACATACTTTCATTTCCAAACAGGGATTACCTCATTATGAACAGTTTTTTCTGGTTTCACAATTTTCGGCGTTCCTGACAGAAATTAGTTATAGAAAGTGACAGGGGCAGATTGAATTCAAGTTAGGATATTTTAACTAGTTATTTAAGGAGATTTGAAGCGTGTAAGTTTTGATAATGACTTGATTGTGCTTTTACCTTCAAAGCTCTTGTCTAGACTGCCAGTTCTCTTGAAGAGTTGGTCATAGTGAGGTCTGCAGTACAGAACCCCTTCAAAAGAACAGTAGTTGCTTAGCTGCAAAACATAAAACAGAATGTCAACGAGTGGTCATCAAGAAATTTAATGAGTAATTAAGTGGATTTGAGGACCAGCAATTTAACATTCCTTTTCCATGACAACAGAAAATTTTCAAAAGAAAGAAGAAAATGAAAGATGATTCTCAGAAATCCTAACTTAGATTTAGCCAGAAAAGATGTTGCCAGCTGCATGTATCACGAAACCCACAAAAAAAGCATTGAAATCTTGAGAATTTGGATCTACATTGATATAAAGAGGAGTATTGTTGGATCCGATCAGAAAAGAAACTTGATGGAAAAAGTAGTTTTGGCAAACAATATGAAAAGGACAATTCTGAGAAGAAAAATGTTTTCCTAAGACATCAGAGTTCAAAGAAGATGCAAAGAACATGGTAAAAAACAAAATGATCAAGAAAATTAAACATGAAAAAAGATGTCACGTTACCTTGAGGGTACCCCTGCAATGGTGGCATCTAAAGCAGGCCTTGTGAAAAATCCTGTTATCAGCAGTCAACTTATCGACAAGATACACGGTCTTGTCACAAGCCATACATTTTTGCTGGGTTCCTGCAAAGGCTGACATATCCTTGTTCTCCCTTGAAGAAGAAGAAGAGCAAAATGGGGAGCTAGAAACCTAAACACTTGTGCTCCAATGGTGGTATTTCTCGTCTGTCATCGGTCTCTGGCTTGATTATATAGCGAAGACAAGCAAGCGTAGCTGATGACTTCGAAGGAGATTAAAAGCAATCAAAGGGTAGCAGTGAATTGCGGGTGACATGAAAGCAAATTTGTACATGATTGATAGGAATGGTCTGGCCTCTTAGCTATCATTTTCCCGATCTCTAAGCAATTTCTTATCAGATGTAATCATTCTATTTTCTTTCTTTATTTTTAGGAGGTCCAGTTCTAGCTTTTATCTCCAAGATTTATCCTTTTTCTCCCTTTCTTTCTCACAAAATTCTCCTGTTTTTTTTTTCTTTTAAAAATCTCATCTCATCTAGTTATTGTGTTTGGCTAATGATTATAGAAATGAGAGAAATCTATTTGGCTAAAAAATAAAAATATAGATATAAAATAAACTGTTATCATTTCAAAATATGGGGCATAAAAGATATGTTTTTTTTTTTATTGGTTTCATTATTTATATCCCGGGACAATAATTAAGCATTAAGCTAGTGAAATTTCGTTCTTTGAATAGCGATCCTCAAAAATACAAAGATGGTTTTCTAGGTAGATCAAAACAGAACAGGATGAGCTAATCTTTTCACAAAGGTGGTGGGTCTCAAACTAGAATATCATCATGAAGCTGGTAGCTGGTGCCTTGTTGCTTTCCTTTTCGTTTTCACACTTTAAGGATTGCTTGACTGCTTTTTCAACGAGTTATGACTATCCAGGGAAGTGATTCACTAGATGGATAATAATCTTTTTAATTTTAGGTATCAGGAAGCAACGATTCATGCAAAATTGTCTTCAACCGTACTCCAGCATAATGAACGAGAAGATTTTTGGATCAAATCCAAGTGTTCTTGGAAAATGTGGTTTATCATACCATAGCAGATTGTAAATCTGGTGTTTTTACTGCTCATCTGTTTATATCTCAAATGTTCTGGCTAAAGCTCAAAACACAGGCACAAACAAGTTGATGTGAGTATATTACATTTTCACGTCTACATTTATATTTTATAACATGGCAAAACGACATCTTTATACCAGTGGGAGTCATGTTTACCCGGAGATGCTTCTCTATAGTTAAGAAGATGTGAAATGACACCTAGTTCGAATTGAAGGAAAGACTGTAGGTTTCCATTAGTATTGATAATATAAATACTTAATGTTCCTTTCTGTGAGTTTCCCGAGTTCGATTCTCGGAACGCCCCTGTTAACAACCATTTTCCCTTCTCAGAGCAACATGTTTCTTTCGAAAGAATGAAGATAAGGAAGCCCTAGAACCATGCAAAAATGCTTTTTCTTGCTTCCTTTTTAACAAATGAGATCCACCTCGCCTCACAAAGTAGACACAAAAACATGGCTCTGTGAATTATTATTTTTGTAGCCTGTTTGGGAAGACAGCGATTATGATAGCTTTTTAAAGTGTTTTTCATGACAAAATATATCAAAATGATATTTTTTTTATTTTTTTAAAATCATTTTTGACATTAACACATCAAAATGATCTAAAAACACCGAAACATATTCATTTAAAATGAAAAAAACAATGAAAAACATGAAACCGGCGATTTGGCTGCAGCGCTAAACGGACTCGGAGGACTTGTCCAGATTATTCAAATGGGTTTTCTCGATCTCCAAGCAATAATGCACAAAATAAATAATTCTGCCTCTGCCAGGACATGCCATTTTCTGAATATTGTTTTTCCACTTAACTAGCTAGAAACCTCACCCCTCCCTGGCCATATTTAAAACAATAAGCCGTGCAAGCTTTGAGTCCCTCGCCAGCATCAACAAAAACTCATCTCAATGAGAAACTCCATTCATAAGGATACATACATAGTAATGCCTTAGTCTTATACGTAAAAGAATAGTTAAAATGAGAATGGAAATCATAAACACACGGGCATTTAGTCTAGTGTTATGATTCTCGCTTTGGGTGCGAGAGGTCCCGAGTTTGATTGTCGGAATGACCCAGCGTAATCCCTTTTGGTTTTTGAGAGCTCAGTAAAAAGCAGCACGGTGAAGAAAGACACGGCATGCAATCACTGCAAAACCATCAGCCTCAACCTGCCAGAGAGTGCAAAAATACATTTCAGGTAGCAATCCCCAGGAAAAAACTGCGCTGAACTGTAAATGGATCAGGAGATGGCACATATTGCATATGATGGACATCATTAACAGGGCTTTAATACCTGTCTGTCTGTTTTCAAGAGACTTCTTTTTTCTATATATCCGACCGTCATATTATTGTTAGGTTTCTAATGTTAGTTTTAAAATATTTTGTCCCCGTGATCTTTCCCAAAGTCAACTGCACTACAAATCAATGAAGCTGTGTCCATGTACTTTAATTTCTGGAAAGATTCCGCACCATGGAATTGACTTCGCACACCAGATCATAAAATCAAGGTGTAAAATCTACAGATATACATGTGCCCTCCGTAATCAAGGCAAAACCATATCAGCCTCAACCCTGAAACTACACGTCAAGATCAAGTAATATTGCTCAATAAACATGCCACCAAAAGGCCAAATTAAAGGGCATAATCTTACGCTCGTACTGGCAATCTTTCCAAGAAACAATCCCATGCAACCTTTAATAACAGCAGAAGAGTGTCGTCCAGTCAAGCCATCAAGGAGAGTGTCACAGCCTTGTATGGTCAATATTACAAATTCATTCAGTTAGCCACCACCTTGTAGTCATTAATATATTAATAATACTATCACACGACAACCATCACTTCTGGGCATTTGGTCTAGTGGTATGATTCTCGCTTTGGGTGCGAGAGGTCCCGAGTTCGATTCTCGGAATGCCCCTTTTCTTATCAGAATATGATTTTCCATCTTCCATGATAACATTTTTAACATGCTGAGCGGACTATCCAGCCAGACATCAAACGAAGAAAACTATGATATAACATTTTTATATCCAGATATATTAGGGTATTAGCTATGCCGAATTGAAAAATAGATTAGCATATACTTATGCCAAGCATGGCAAATTAAGTGATGTATACATTATTATTATTAACACAGTAAGTACCAATTAATCAATGTAAGAAAAACCTAGATTGAATATATTAAAAAACAATTCCTAACCAGCAATTGGGCATTTGGTCTAGTGGTATGATTCTCGCTTAGGGTGCAAGAGGTCCCGAGTTCGATTCTCGGAATGCCCCTAATGTATCCAATTTGATCGTTTCATTCTCTAAATGAGATTCACATTTTTAATGTCCAACCAGAAAGCGGTGGTATATTCCAAAATATTAATTTCTGACAAGATTCCATGGCAATGAATTTTTTTTAAAGTAATGAAAACAAGGTGGACAAGCTAAAAAGATTCCTGCATCAAGCATTTTCAATTCAAACATTCAGTGCTATTACCCTATGTATACACAGGTTCCAATTGATCCAAGGAGTGAGAAATAACTTTTAGAAGTTGTTCGCTCTTTAACATGCCAGGGAAATGACACAAGAAACTGCATTAAAATCCAAGAGAGCAGAAACTGCTGAACCACAATTTTCATCAGCAACTCCATACAAAGAAAATTATAAAATCAACCTCAGCAATTGGGAATTTGTTCTTGTGGTATGATTCTCGCTTAGGGTGCAAGAGGTCCCAGGTTCCATTCTCGTTATGCCCCCATTTGATTCAGAGAAGAAGATGCTAGTCAATATGTCCTTTTGTTTCTTCACATGCAGAAGGTTCTGATATCTTGAATGTGGCCATTCATCCCTCCCCCGCCTAATTTTTGTTTCCTCACATGCAGAAGGTTCTGACAGAGAATGCAGCAAGAGGTGCTGGACCAAAGAAGATAAATGGGGAAAAGAAAAGGAACCCCCTCTAGAGGATTACTACACAGCTCTTTTGCATTCCATCCACTAGAGGAATGACAATAAGAACTCACAGAAGGCCTGGCAATAAAAAATGTTTGATCCACTGAAGTGACTACCATTCACTTTGAAATTACCAGGAGCAATAGGAGATCAGATTTTTAACATTTACATAAAATACACAATAAGAAATGGGCATTTGGTCTAGTGGTATGATTCTCGCTTTGGGTGCGAGAGGTCCCGAGTTCGATTCTCGGAATGCCCCAAAACTTTTCCATTCAGATTTTAAGATTTCAGTTTCATGTGATTTTTTATCTCCATCTTTCATTATTTATTTTTTGAGGCAGGTTTCTCATATTATTCTTATAAAAATTGGACCTAGCCCTATGATCTAGTCAAAGTCAACTTCAATACAATATGACAACGTCAGAATACACATACAACATGTGTGCCTTTCAGACAAGATCCTAAATCAGGGAAATAAACAGGTAAATAAAAGTTGGCTGTGAAATCAAGGCAAGAAATCTAGAAATGTGTTTGTGGCATAAGCAATCAAACAAAACTATGTATGGTACGCCTCAACCCTGCCAAAGGTAAGAAAACATTTTGAGAGCAAGTTCTGGGACTCAACCAACAGGAAAAGAACCCAAATTAGACGATAGAAACATGCCATTGTTTGGAAATTCTTTATAGAGCAGTGATGTGAATTTGCTTACCGTGTTGAGAAGAACAGCTCACCGGAATATAACTGGTCTGTCACTTCTTACAACCTTTCAATAACACCAGAAAAGAGCAGCTGGTCAAAAGTAGGCAACACCAAATAAAGAATTAATACAGGTTTCCATGTCAGATATCACCAACGGGCATTTGGTCTAGTGGTATGATTCTCGCTTTGGGTGCGAGAGGTCCCGAGTTCGATTCTCGGAATGCCCCATTTTTCACTCTAGCCATAATGATTTGTTTTCACTCTTCCACGTGACAGCATTAACGTGTGCCAGCCTAAGGTCAAACTGAAAAACTAAGATATTAATATTTTGATATTCAGATATGCTAGTCTTTCAACAAGATTCTGTGCCACAGTATTGGAAATAAATAAATGAGCGGAGCTAACAAGGAGGGAAAGCTAGACACATGCCTGCATAATTGTTAACTATCTCTAAACAAGTTTCTACTGATTGATGGCCTTGTGGATTTGGGAATTTAATGATTCGTGTAAATTTTAGGTTCCCAGAAAGTTGAAAATTCATATAGTTTTAGTTCTCTTGCAGTTTCAAACATTTTAGCAAAGAACCTGATGTCAACTATAACAGTTTAACATAATATATTAAAGAAAATTCAGACAAGTTTCTTTTTTGGTAAGATTCATTATCAATAAACTGATCAATAAATAAGCAGACTTTGCTGAGATCAAAGTATGAAAGAAAGGCTCACACCTGTCACTAGCTTCAGCCATTGGAAAAAGTCATTTACCTGAACCTGCCAAATGGTGTACGCATCAATTTGATTCAATAGATTCAGTAATTCAATTGACATGACAAAAATAAGAGAACAGAAACTTACCCAAAGCCGGTTTTAATGCAAGAGTTGATGCTAGAACACGGGAAAGATTTTAAAAGTCAAATTGTATAGCAACAAATCAAAAGGTTTGATCTGTCCAGTATAGAATTGTAGTGATAAGCTTTCTGCCAAATGTATAGTCAGCTCAGTCCAGCCACGTATCTAAAATGGTAGGGTATATAATGTCAGAGCAGCTCGTAATCAATATTTTTTTCTTCAACATATATATCAACATAAGCTTTTCTGTTTTTGCAACATTTTACTCAATGTAGTAGAGCCTGTCAATGTTCCGAAGGAAAATAAAATCTTATGAAGAACCTTCAGTGATACAAATGGTGGTTTAGAAACTCTAGAATGCATCTGATTAGGTTAGTGAGTATGAAAACATTTAGTAAAGACAATTCAAAGTGAATGAGATAAATTCTCAGGGTGTAACGCAACCAATCCTAGCATAGAATGAACATTTTCTGTTTCAGAAATTCAATGACCAATTACGTTTGGGTTCCCTAGATCACAGGCATTTGGTCTAGTGGTATGATTCTTGCTTTGGGTGTGAGAGGTCTCAAGTATGAATCTCGGAAAGCCCCGTTAGAATCTTGCTATTCATGAGAGGTTGCAACCAGTTCTTTTTTTTTCCCCAACTTGATAGAATATTTAGAGAAACACAGAGAATTAAATCCCAACTCAACCAACAAGGAATAAATAAATGGAGCTGACTTCTGAGATGAGCATGCATAAGATGGAACCAGAGGCATCATGTTACAGCAGAACATTCATGGTCCAGAGACATAATGTTAGAAAAAGAAGCTCCACAGCAAACAATTTGATTGGTAAATGATTGCAGAAAAATAACATGGACAGGTATCTGATTTACTACAGGTCTCCAAAAAATGACTAGGAATGGACTGCACAGATAACAAATATGTACTGAATACTACCTTGGAACAACAAGATTTAAGTTTAGGCTTCGTAAAAGAACATATTCTGCAGCCTGATTAGGTGCAAGAGGCCCTCAATTTTGCCCACCCTTGCACCAAAACACAGACAGTGGTGAAGTAGATGGAATTCATGAAGCATGCCTGTAAACAAATGGATGTTCTATTAAAAAGTAATGCTCGAGTACAAATGGCAACACACAAAAATGGAAATAAAGGGCATAAATATGCAACCAGACATCTAATCCAAAACTATAACTCCTGAAATCCAACAAAACAGGATTATATAAAGAATATAATCTAACGTCAAGTAAAAGGAAAAACCTAAAAAAAGAGTGCTGCAACTACACATGGCAAAAGCTACAACCCAGAAGAATGAAAGAGCTGCCCGGTGTTATCTTAGCTAACAAAACAACCACCAACACATAAAATCCACATAACTAACAAAAATAACCAAAACCCACAAATTATCACTGCAAGTTTTCACTTCTAATACCTTTTTAAAATTGGAGAGTGTAGATGGTTAGTGATTGCAATACAGGCATACATAGCCCGAAAACGCTCCACGGGGGATGTCACTTCTGATGCTCCATTCGGGTGTCAGGAAAATAGTGGGAAAAGAAGAGAAAATGAAGAGAGGATTTTCGAAGTCATTTTCTCTACACTTTTCATCGGTTTTCTAGACAGACAAACAGACCACGATAAGTGTGCATTTGACTGAGGTCAAAACTCGAAAAGGCCAAAAGATAAGGCAGTTGTTAGTTTCTAATTTGGTTCGTTCGTTCGTTGGTTTTATCATGGGAAACAACATCAAGTCCTCAGGTTTTTTCATACATTTATGTATGCTACAGTTTTTACAGTTCTAGGTTATAAATTGTAATTGGATTATTGTATAATCAGGGTTGTCGCCTTAACAGCAGTGGCCCGTAGACATCAATGCCGATGCTAAGCTACTTTAATATTGGTTTCTAATGCAACAGGAGCATGGGGCATTAGAACCTGAACTTCTTCGAGCTCTTAGTTGAAGTCTAAATGCAATTAGTATTCTTTAATTTTCTGCCTTCTTTTCAGAGATTTCTACTCTCTTGCGGCCTCACCGGCTATCTAAAACATTATTTCTTTCGCTCGACTAATAACATTAAAAAAGGGGTTAAAACAGTTGAAGTGATTTAGCTCAAATCAACTGCCCACTGCCCAGGCATAGATTTGTTATTTGTGGAATGCTTATTTACAACGGTACCTTTTCACGAGTCCTTCAACTACAGCTAGGTCATAGGTGTTACAGTATAGACCACAGGTATACCATACATGCACAGCAACTATTCCCCAGGAATGTACAACCATCAGCTTAAGGCTTATTTCTACCGAGTACCAGCATCTCAAATAAATACAAAACTGCCAGTACAAGCAAAAACCATTATTCATTCATGATCACTGTGTATCGCAAGTTTGCGTTGGGAAAACACACTAATTGATTGATATTTGTCCATAAAAATCAAACCACTATGCAACCAAACATTACTAGTGTGTCAATAACACTCGGACGTGAACTCAAATGATACATACATTGACCACATCCCACAGGAGAAAATAAAAGACAAAGGTCAGACATCGATAACCCAGTTAGACACAGCAGACCTTTACCTAGCAACTCAAAATCGTGGCTGTAACAGCTGAAAAGTACAGGAATTGTTGCTCAAGTCTTTGATTTTGAGTGTTTTACAAGCCAGTCAATAACTGTATCGATGTTGGTTGAGTTCTTGCATGAGATCATGTAGCAGCATACTTCTCTGTCGGTGATGGACTTCAGCCCCCTGTACAGAATAACATAATTTTTAGTGAAAAATGCTCTGAAACCTGATAGTAAAAGAATATTTTACAGCCACCTGCATGCATCTTAAGATGTCTAGTGAAACTTACATTTGTTCCATAAAATCTTCCTTGGACAAGGATACTGGTTTGTCAATCTTATTTCCCAGTACTAGCAAAGGGATACCACTCAGTGACGGTTTACTCAAAAGATCATGAAGTTCACTCCTTGAGACAGATAAATTATCATTATCAGCAGCATCCACGACATATCTGCATGAAAAAAAAGAGGAAAACAAATAATATATAAATCATTAAGCTTCTTTACCAGACAGTGGGTAGTAAAAGATAACTTATCCATGATGAAAAATCTTTGCCATGAGCAACAACATGAAGAGTCGCTTATTTAATTACTTTTAGTACCCTCATGACTAAAATGGTACATTGCACTCCTCGTTTGAAATACAAAGGTACATGTGCAACAGAGAGAGTGGGATTAACATAAACCATAATGTAAATGAAAGGGCCAAAGCGGAAATGCAACTCTTCTATTTAGGGCACTGCTTAAATAACATTTACAACTAATATAATGAGTGTCTTCCAAGTTCAATGACTGTTCTGAGAATATTAAACAGTGAGACATACACAATGGCTGAAACTGCACGACAAGCAATGACCATGTTTAAAACTAATATAATGAGTCTTTCAGGTTCAAAGACACTCTTTTGGAATATTAAACAGTGTGAGACATACACAATGGCTGAAACTGCACGGCAATATCTCTCCCACATACTGCGGAATCTCGGCTGGCCTCCAAGATCCCACAACTTTATTGTGACATTGCCTTTTGTAACCTTCCTCATATTAAATCCAACCTGATGGTGAAAGAGGTGAATTGAATGTCAATAGGATTAATGTGATAGCGATATAAAAAGAATTACAGGCAGAATGAAAACTTCTTAGGCAAAATTTTCGGCATAATGGAATGACAATTTGTGAGAGAATGGTGCACCGTTGGGATCATGTCTTCACTATATCCACCAGTCTAGAATCAACAGCCAGAAACAAAAATACAAGCATCAGCATTTGAACCAAAGGAGAAAAGAAGCATTTAAAATATAGACCACACCTATCGCGACAACTTTTACTTACCGCAATAACATTTACAAGAGAAGTCTTCCCAGCATTCTGAAGTCCTATCAGAGACAGCTCCATTTCTTGCTTGAAAAAGAGACTACAATCATTTAATAAAAATAATTAGAAAGAAAGATTCAATCATGTGAAACAGTCTTTCCAAGTTAGATACCAACAGAAAAGATGAGCAGCATGGATAACTGAGATCATTTCAACACGGACAGGCTCACGATTTAAATTGAGAAGCTCCCAATCCAAGAGTGAAAATTCATGCCAACCATCTAAATAGTACAAACAAGGACACTCAAATGCAAACAAACAGTCTACCTTATTGCATAGGCTTCCCAGAAGCCAACTTTTCACACATAGAGAACTTTAGAGACCATCTAAAAAGAATGAGTGAAAAGGTCAGTGGTTCATGGTTTAATGATCTCACATAATATTTTTGTCCCAGCAACAGCTGCAAAAACAAATGACTTTCAAAAGGCAGGGTGCACTACTTGAGAATCAAAATCTTTTTTAGTATAAAAAAACCAGTAAAATGTTCAATACAAATTGAACAGTTTCCACTCATTGTGGAAAATTGAAAGAACAAACAAGTCTCAAAATTGGAGACAAAAAAAATGTGGAACCAGCAAGACATTGTATGATAGAGCTGCCAGCATGCTACCTAACACCGTGTTTCTCCTTTTCACGCTGCTTATGAAACATAACATATAGAATTCAGTGCAACCAAAGCATTACAGCTTCGGATATACTAATAACTTCGGAGGACAGCAGCAGTTTATGCAGCTGTGTGCTTCCATCAAAAAGTGACGCTGCTCCGGTTCAAAAATTCATGGTATCAAGTTCACGGAGCTTTAAAGGGGTTGAACTGAAGAATTCTATGCTCGGATTAGCCAATTAAAACTAATTCCAGGCGTTGAAAATCAAGTATTACATCTAAAGCACCCTACGATTCATATAACCAAACAATCATTAAACAGTCAACCAAATAACATCACCTACCAATAAACTCTTAAAAAATTCCACATACTTCCTTCAAATATCTTAAACAAGAGATTCGAATTTCACACATAAATCCTCCATTAGATTCCCAATTAAATTAATAAAGCAATAATCTGACCTTTTTCATTCATGGGTTAATTTGACACTAAAACTAACAATTAAAACCAAAAGTCAAATAGCAATTTAAACCAACTTGAGCCTCAAATCTTCAATTATCAATCTTTATAACTAAACCAAGCAACAAAAGAAAAGAAAGTTCCAAACTTTCTCAACATCCAGATAGAAACACACAGAGATGAAAAGATTACCTTCGTAGCCAATTGAGAAAAGCTTCCCATAATCCCATCTTTTCAGTCAAGAATTTGAGAAATAGGGTTTGGAATTGAAGCTTGAAGAAGAAGGGGAAAAAATAATGATTCGTAATTGTTTGGTACAGAGGAGAGAAAATAGAGAGACGCGCGGTATGTTGTAGCTGTTTTTTCTTTCTTAATAATTGTTATTTATTTTTCCTTTTAATGATTGAAATCCAATTCCCTCCCTGTTTCTTATAAAAATCGAAGCGCCAGTTAATAGCAATCTTTCCACGCGCTATGACACGGAAAGTGGAGGTCTTAACCGATTACATTGTTTGTACGGTGGAGGATCTAGTTGGTGAGGTATATGCACGCGCTTGATGTGAGGTGAGTTGAAGTGAAGAGAGACGGTGTGGAGTGTAGTCATACCGAAAACGATTACGTTATGGAGAAGTGCAGAGGATTTTGCTTCTTCTTTCACTTGTGTAACGGGTTATATATTTTTATGTTATATTTTTTTATAATATATTTTTGGTTAAAATAATAAATTTGTGTAGAATTCCTGTGACGTGCAAGTTTTTTATAAAATATATAAATTTTAAATCGATATAAATTTATCTGTTTAATAGGTTTTAACGAAATAACCAACATAAAATTATCATAATCTTTAAAAAACCAAGAAAATTATCATAATAATTAAAAAAATTAATCATATTTTTAAATAAAATAGAAATCTGTCAAGAGTGGACTTGAACTCCTAATCTCTCGAACAGAATTTTTGTCTCCCGCCTCATAAACCCGCTCGCCCATCTCAACATTCATTCATTTTTTCTCAAAAATATATATTAAATCTATTTTTAATGTGGATTCGCTAAAAAAAAAGAGTGTTGAGAGTGAGATTCGAACTCATGCCCTCAGAGGAGACCTTAATCTGACGCTCTTTAGACCATCTCGGCTACCTTAACAACCGTTTGACTTTCATGGAAATATACATTAATAGTAGGTGTTACTGTGGATTAACACAGTAAAAACGGAACGTGTTTTATTGTATAGTTAATAATATATATATATATATATATATATATATATATATATATATATATATATATATATATATATATATATATATATATATATATATATATAATGGCACGAGAAAAACATTGTAGATTGCTACAATGTTTTTTGGGAATAGGAAATAATTATAAAAAATTAAAAATAAAAAACAATGTAACCGACATAAATTAAAATTTCAGAACGATAAGTACACAAAATAAATGGAAAAAATAAAAATGAAATCTAAAAACACAAATACATAAAATATGGATTATTTTTGTCAAAAAAAAACAAAAACACCAAATATATATATATATATATATATATATATATATATATTGGCGTGGGGAAAACATTGCTACAGTGTTTCCCCCCACTCCTATTATATATATAGTATTTTTTTTTTTGTAAAAACAATTAGATAGAGAATTTTTTTAAAAATATTTGTATAGTTTAGAATATTTAATTTTAGATAAAAGATTTTATGTATACATATAATTAAATAAATTAAAAATTATATGTGCTATATAAAAAATATTAATAACTAGAAATAAAATAAAATAAATCTCCATATAAAAATATTAATCCTGCATGTTTTTAAGATTTTTTTATTAAAATGTTCTTGGCTCTATATTTTTATTAAGCTTTTTTACTAAATATGTTTATCAAGCAATATTAAAAATTAATAAATATATTAAAATAATAAAATAATTATGCAAAGATGCATATATTAGAGATATTATATACAAAAATGTGTATTTAAAAAGAAAGTTTGTCTCCACAAAAAATAAAAAAAAGATTATAAATAAATCAAAAAAAACTTTTAAAAAACTAAAAATTTCAACAGAAGGGGTATTGATAGAATATATTTGGGATGATAATTGATTTTTTTAATTTTGAAAAGTAAAAAGGATTTAGTATCTATAAATTATAGAGTACTAAACTTTAAAAGCAACCATCTATCTTCTACATGTTTGCAGCTTTGTTTTTTTTGTCTGCGATAGCGAATGAGAGGATGCATTTTGCAAGGGTAATCATCATAACTTTTAGTTTTATATATTGATGGTCTGATAATGTGATTCAAATTATTTTAAAAATGTTTCATTTTTGTAGAAAAAACATTAAAATTGTGTAATCTAAAAAAATAATTTAAAATATTTTTTTTTAAAACAAGGTTGAGAATAGTTCTATGTTAATATGAATGTATTCGATCATGAAATAATTAAATAAATCAAATATATAATTTTGCTAGCACAAGTTGAATCAACTAACAAAAACTAAAAGAGATGTAGTTTTTATAGTGCATCACATTGCAATAATTGCTTTTTTAATCCATGTCTCGTTTCCGCATCTCATTATAATATGTTTGGTCTATAAAAGACCGGAGCATCGTAATTTATTATAATTTTTAAAATATAATATAATAAATAGTAATTGTTAAATAACAATCAAAATCCAAGAGTGCAGTATCTTCGACCGAGTTCTAAATATAATTTTATATTCATTTTCTAGGAAGAAGAGAGTATGCGCGTTTGACATTTCTTCTGGATGAAATTTGATTTTTTTTATATTTTAAATAAATATATTTTTATGTGTGTTTAAATTATTGTGATGTATTTATTTCAAAATAATTTTTAAAAAATAAAAAAAATATTATTTTGATGTATTTCAACACAATAAATATAATTGTATATATAATATTACATGATTATGCTTTCGTTTTTTCTCCACGTCGATGCTTATCTTTTCAATCGTGCATGTAGTGTGTTTCTTTTCAGTTTTCACCGTCTCAAATCAATCACGAGAAAAGACCCTTTTCACTATTTTCAATTTATAATTCCTTTTTATTTATTTATTTATTTATTTATTTAAAGTTTAGATTTTTTATACAGTGTAATCCATGCCTAGAGTATACATCGATCTCTCAGTAAATAATCTTATTGTTCCTATCTAGCCTTGTTTAAGCTATTTTTTACTTTAAAGGTAAATTCTATTGGGATTATTTAAATTCTTAATTTTCAACGGAGCTATATTTTTTAATTTAAAAAAAGTGATGTGCATAAAATATTACCATGACGCAAGACGTAATGGTCCAAGCAACTAATAAAAAAAACAAATATTATGAATTTATAAAACCCAGCCCTAGTTTTTTTATTAACATGCTTTGTCAACTTGCATGTATTTTACTTAATTTTACGGATTTTGAATTTAATAATTTTAATTTATTCATTAAAGAAATAGGATCAGGATCCACTACAATTTAATTAGATTAAAGAAGTATGATCTGGATCCACTATAATTTTAATCAGATCCCGACCTTCTGAAAAGGAAATAAGAAGAAAAAAATATAGTTGAAGCAGCGGCAGGTAGAAGGATACCATTGCGAAGTACGTATGCCATGACGTCTTGGAGTAGTGGAATGATTTGGTTGGCAGTTATCACATTCTCCAGGTTGTTCGATCAGCGGACCGACCACTACGTGGTGGTAAGTGACTGGCCCCGACATGT
Organism: Salix exigua; assembly: GCA_032356905.1. Classification (NCBI taxonomy): domain Eukaryota; kingdom Viridiplantae; phylum Streptophyta; class Magnoliopsida; order Malpighiales; family Salicaceae; genus Salix; species Salix exigua. Next base: position 8,442,405 of record CM063596.1, read on the forward strand.
TCCACGTCATTTTTTATCGAGAATTTAAAATTTGGACTTTTTAAATATAAAAATAAATGAATAATTATTTAAGTGTTTTAATCATCTCAGTAATTCGTCGTCTGCTAGTTTCATTCAATACCAAGTTAAATTCACGTGAGAGCCTGTCATATTTTCTAATTAAATGCTGACGTGGCTGTTGTTAAACTGACATGTCAGCATGTTGATAGACACACACACAAACACTACACTTTGTGTTGTAATCAAGTGTCTGTACTTTTATTTTTAATATCCGGGTATATGTTAATTATTTTTATAATTGTATGTTTGTACTTTCGAAAGATTTTCAGCTGGGTGCTTCTAAATTTCATGTTCTTATATTTTCATCACCATTCTATCATTTTAGCTCGTAATTTTAATCAAACATGTTCTGATAAAAGATTTTGAAGAGGATATTGATTATCAACTGGGTATTTCCGGACAATCAATGAGCTGCGAACTGATCTGTTTTCATTTTAAACTCTGTTCTTACTTCCATGTCGCAGAGACCATATGTATAACAATAAAGGAGAAACTAATAGAGCCTGAACTGAGAAACAGTGTCAGTATGCCACTCGAGGTACGGAGTTGGTGGCGCAAATGCCATGATCGAAGATGGCAGCCATCATAGCATTTGCAAAACAGCTTCTTTTTTCGCTTTTGATGCGCTCCAAGTCTATAATCAATTTCACTGATGAAAGTTCATTGCAACGAGAGATTACATGATGGAATAGTGATTTTGGTCACAGATGGCTGCAAATTTCTCATTATCTTCCTTAATAACTCTAATAGTCATTGATCTATAGAAAAGATGAATGACTGTTAATTATGCTACCGTGAAAATAAAAGGATTCCTAGCAAAATCTCTCAACATTACAAAAGTCTAATTTTTGTCCACGCAAATGAAAAGTGAATCAGAAACTGGCCGTGCATTGGAACAAGTCCCTGCTGCTGCTGCTGCTGAATGAACTTCCAAGGTTTGGTTTGGTAACCAGATGGAGGGTTATTTTGATTGTGCGACTCTGAGAGAAGCCAAGCAAATCTTTACACTCCTCAAGATCAGCATCACAAGTCAAAAGAATTGACTCGTGATCATTGTCCAAATACTTGAGACCAATTCTGCTGAAATCATCTATATCAAAACGCTTTGCGATCTCTCGTTGCAAGTCCCTGAAACCCCAATTTGGTTGCAAGCTGAAACGGATATTTTCATCTCCAAAAGTGGCTTTAATTCTGAAGGAACCTCCATCTCGTAAACACTGGCTATTACTTATCGGTAGGGATGCTAGAGTCTCCAGATTTTGATGCTGGCCTGATGTTTCATTGCTTTTGGCTCTATCAAGTTTCTCCTTATTCAAGGAGTGTAATTCTGACTTACTGCATGCTCTCTTCATCACCTCGACAGGGTCTTCTACAGCTAAAGCTTGTCCAGTGCTCAAGCCATTGACGGTGCTGGTAAGCTGCCTTTTGCCATTACAGATGAACACACCAGAATTCTGACCATTCGACGAGGACTGGGATTTTGAAACAGGGCCTTCAGGGCTGAACAGGTGATTTATAGGTTTTGGTTCCTTAGGGTAGTCAGTTATCTTGAATGGTGAAAAGGGATTCTGCTCAAAATATCCAGGGGAGCTCAATTCTGGGAAGGTACTATAAAAGGAATCAATTTCAATTAGTCCTTGAGCTCCCATGACAGAGTCAACTACAAGTTGGAGTTTCTTCAAAGAGTGGTTAACCTTCTTGATTTTTCGTGAAGGCCAACGATTGATACCATATTGCCTGCACATCCTTTTCAGAGTGGTGGGGCAAACTGCAATTGAAAAAAACTGTGTAAGCATTTGTTTGTTCATTAGGCTAGAGCGAAAAAAACTGAGTAAGCACTTATTGGTCTGCCAGGCTAAAGTGCCGCCTCCATAAATTATCCTTAAATTCACACACGCAAGAACAAAATGAAAAGAAAAGAAAAGAAAAGAAAATGAGATCCAATTGTAATTGCATATTTTCGTACCACCAATACTTTTAGCAGCATCTTTAAGGCTCCCGGCAAAGTATTTTCGAAGAACTTGCAAGCTTATTGTCTTCTCTGTCTTGGTCTGTCTCTTCTTGCCTGTTTTTCTGCTGCCTAATAGGTGACTCCAAGGAACAAAAGACTCTCTGCCACTTTCAACAGTACAGCGTTCAGGGTTTTGCTGAAGCTTCCCAAAATCTGAAAATTCCTGCTCTTGGTACAGGTCTAAATCATTGTTATCCGAGTCGGTCGTCTCTTGGAACGTCTCTTCTTCCTCAGGTTCTTGTTTCAGACACTCCCATGATTCACAGAATTCCGGGACGAATTCAACGCTTTCAAATTGAGAACCTTCGGAGTGTACTGGAGATGTGATGGTCTCAGCAACATGTTCCTCGGTTTCAGGATAAACTACAGGTGGGTTTTCAAGTGAGATGTCTGTTTCTTCTTGACAGGTCAGATGATGTGAGTTTATACTCAGATGACCAGACCCCATAAAAGGCACGTATTGTGAAGGGTCACACAGAACATTAGAGATGGAAGGTTCAGACTCCAAAAAGTTGACTCCATCAGCTCTCTCCCACCAATATCCTTGAACCAAGAGTTCGTCTATGAGATTCAAGTCCATGAAAGTGTCTGAGGTGGTCCTGAATATTGGATTTGTCATGAAGGCACCATGGTCCATACCGATCTTGCTTAAAATTTGTATTTAGCACAACCTATGAAATCCAAATTGCAAAAAATTGTCACGATCCAGAGCACCACGGAACAGTAAAGATGAAAAATAAAAGGAGGGACTTCCAGGAATAATTGTTATTGCTTCTATCCAAGAATCCGATATGATCAAGCCGCAGAACCATGGCTTCAACTAAAATTGTCTTGTCAACTGCAATCACAGATGGATCAGAGGCGGAAACCTAACAGAGTTCTATGGCAAACTAACACAGAGGGACAATAAGTAAACTAGTTTGATCATAAGTACATGGCCTCGAGACTTGCAGGATTTTATAAGCCGAAAAGAAGAGAATGGACACAGAGAACACAATACACGGAGCAGTTGGTCATATAAACCAAGAAGTGAAAGAGGTAGAGGAAGTGAAAGAGGTAGGGGAAGTACCTCACTTTATGAAGATCCTTGATACCTAGTTTCTTGATGCAGTAAACCAAATCCAAGAAAATGATGCTGTGAAGGAAAGTCGGGGGCTTTTCTCTGGATAAGATCCCTTCACAGATCCTGAATATGAGAGTTTATTCTCCTCTTAGTTGTGACACACCTCTAGTTATAGCAATCCCGAGACTAGCTGTGCGCGTGCTAATCAACGCAGCCATCCTAAATTTAACCGTGTAAATATTTCTACAGCACGAACATTTTCAAAGATCAGTGAAAACGAAAACTTTGGATGTTAAAAAAAGATTATTGACTAAAGTTATATTGAATGTTCATTGTTTCTCTTTTCCATCTTATAAGATTCCTTGCTGCACTGTCCACCTCTATTTTAGCATGTATTCCACTAATCAAAGCAAGTTGCCCCAGCTATTTCAGCTTATTTTAGGCAGTATACTGGTTTTTTAGTAAAGGGTTCATGATAGCTATATTTAATCTGACTTTTTCTATAGAATTAGTTCAATGGCTTGTTGGGCCCATGCAGAATCTTTCAGAAATCATCCCTCTCTGCTTCTGCAATGTCCCTTCGCTTCATCGAGTCGCCACATCTTAACCCATAAGATAATCCAAGTGGAATCCTCATGTTTCGCGACTTTGAGATTCCAAAGAGGATAGAGAGGAAAAGGTGAATTGTTCTTCTTGGGTGGTGCATCCTGAATGCTCATTGCTTGCGAAAACTGGCATGGCCTACATGTGTGCTTTGAAGGAGACATTAAAAAAAATATCCTTCTAAAAAAATCGAAGTAAGAACAAAACCATTCATCAAGATGGACAATTAGTTTAGCGATTCCAGTGATTTGGTGGCGAGTCAGCATCAACATCATAATATATCAAACCAGTGACTATTTAGCTGAGGTAAATAGCCTACTCCAGCTGCATTTCTTGCGCAGACTTTTTTGTTCCAAATTGTAGATTCAATGATTCTTGAGCAACGCAAGTATATGCAATTGGAAACTGATTATATATTTTCTTAAGGGTTTTGATTAGTCATCCAAATGGACCATATATCTATTTAATACAGCAGGGCCAACGAATAACGGTTACGTGCTAACCATAATCACACATTCTTTATATTATATGCTCTTTTCCAGCTTAATTAAACCAATAAGTTATGTCTGTTTGTTGGTGTAAAGCATGGTAAGTGGCGATTAGTATCTGCATAATGATGTCAGGTTAGGATTTCACCACGGTTCTTGTGAACTTCAATAATTATTATTTTCTATTAAGGCTGACCACCCACTTGCATTTGAGCAGTGTATATATACATACTCTACGCATACAGATCCTCCGCCAATGGTTTCTCTTCTCTAACATGGGCTAATTGTCAGATACAAACTGTCACTGGGCCCTTGTCAGTATTCAATGTATACTAGCTAGATCTACCTCAACATGGTAAGCTTCCATTTGAGTCCTAGAAAAATAATAAATATTAAGCCTCTGACGGTGAAGGGAAGAGTAAAAGTTGTGGTCATCAGGTTTCATTCATTGGAGCAATTGAGCTGGTGTATAGCAGGATTCGTGTTCTTAAAGAGGCAAGACTTATAAAATGTCATTCTATTTTTTTTCCTGATGTGCAGACCACATGCCATCCAAAACTATCAAATGTCTCCCGGGCAGATTTCTGGCAACTGATGTTTAAATGCATGAGCACAATTGGAATCTAACTTCACTTCACACTTTCAAGAACTTGCCCCGAAGGAAAACGAAAAAAAAGAAGATCAGAGGTAGGGCCAACCCTTTATGATTGTGGTAGTTAGACTGCTTTTTATGCCACTAAATGATGATATTGCAAAAGCATTACTTTAAAAGTACAATTTATTGCAGTACAAAATCCAGTATCATAGATGGAGGACTCAATCAGTGACACGAAGTACTATAGTTTCTTGAAATTTGTCTTCTTTTACCTTAAAGCGTGATCTAGTCAACAAATTGGTCACTGGGTGTTCGACAATCAGATTGTAATCACCTTTAAATAGTGAAGCTTCTGCAAATCCTTTACCATCTGCTATGACTTTCAGAGTCCTAGTTCTCCACTCTGCGATCAGCTTATCAACAACATTCCCTGATGGAGTATTCTTGAAATCCTTATCTGTCAGGGTTGTAGCGCTGAAACCAGCTACCTCTGGACCAGCAAAAATGATTATACCTTGAACAGCAGGGTGAGAATAACCTTCCCTTAGTATGCTCTCTAAGTATTGTGCCTGTCAATGAACGAATGTAACAATCTTTCCGGTTAAAAAATGGTTGGTCCAGTAAAATCATACGATCCAAGGAAGAAAATTTATAGATAGCCTATCTAGCAGTATATTTGGAATCGAAACTTTCATGCAGAATGGCTAATTAATGAAGTTCAGATATGCACTTGCAAAACTATGCCATACCTGATTAGGGCCTTTTTGGACATCGACTTCTGTAAGCCATATAGGCAATCCTGTTGATCCTAGAATGTCCAGTGCAGATCTCATGTAAACAAGGTTTGGAGGTCCAGAACTAAAATGGCCTTGTACTCCTATTCCTAACAAGATACCTTTGATTCCAGGATACGACAGAATCTCTTTAATTTTCTTTACATAGTTTACTGGACTTGCAAGTATCTCTTTACTGTATTCAATGGTATTATATTCATTCAAGAACATTTTCGTCTTTGGATCAAACTGGTAAGCTCTCAAGTAATATTCTGACGAAGCATTTCTGCCAAGCTTGTCCTCGTAGAAACTGAAATGCATATTCTCATTCATGACATCCCACGCAATCAGTTTCCCCGAGTATCTTCGAACGACTGAATCCGTTCTTTTTGTCGCTGCTAATCTTAGTTCACTGGGAGAAAGATTTTTGACCCATTGAGGCTGCATCTTGGGGTTATCCCATAAGATGTTGTGGCCTCTTACAGCAATGCCATTCTTTTTGGCAAAACTTAGCATGGCATCTGCAATTGTATAATTTTCATGACCTTGTTCTTTCTCGGTGCTGTACCACTTCATTTCATTGGTGAATGTAGTGAGCTTGAATCTTGAAGCAAACCACTTCTGGTAAGCGCTGCTTGTGAGGATATTATGATTCATACCGCATCCAAACGGGAAACCTGGCCTGGTTTGCTTGATAGAGACCGCAGCACCACTCAACGCAGTTCCATTGGCATAAACTACCTGAAACCTCACCTTACTTTTGCGCACCTGCAGAGTCCAAATTCGAACTGGAATATTACAGATGCAGTTTACTGCATGCCATTATAGACTTCTCGACAGCATATAAACGATTGATTAGTTAACATTAACTTGACTTCTGAGAAACAAGCTATAGTATTCCAATTAGACAAAGAGAAACTGATCTCAGATCTTTCATGTCAGTTAAAGGTAGTTAAATAAAATGCTAGTCTCAAAAGTAGTCAATTCTTCATTTCATTTACCTCCTCGATGCTTTTGTCCTGGTGAGATCTCCATTGCTGGGCTGTAAACGGTTGGAATGAAACATTGTCTATCCATACCTCCACTCTTGTATTGTTGCACTATATTGACGAAAGAGAAGAATTCTTTTAGTGTTAAAGAATAATATAAATCATCTAACAGTTTAGCTCTTAGTGAGACAGTTTTTTAAAATGATATCAAAGTCTTGTTAATCCAGTGATCACGAGTTCGAATCTCACCATCTTCATTCTATTTAATAAAAATTAAACATAATGTGGGCTTTTGTAATTTTCGTGTTAGAAAATAATATAAATTATATTATGAGACTACTTAATATTTAGTTCTGTAGTTCCAAAAGGATTCTGCTAGATGGTACCTCTAATACTCCTGCACGACTCTGCTAAAGAATCTCACACCAAATTGGAGCAAAGTTCGATGCTATTTAATGAGAAATTGACATAGATTAGATGTAATAAGCACGTTACCACAAAGAAAATCTCAACCGGGCCGGAAAGATGCGCAGTCATGCCACCTTTTAGCAAAGACCAACATCCATGCTTAGCTACAACACTGCCACCGCGTATCCATTCGCCATGAGTGGTTTTAAACATTGCATCCACAGTCTCACTTCCTTCACTGATTTGGACCCAAGCTTAAAAGTTCATTCCAGTTAAATTTTGCAAGACTGACATGTAAATTGTAGAGAAACTCTGTAAAACTTGACAGGTTGAGGAAAGAGATATACCAGAAAAACTATACAGATTTGTCTGCAGGATTTGAACCTTTTGCGAGATGCTGTCTGACGGCTGCGATCTATTGTATGCCACAATGAACATATTTCCTTCCTTAGACACCCCTTCTCTCATTGCTCCATTTCCAAACACGGTCCACCCTTTGATGCCACGCCTAAATTCAGGATTAACTAGAATGCCTCCTTCGTAGCTATATTTCTGGGGTCTGGCCAGGCACTGTGTGACAAACTTTTCAGTCCAAGGGTCTCAATTCTATATCCATTCAGACCTTTCTATAGAAAATTCAGATTACTTTAAAACTTAGAATGAATTCTGAAACGAAACTGATGCTAACCCTTGCCCATATAATTAAGAACTACTGTTAGCATTTTTTTTCTTAGTAACCTAAAGGCTAAAGATCAGTTGCAATTTCTGAAAGGGAGCAGATTGTGGCTCCAGTGACTTGTGCCTGCCAAGATTTATATGGTTTTTTTTTTAGTTTGTGAATTGAGAATTTTAATCTTGCCTCTGTTGTCGCAGAATAGTCATAGAAGAAAGCACGTGTCAAAAGCCCTGCATCAGTTGAAAAGCAACTTGTTAGTTGTCGGGGGAAAATAGGTTATCTACAAAAACACCCTTAACTTATAGGATAGCTATTGATGTTGCCCTTGAACAATTTCACCCTTCAATTTCACCCTTGACGTTATCTGAGTGTTTTCATCTATGCCCTTTTGTCCACTCATCTTTCAAATCAATTAACATAATATGCTAAATGCCACGTCATGATTCTAGAATCTAAAAACAGAGATATAATCATAACCTAAAATCCATTTTTATATTATTTTGTTATATAAAATCTAAATGGGAATCATGTTAATATTTTCTTCACATACAAAGCATTTTACAAAGACAAACGGTAGAAGATCAGGAACCTGAATGCAACAAAACGCACGAGAGCATTAACATGCAAGCTTCTGCGAATATCTTCATCTTCTCACAAATCAACAGGCCTTCCCTGAAAAATATTCAAGTGATAAGATATGGATTTGATCCACATCGCTAATCGATGAACATGCATTACGTGTAAGATTAGCAGAAAAAAACCCTAATCCTCGCAGAGAAAGATAGCTAATGCATGCGAAGACTGGCGATGTTGAAACTTGAACACAGTTGCATGAAGAACATGAGGACGATCCCTCATTAAGAACACTTGATTTCACAGGTGCGGCATGCGTACCTTTCACCAAGAGATGCTGCAAACTGGAAGGAAAAAAGATGGAGGTGCGGTAGGCTGAATAAATAGAGTTCTCCAGACAAAAAAAGAAAAGGGAATCCATGAATCAGAGGCAGGACAGGCAAGAAATATACAGATACTGATTAGAGAGCAAAAAATCTCTCCTGCAACTTCCAAATATGGAGTAAGGACATCAAGTCGTTCCTCGAGTTGAGAGAACAGATCAACATATATGTTTTGAATTCAAATCCAAACAATACATTCACCAATTAGAAAGATAATGAAGTCCCATATCATAAGATTTTGATTGATTAAAGATTATGATTTGTTTCCATAATATTTTGTTTTTACTTTATACATGCCTTTTAGTTGGTTAATAATAGAAATCATTAAACCGTGAGGTTTTCATGGTAGCAATCTACAATGTTGTTTTCAATTTAGTTTTCAACCTTTGCTTCTATTCAATTGCATCCTTTTATGTCCAAATTCATGACCAATTTATAAAAAAATGTTAAGGATGGACAAGATGAAAACTAAAAAGACCAAATTTTGATTTATATTTATCTCTCGAATTTATTTTTTCAGTTTGGTATTTTATTATTGTTAATAATATTTTTTTTCATTATTATCGTAGATAAATCTCAATTTACTTAGTTAAATTCATGCACAAGCTTTTTCAATCTAAAATTATATTTTTCTTAACAAAAGTGTTGAAAAGGGCTACATATTTATTTATTTTTATTGAAAAATGTATTATCTAACTCACTCACAAGCCAAATAGCTAATATGATATCCTATCAATATTTTTTTTTTTTTTATCATAAGAAATTGAATAACACAAGAAAATTAAAAAAAAAAAGTATTTTTACAATCTAATCAAAAGATATCTAATGGTATTCAAGATGAGAAAATATAAATTGATGAAGTTATTCGAAACTTAGCATAAAAATTAGATTTTCTATAAATCGTAAGCATCAGCTGATGGATTGTTAAGTGTGAGAAGCATATCCTGTCTACCTAATAAACTAAGATATTTTTAGACGATCATGAGAGCTAACTTTAGAACTTGAAGTGTAATGTCGTAGGTGTTTAAAAAAGATGGAAGGAGGAGAAAAACCTAGCCGGGTCAGGCTAGGTATGATTGTTTGGGCCCTGGTACAAAACGGCATAGTATTGGTGATTACCATGCCATTGCAAGACTAGCATTTCTAGCCGTTCATGGCAAGAATTTCTTCATGTGAAAATCATGCTTGCTCATGAACAAATCTCATGTATGGTTCATATGACATGTATTTCTAGTGCTACTCGTTTCTTTTTCATCATTATCCAGTTACATGCTGACATATTTAAATATATATATACACACACACACATCATAGTGGTTAATTCCGTTCCATTAAAAAAACGAGACAAAATAGCGTCGTTTTCGTCTCAGTTTTAATTCCGGTCTGTTCAGGAACGCCTAGGTTCTGTTCCAGGTTCAAAATCTATTTTTTTTTATTTTTTAAAAAATATTTTTGACATCTATACATCAAAATAATTTTAAAACACCAAAATATTTTAAATAAAAAAATCAAAATTTAATTATGCTTGTTAAATTAATATTTTATTATTTTCATATATATATGAATAGTACGACACCGAAACGCTCCGAAACCGGAACGTTCCGTTCCAATCGAAAAAACCGAAATGACGACCGAAACGGTATTAACAACTATGATATACACTTATCATGAAGACATGCTATAAATATACATAATTTCATTAATTTCTACGTTGTGGGTTTTTGTTGAGCAATGAATAGTGAAATGTCAGGGATGAGTAGTGATCAAACAGTGAAACTGGTTTATTTTGGTTGAGCAAAGTTCTTGGGCGTAGGTGATCAATGAAAAAACTTACAGACAAAAACAGGAAAAGCTCCGCTAACTTTAAGGTTAAGGTGGTAGCTAGCTATCCAGATTCCAGAGCCAGTTACAGAATTGTCACAAATAAAACAGAACAGTTAACCTAATTCAGAAGCTCAATGACCAATGCTAATATTTGTCTTAAAATTACAAAAGGGATATAAATTAGCGGTGTTAAGGAGAGAACTCATGCGTTGATATGAATAAAAGTAGTGCCTTTTGTCACCCTGTGGCTCAAAGTAGATGAGCAATTAGTCACAGGGTTTTTGATGGTGATGTTATAATACCCATGAAACAGGGACATTTCAAAGCATCCCTCGCCATCGGATTTAGTTTCTGTAGGTTTAGTTCTCCATTCATCAATCAGTTTGTCCACAACATCTCCTGATGCGGTATTTTTGAAGTCCTTGTCGACTAAGGTTGTAGCATTGAACCCGGCGGTTGCTGGCCCGGCAAACATTATAATCCCTTGAACAGCATGATGGCAATAAACTTCCCTCAGTATCTGCTCCAGGTACTCTGCCTGCCCACCGAGAAACAGTTGTTAGCATCTAATTTCTGCTACGTTTTTTAGACTAGTTGGAAACCTGAAATCAGTAAACAGCATTGATAGAATACATCTGGGATTATTTTTTATATTCGTTTGAAGAGCAATTATAATACCTGATTTGGTTCTTTCACGACATCCACTTCAGTAAGCCATATAGGCAATCCTGTTGAACTTAGAATGTCCAAAACAGATCTCATGTAGGCAAGGTTTGGCTGGCCAACACCGAAATGACCTTCCAAACCAATGCCAGCCAATATTCCTTGGTTTCCAGGATATGACAAAATTTCGTCTAGTTTCTTCATGTAGCTGATTGGATCCACATCTTCATCATTGCTATATTCAATGGTACTGAACTCGTTCAGGAACATTGTTGTCCCGGGATCGAGCTCGTAAGCTCTTTTGAAGTACTTGGAAGAAGCTTCTTTGCCAAGTTTATCCTCGAAAAAGCTGAAATGCAGATTTTCATTTATTACATCCCAGGCAATTAGTTGCCCCGAGTATCTTGAAACCACTGAATCCACTCTTTTTTCTGCAGCTTTCCTTAATTCATCTGAAGTAAGATTCTTAACCCACTCTGGCTGGTACTTTGGATCGTCCCATAAAATGTTGTGGCCTCTTATAGAAATGCCATTTTGCTGGGCAAATTTTACCATTGTATCTGCAACAGTATAGTTTTCTTGTCCTTGTTTTGGCTCATTGCTGTACCACTTCATTTGATTGGTGAATGTAGTATACTTGAATCTTGAAGCGAACCAGTTCTGGTAATCTTTGCTGTCAATAATATGGAAGTTCATGCCACATCCAAATGGAAACTCTGACCTGGTTTGCTTAATGGAAACAGCAGCACTGTCCATCGCAGTTCCGTTTCCATAAGTTACCTTGAATCTCACCTTGCTCTTGCGTTCCTGCGGGATTAAATTTAACTCTGGATTTGATCACGACGTAGATTCTATTGAAATAACATGGATATGTTTTCTCCATGCAAGGTCATATGATTTGTTTCATCTTGGTGGCTATAGATTTTCACTTGTACGGTTTTGTGTATAGTTTCTCAAGATTTCTGAAGCCATGCCATAAACAAGCAATGCAACTAGATTTGAAATACCTTATCTATCTTCTTATCTTGCTGGGCTCTCCATTGCTCCAAGGTGAATGACTGTAAGGATACACTGTCCACCCATATTTCAGTTGCTGTGTTTTTGCTCTACAATGAGGGAAAAACAAGCATATCATTGAATTCAATTTCAAAGAAAAAAAAGCAATGAATTAGATCTCGATGCCCTTGCACTGTTAGGAAACTAGAATTCATGCACTCTACCTCAAATAGAATACCAGCATGGCTAGTAAAGTTTGCAAATATACCACCTTTTAACAAAGACCAGCATCCCTTCCTTGCCAGAACTCTACCACCAATTATAAGTTCAGTACGAGGAATTTTGAAAACAACAGCTACCCTTTCACTTCCTTTGTTGATTTGAATCCATGCTGAAATTTCATTCAAACTTTTCTTTTAAAAATTCTGAAATAGATAATCAGTAACCTTCATGGGTTTGTTTTCTCTCATTTTTTGTATTGGTTGCAGGCGATATCCATAGTTCTGTGTTTTCCTTTTGTAGGAAAAAGCGACAAATTTCTTTTTTCTAAAAACAAAATCTTAAACTTGAGACAGATGGGAAAGCTTGGAAAACATACCAGAGAAGCTGTAAATGAGACCTCTCCTTAATTGGACCTTTTGGGAGATACTATCTAGTGATTGTGTTCTGTTATACGCCACAATGAATCTGTTTCCATTCCTTGAAATTTCTTCTTTCATTGCCCCTTGTCCATATACAGTCCACCCATCCATGCCATGAGTAAAATCTGGATTAGCTATTATCCCTCCTCCATCTTGAGCTGCCTCAGGCTCTATCAAACACTGGTTGGCATTACAAGAATATTAGTTTAAATTACCATCGCAAGCCTTGGCCTTTTTTTGTTGTTGTAGACTAATATGAACAGAAGCCTGGGTAGAGAAAAGATAGTCCTCGGTACCTGTGTTCTAGCATTATAATCAGAAGAAAAGGCATGGCATATCCTATGCTCTGCATCAATCAGTGAAGAATATGGTGGTAAGAATTAATCAATTCATTATTTCATACCAAAAACAACTTCCAAGATTGACAGCCAAATATAGAGATATAAGCCTGAGTGAGTGAGTGAGAGACCTGAACCCAGAAAAATGCATAAAAACAGCAAGATCAAAGCTTCTGCTAGTATCTTCATTTCCCCAGAGACAGGAGCCAAAAAGCTATCACTGAAACATATAATGCACAGTGGGGAGAGCTGCCAGTCCAGATCATTTGTTTTTCTATTTCTTGAGAACTCAAAAACAAATGCAGCTAAATGTACGATACCAAGATGCCCAGATCTTTTTTAAAATAAAAACAGACAATGAATGGCTGTCAAAAGCACTGCAAGAACAACATGCTACAGAACTGTTGCCAAGTCCATTCTCAAAGAAAGAATAAAGGAAAAGGACAAGCATTTGCAACCTGGGTACTGGACAAAGTTCAATCGCTGTAACTTCCATACTTTCCAAGCTGGCTCGTGAAACTTATCTGGAGTTTATTGTAAAGAAAGTTGCTAGTTTGGTGCTAAGGGACAAAAGCTAAGAAAGGCTAGATGCTTATGAATATTATTTCAGAGACACGCGGACAGAAGCTGTTCCTTCAATGGCATGACAACAAAATATGGGGACTGCTTTGAATTTTGTTTTTTCAGTGTCCTCCATTTCTCATTTCCCCCATTCCTTATTGTATTTATTTTGAATTGTGAACTACAAAGTAGTGTCTTCACTGTAACATTTTTTAAGTTGGAGGACGAGAATGAATTTCTGGTCAAACTTTATGACTCCATGTCAAAATGTATACGGTGCATTGCTGCAAAGACCATTGACTGACCTGTGTTGTAGATATGATTCAAGCTTATTCATTCATGAGTAATGTGCATATTGTGCATGCGTTCACTATAAATTTTATGGTATTTAAAAAGTAACAGAAATATTTTATTATATTTACTTTTAAAAAATAAATAAATATGTATATACAAGAAATATTAAGTGAAAATATTCTTATTATTTTTTAATAGACATGAATTTTGTTTTTATTGTTTTTCCCTTCAATCTATTTTTTTTATATAGATCTTGTAAATAATTAATAAAAGAATATTAGTTAACTTATGAAAAGTGGGTTGAAATAATTTAATTTAAAAATATATTTGATAAAAATAACTTAAAATATTTTTTATAAAATAAATATAAATCAAATTTTATATAAATTGCATATTTCTTATTCAATTTTATAATGAGTTTTTTATTTAAGTCAAAAAAAATCTAACTAAATATACTCGACAAAATAATAAATAAAATAAAAATTTTAAATTTATTTAAACAAAACCTTTTTTTTTCCTCATACTAATTCTCCCTTCACGGGACAACCTGTCGTTTCACAACAGACTTGTGGTTCACGCTTGTACATGACGTGACGTTTTCATTGCTAAAGGCACCCAGGCCCTCGGCTCTGATGTATGCTCGGTCCAGATTCTTAACAGGCTCTTCTTCTTCACCATCACGCCACTTCCATTCTTCATCTGGGCTCCCCTTCAAATTCAAGTTTCTCCTCGCAAATGGCTTTGCAGTCGTTCAGGCGCCCCTTACTTCCCCTGCTTATCCTACCATCCTTAGATTGTGTTGAGAAACTTGTTGCGGTTATATATTGAGTGTTGTTCTTCATGGTTGTTTGATTGTGAGAGTAACATTGCGACCAGATATTGATTTACTTATTGATAAAAGAGGGAGTATGTCTTCATTGGGAGAGTAACATTGCTACCAAATATTGATTTACTTATTGATAAAAGAGGGAGTACCTCTTCATTGGGTAGAAAAACTGATAATGAGATGGTTTATGCGGTGATTTATCATAACAAAAATCGGACCTGCCTTGAAACAAAGCCTCCTGCTTACATGCTTTTAGAGCGATGTTAGAAACGAGTGGAGCAACTTGTTAGGAAGAAATTGAGATGTTGAAGAGCAATTCCTTTATGTATTATCGTCCTCAGAGGAGAAATTCAGGCGAGTGATGGATTTCTTCGCCACTGCACTGAAGTTGAAAGTAAAATGATCCGTGGTTCTTCTAATCGTCCACTGTGCTTCTATTCAAGCAATAAAAAAAGGCTTCGAATCACATGAATAGACTCGAAAGATTGAAGCTTTTGCAAAATTAGCGCCTACTTGATCAGGTTTATCTAGACCCTTTACTTTCCTGCTTCTGTTGATACTATCTATACTTTCGTTTGTTCTTCTGTAATACTCTGAAGAGACGAAAAAAAAGTTTAAACATTTTTGCAAGAGAATTATCAGGCAATGTCATTAAGATTCAACAAAGGTCTTAAAATCACACTGGAGAAACATCTTAGGAATACATTATGACTGCAGTGGAATGTTCATATTATTCAGGCATTGATACTAAGATGGACAGTGTCTCTTGTGACATCTTTTGTCATCTTATAACTGAAAGCAGTTAAGGAACTGCCAACTGGGTCTTTGACAGTTATGTTGTAATCTCCGTGAAACAGCGGAATTTCAATGGACCCTTTACCATCTGCTTTTATTTCTTTGGTCTGAATTTTCCACTCACCTATCAGCTTATCCACGACATCTCCAGCTGGAGTATTGTTGAAGTTCTCGTCTGCTAGGACTGTCTTGTTGAACCCAGCGTTTGCTGGGCCAACAAACATTATAATCCCTTTAACAGCAGGATGAGAATGGCCTTCCCTTAGCACCTGCTCCAAGTACTCTGCCTGTCCAAATGAAATATTAGCATCTAGCATTAGTTATATCTTTCATCGATTGGCATCTGATTCATTAGTAACTAAAAGTAACAGAACACTTAATAGGCAATAGTTTTGTTATTTGCTTGGAAAAAAAATACAATACCTGATTCGGGTCTTTGCCGACGTCCACTTCTGTAAGCCATATAGGCAATCCTGTTGATCCTAGAATGTCCAAGGATGATCTCATGTAAGCAAGGTTAGGCTGGCCAGAGCCAAAATGGCCCTGCAAACCAATGCCTGCTGATATTCCTTGGTTTCCAGGATATGACAAAATTTCATCAAGTTTCGTCATGTAGTTGAATGGATTTGCTTTTTCATCCCTGCTATCTTCAATTGTGTTGTATTCGTTCAGGAACATTGTGGTGTCTGGGTCGAGTTGGTATGCCATTGCATAGTACTCGGCAGTAGCGTTTTTGCCAAGTTTGTCCTCAAAGAAGTTGAAGTGGAGATTTTCGTTCATTGCATCCCAAGCAATTAATTGTCCTGCGTATCTCGATACCATTGATTCTATTCTTTGTTCTGCAGCTTTCCTTAATTCATCTGAAGTAAGATTCTTAACCCACTCTGGCTGGTACTTTGGATTGTCCCAGAAAATGTTGTGGCCTCTAATAGAAATACTATTTTGTTGGGCAAAACTTACCATGGCATCTGCAACAGTGTAGTTTTCTTTACCTTGTATTTTTTCAGTACTGTACCATTTCATTTCATTGGTGAAAGTGGTGTACCTGAATCTTAAAGCAAACCAGTTCTGGTAATCTGTGCTGTTGATAATGTGATAATTCATACAGCATCCAAATGGAAAGTCTGACTTGGTTTGTTTTATTGAGAACCCTGCACCTTCTATTGCAGTTCCATTGGCATACCTTGCCTCGAATCTCACCTTTCCTAGCCTTTCCTGCAGGCTCAGAATCAACATGGAATTTGCATATTGTGATGATATTCATCAAATTTACAACATGGACTCGTTTTCGCTTTGGTAAGATGCATGATTCTTGTTCTCTTTTTTTCTCAAGACATGCAAGTTCATCAATTTAAAACATGTTGCATGCTATACCATCATTTTGATTACCTTGTCAATGCTTTCATCTTGGTGGGATCTCCACTGCTCCATGGTGAATGGCTGTAATGAGACATTGTCTACCCATATTTCTGCCTCTGTAGTTTTGCTCTACAATGAAGGAGGAAAAAAAAAACATATATCTAAATATTCTATTTGAAAGATAATTGAATCCTATTTAAATGCTAGTGTATTATTAGGAAGCTAGAATTCATGATACTTTCATGGTATTTACCTCAAATAGAATCTCAGCACGGCTTGAAATATTTGCAAACACACCGCCTTTCAGCAAACACCAGCATCCATTCCTAGCCGTAACTTGACCACCACGAACAAGTTCACCACTAGACATTTTGAATACAACAGCTACATTTCCACGTCCTCTATTGATTTGAACCCAAGCTGAAATTCCATTTTGGAGTGAAATGCAACTTAAGAAGATTTTTTTCTTCTTTAAATAAATTGAAAAGGACATACCAGAGAAGCTGTAGAGCTTTCCTTTCTCTAACCGAACCTCCTGGGAAATGCTGTCCAGTGGCTGGCTTCTGCTGTGTGCAACAATATATCTGTTTCCGTCATTTGATATTCCTTCTTTCACTGCTCCTTGTCCAAACACAGTCCAACCTTGTATGCCATGAGTAAAATCTGGATTAGATATTATCCCTCCTTCATACTGAGCTCTCTGGGGCTCTATCAAGCACTGCTCGGAAAAGTTTAGAGAAACAGCTGTAACATTTTTCTCAGTGATAATCTGGAGGGAAGTCTGGGTGGTGAAAAGTGTTTCTCCTCACCTCTGTTGTAGCAGAATAATCATAGGAGACAGCATGAATCCTGCACACTGCATCGGTAAACGACAAGTGTAAAGGTGAGAATCCTCTGAACACCATAACTCATAACAGTAAGCAGATACACATGCATAAACCCACTTAATGTTTTGTTGTTCCCTGTGATTTCTATTTAATTTACATCTTTTGTATGACATTCATTCCCCTGGCAATCGGCCTTTCTTTTTCCTGGCAATCGTGTGTTTTTGTGTGTGTGCTTGATAAAGAAGAGAGAGACCTGAGGGCAGGAAAATGCTTATATGCAGCACCAATAACCAGCCTCCTGCTATCATCTTCATCATTTCAAAGCAAAAGCAAACAAGCTTCCCTGGAATATAAGCCACACACACACCCCGAAGAGAAACATCAGTCCAAAACATTTTCATTTTAATTTTCTTTCCTGAAATTAAATATGTAGCTTATAAACCACCTAGAGCCAAAGACACGTGACCTGAGATATTAAAATTGAATTCCACACTTCCTCTTTTAAAGAACATCATTGATGCATGTAAGGTTGTCAACCTCGGACAGTGTTAATCACTGAAACTTTCTTCTGCTTGAGGGTTTGCCCGTGACACTTATTTGGAATTTCTTAGCGACGTTACTGGTGCTGTACTGGTAAGGGTATTTATTTACATTCACCCAAATACATAAATTAGGAAAAACTAATAAAATACGAAATAGTAATTTACAAGATGTCACTTATTTTAATATAAAATAAAACCAGGTCACATAAAATTATAAAATGTTGTTACTAAACATGAGTTAACTCTAAAATCTCTTAACTTAATGATTTTTTATAATCCGGGTTTAAAATTAAACCATATAAAAAGTATTTTGATGACTTGGTTATCTTGGAAGTTCAAAAACAACTTGAATGACTAATTTAAAAAAAATAGAATTTTACTTTAAAAATAATATTTCAAGATGAATTTTTTAAATATTAAAATGACAACATATTAGATAGACTCGAGCTTCACAGTTTAACCCTCGAAATTGGGTGATGAAATCTGTTATGTATAAGAACTTAATTTCTTAAGTTTTTATATAAATACAACAACAAACATAGATGCTTGTTAAATCAAGCACAATCAAATATCATGGTATTTATTTGAGATTATGATAACTTGATGAAAATTAAATAAAAAAATTATAAAAATATATTTAAAATCAATCAAATGTTAATTAATAATATTGAGAAGAGAATGATGGGAGGAAAAGGGCTGTGTATTTTTCTAATTTATTGAAACAAAAATTATCTTTTCTCACGATCGGAGTGTTGCAAACCAAAACTTTTTTTCTCTCCCCGCCATTGTTTCCAAGCGATCCTTTTTCTTGTTTCTCAAACTCAGGAAATGATACGTAAAAATATCTTGTAAACTCACACGCATTGCCATACAGGTACAGTACTTTTGGCAAATTAAACCTCTTTGATCTTCCTCTTCTTCTTTTCCGGCCTCTTTGATCTTCCTCTTCTTCTTTTCCGGCTCCTTCTGTGATCATTTATTCTGCCTCCCCTTTGCCCTTCCATGCTTGGATGGATCGACTGGCCAGCTATTGCCGAGTTGTTTGTAGTGAGTTACAGCACGTTGCCTAAAATCACATCAACCATTCATTTTCAAGATAGTGACATGCATTCATTGGCACGATAGTCCCAGAGCACGATAGTCCCAGAGTATATATATGGTGCAATCATATAGGATTTGTGATTTATAAAGTGAGTTTTAAATTTGAGTTAGAGTGTAATCCTTGTAAAAATTCCAAATATTTAGAATTTTAATTGTTTATCTAAGGCATTGGAATGGATAGATCAGAGGCAAAGGGGATGAGTTCGTGTCATCAAACTCAGGGCAGTTCTACAAAGTGGAACGAGTATGAAACCCATTGCGTTAAGATAAATACTAAATAGTGAGTTGGCTTCTCTTATCATCAAATTCATTGCTCTGTTGAGGTGTTCATACAATGTGGAAGAATCACTTGCAAAATATATATATATATATTGGTACATCCATTATCTTTAAATTTCACGACAAAAAGTCGTGGAAGATTTTTAAAGTTGAGGGAGAATTGTATCCCACTATCCTTGATGGCTTCATGGGTTTGAGTTGCATTTACCTCCTCCCCACCATTTTACTATTGCAAAATAAGTTTATGGGATACCACGTATTATTTGTTTTCAGATGAAATCTAGATTTAGGTTTGGTCCACGAAGAATTATTTATTACAGCTCACTCATTCGTTTGTTCAGCCCATAAATGTTAAAATCATATTTGATTTTTTCAAGATTTTTTAGGTCAAAAGTTACCTGATCTACATCCAAAAATATTTAGGTTTAATTTTATTTAATAACGGGTAATCAAAGCTGTTAGTGAAAGAATTACATCGGCTTTTAATTTCTAAATACTCTCTCTCTCTCTCTCTCTCTCTCTCTCTCTCTCTCTATATATATATATATATATATATATATATATATATATATATATATATATATATATATATATATATATAAAGGCTAAAGATGAGTGTTTAAGGTTAATTTCTTACAATATTTTGGATAAAAAATTGTGCAAGAATTCAGGAATCTTCTTACATGTTTTTGTTTTTTTGCTTAACTCTTTAGTTTCTTAAGCTCTATTTCATCTTAAAATTTTTATCTAAAGCTTCAAATCAGTCTTTATATAGAATGGTTATTGGATAATGTTATCTTGGTTAGTCGAGTCTTGTTTATGAATGCATCTAAATAAAGTGGTGTTGTTAAAATCATATGAGACTTATTAAAACAGTTTTCCTGCACACCAAGTGAAGGAGTAATGAAATCTTAAAAAGAAAGTGTTGATCTTTGGCAACAAAAAATAAAAACTTAAACAATTTTAAAGAATTTTTTGAATTCTTGGCAACAGATAACACAAAGCACCAATAATATCAGAGAAACAATCAAGCAGTGACTCGGTGAATCAAAGTTGTTCCGCCGGAAACAGTTGGAGCCACCGTAAGGTTACTAGTTGAGGAAGATTGATCTGTCACGCCATGGCGAATAATCTTCACACTGTAGTCTCCATGGGAAAGGGAAGCCTCGAAGAAGCCATTAGCATCTGTCACGCCTGCAAGTGAACCTCCCCACTCATGCAAAAGCTTGTCCACGACATCCCCGGTAGCCAAGTTTCTGAAATTGTTATCAGTCAAACACATCCTGTAACACCCTTGTGGACTCCATGCTGACCAAATCACTATTCCAGCAATTTTCGGGTAAGAATAAGCCTCCCTTAGAATCTGCTCCAAGTATTGTGCCTGCCCATGAAATTAACAAGAAATCATTATGGACGATTTAATTAGGGAATCTGATACAATTTTTCAGTTTCATTCTTATTTTACTGTTTAAACTTTGATTCCAAAATGATCAATCATGTTATCTATAACTTGAAAGAAGCCCGATCCCTCCTGAACAATTTGAAGATGCACTAAAAGAGGACAGATTGTCGTTTTTGCATTTTAGATCTCTTACCTGCTGAGCTGGGTTGCCTTGAACATCTACTTCTGTGAGCCAGATGGGAACATTAGCGGAAGCTAGAGTATCAAGAGAAGCTCTCATATAAGGAAGGTTTGGAGTAGAAAAGTGAGACTCTAGTCCAATTCCCATGCGCAGATTTTCATTTCCAGGAAAACTCTGGATTTCTTTCAGCTTTTGAAGATATTTAGCAGGTGAAACGGCACCATCGCCACTCTCTTCAATGGTATTATACTCGTTCAGAAACAATGTAGTGAATCCATCAGTCTTTCCAGCCCAGTTGTAGATCACTGAGGAGGCACTTTGCCCTAATTTGCTTTCAACGAAAGAAAAATGCAGATTCTCGTTAACAACATCCCATGCTATAAGCTTGCCTCTGTATCTTGTCATAATTGACCCTACCCTTGCTTGTACAGCCGTTCGAAAATCATTCGGTGAGAGTGAGTTTACCCATCCACTCTGGTACTTGGGATCATCCCAGATCACATTGTGGCCACGGACTGCTATATTGTGTTGCTTGGCAAAAGCCAGCATGGCATCCGGAACTGAATAGTCAACATGACCGCGTGTAGCTTCGGTGCTGTACCACTTCATTTCATCTTCGAATGTTGTCACTCTAAACCTTGAGGTAAACCAGTTCTGGTAGGCGGTGTTGGAGAGGATGTTCTTGTTCATAGCACAACCAAATGGGAAGCGCAGTGTCTTTTGTTGTATGGAGATCGTTACATTTGATAAGGGATTGCCTTGTTCGTCCATGGCTTGGATCCTGACCTTTTCCTCTCGAGTCTTCAACGAATATATGTATCCAATTAGGTGCAGAATTGTTGATACATAGCTAGCACGGAAAAATAATGTAATTAAATAAACGAGGAAAGATGGAACTAGCAGCGATCAACTAACCCTTTCAATGCTTTGATCTTGATGAGACCTCCATTCTTTCTCAGTGAATGGTTGCAATGAGATGCTATCAACCCATATTTCGACCGAGGTGTTGTTGCTCTACGAAAAAATACTAGAAATCGTAAACAGGTGCAGAAATAACAAGACCATAATTATGTTTTAGAAATTAGACACTTTATCAGTACCTCAAAATATAGCTCAGCATGGCCGGATGTATCCACTGTAAGGCCACCTTTTAGCATGGACCAGCACTTTGGCTCTGCCAAAACGGAACCAGCTTTTTTGAAGCCAGAATCTGTCTTGAAAATGGCTCTTACCTGAACATTTCCCTCGCTAACTTGTACCCAGGCTGCATTGGCACGAAGCACAATATTCACAGGATCAAATTACAAAAGAAGAACATAATGTTATGCAAATTTCTTTTTTTTCCTTTTTTGGAGAAGTCGCAGATACCCTTGACCCTATCTTAACCCTTGATGAAACAAAAAATGAAGGGGGTAGCCATGCATACCAGAGAAAGTATAGAGGTGGTTCTTTTTCAAGTAAAGCTTCTGTGACATGCTCCCGTGTGGATTATTCCTGGTATGAGCCACGACGTATTTGTTGCCATCAGATTCTCTGTGTTCAATTTTCGCATCTCCAAATGTGGACCATGCTTTTAGTCCATCATCTAGTTCTGGGTTAACGATGATTCCTCCATTATACTGAGGTTTGTGAGGATTTTCCAGACACTGCAATTACACCATCCGGAAAAGAGAAAATGAACTCTCTAATCACATGAAAATACGCAATGTTTTTGTGAAATAAATAAAAGTTGATTGTAGTTTGAGCTTGCCTCGAGGCTGGTCGAGTAATCATAGGGTAGACCACTGGTTAGAAGACCTGCAAACATGTAATTAAGACGTCCACTGTGTTATGTAGTGGTAGTAATTAATAAAATATCCAAGACTTGATCATGTCAAATATATAAATAGGTACCTTGTTTTCTTAATTTTTACTGAACAAATTATAACAATTACGTGGGAAAAAAGAAGGCTGATCGATACTGTGGATTTACAAGTTATGATCCTAGAAATGATGATGGTTTACAGCCGATGTTAAATAATAAATTAGGAATACTTCTTGTTCTCCCTATAAATAAATGAACAAAACACTCTCAATTAATGATCACTTGATGAAATAGAGGATGTCTCATGACTGCCTAATATTTTTTATTACTATTGATGATGGTGTTCAGATTAACTTACATGTATCTCAATTAATCTTATAAATCCTGAAATTAATTAACTGTAAATTAACTTCTAAATCTGACCGGTAGAGGTATGATCCAGTTACTAGAGACATCATGGAGGAAACAAACCTGCGAAAAGGAAAATACTGAAAAGTGGCAGAAGAAGTTGACCACCAATTCCATCTCCTGCCTTCATTATACAATAGCTATAGTGTAACCCTGAAATCCATGAGCAATCATAATTGGATTATTGTTTGGTGCTAAGCTGCGAGTTGAATTAAGAAAAAAAAATAACATAACAAAAGTTTTTAGACATCACTAAAGTATTTTCTAGAAGAATTTTTTAAAATTTTACATAGAACAAGCCAAATAAAATCATTAAATGAAATCTTTAATCAATAAAATATTGGGAAAAAATGTCAATAAAAAGAAAAAAAAATCTTGAGTCAATTAGGTTAGTTGTCTTGTTCACAAAGCTCAATAATCTCATAATAAATCATGAAGGTCAATCATCAACAAACCAAATATCAAGTAATTAAATTGAAAATGAAAAAATGGGATTAACCTGCAACATAAGTTATTAGGTTGAGATAATCTTATAAAAAAAAACAAATTAAAATTAATCATGAAGTTTCAATCCCCACTAAACTAAATATTGAAGAAAGAAATTGAAATAAAAAAAAAAAGCAATATTAAAATAAACAGTGAGGTGATGGACAATAAAAATATATGTTTTTTTTATTTTTTTAATTAGTAATTAATGAATTAATATGCATGTAAATTAGGTGAAGGAACATACATACCGAGTGATGAGAGAGTTTTCAATTCCAGAAAATAGATCTCACACACACATATATATATTAGTGTTTTGCTGAGAAGAAGCCAAAGAACCCTAATCGAATTGAGGCAAGCAAGAGATATAATTCATCCAAAAAAAGGGAAGAAACATAAAGTTTGGTAAGACGTGAAATTTATGCAGTGTGTCAAGTATTTTTCTTAAAATATATTGACCGAGCCTGATTATTTTCCCATTTGACGACCCTATATTGATTTCCATTATTTTGGTAGAATTAAAGATTGGATTTTTAATCTTTAATTACTAGAACAGTCTCTCACTTTCCATTTATCTTTCTTTTTTTCTATTTTAATTATGGAAAAAGCTAATCAACCACTCTATTTCTGTTCTCCGTCCTTTTATTTAGTGTTACGTCTAGAAAACAAATTGTATGTAGAGATGCTTTAGATTTGACAGCCTAAAATGCCAAGATGATCAGTAAATGAATGGTTGAAAATAAAGATTAAGTGCCTTTTTTAGAGTATAGTTAAAGATTGTTTTTTAAAGTGTTTTTTGTTTTCAAATATATTAAAATGATATCTTTTATTTTTTTTTTGAAATATTTTAACATCAATAAATATAAAAAACATAATTTAAAACAAAAAAAAACAATATTAAACATGCACAAAACCATGTTAGGGCAATATATAAAATGTCTTCTGCACATGATCATACATATTTTAATATTTTTTTAATTATGAGAATATATATCTTTTCTACGCAACATTAAAACTCCATAATCTGAATCAAACATGTGAATTTGCAAAAACACGCCTCCTTATTTATTTATTTTATGCCAGGTCGCCAACTTTGATAGCATTTAGCAACGTGCACAAACGTATTTCAGTGGACAATTTTTTTTTATTTGATTTTGGCTGATATTATAAATAAATTTTAAATATAACAAAATTTTATTATAATATATTTCAAAAAACAACTATGTCCTGCCCAGTGTGGCCCATTATGAAAAAAGCAGTAGGTAAGTAGGTTAATTAAAACGTGCAAGGCTCGCTTTCACCAGCATAGCTTGTGGCTTGGGGATCTGGTGTATCAGTGCATAGACTCCATGGAGTCGCGGGTTCGAAGCTGGTGAGAGAGAGCGTTGTTGTTGCTTTAAAAAGAGGTATTCTAAAATACCTTTTTTTCTATCCAAAACTCAAACAGTTGTCGGAAGTTATTGAAAAAAAGGGCACCATTTTCCTCAGAGACGCGTGCTTTTTACTTGATTAATGCATTGATAAAGCCATCGTGCTCAGTCTAATAAAATTGATTCAAGAAACTAGATCAATGGTGGGTTGGGGATTAAAGAGGTGTCAGAGATTGTGATCCCAAAATGTTTTTGAATAAAAATTAAAAAATATATTTTTATTTTTTATTTTAAATTAAAAAAATAATGTTTGTAGATTATTTTGATATAGAATTAATTTTTTAAAAAATAAAAAAACATCATTTTAATACATTTTCTAAATAAAAAATATTTTCAAAAACAATCTTAACAACACTTCCAAACATATAAAAGATAATTTAGGTTATGATTCATCATAGTTATTACTAAACAGAAATTTGATCAGGTACAGCTAATATAGCTACTACTAAAATATGTCTCTTCCTATAATTTGAAGATTATTGCTTAACATAACTGATGAATTGTAACATTGGAGCTCAAAACGCATGCTCTATAATCAACCAGTTTGAGATTGATAAATTAAAACATAGACATAAATTGCATAGACATAGACAGACTAGTGCTAGAAATACGATGCAGATTCTTAAATCTCAATAGTTGTTTGATGTGTTATCGCTTTAGAGATAAGATGGTTGTTAGAAATGGCACAAGGAATAAGCCATGTCATTATTGCAGCAAATATCTTTAACGAGACACTATCACAACATGCCTCAAATTTTGTTTTATAATACTTAGTTATTATCGTATCATAGATAATAATAATATGGTTACAGTCAGAGAGACATCTGTCAATTGCATATATAATAATAATATGGTTACAGTCAGGGAGACATCTGTCAATTGCATATATAAATACAATACGATTTATTTATTTACTTATTCTCATTGTTGCCAGTAAAATATTGAGCTACGAAACCTTCTCTCTTGCGCTGGCTATAGTAATACATAAGATAAGCTTTGGTACCGGGCTCTCCTGTGGCTTGTTGGCTTTGGGGTTACGCGCCAATACAACTGGCTGCCAAGGTTTACAGGACGGTGAGAAACTGCGAGATTGCATAATTAACCAAAAATAAATAAAGGTAATCCAAAATACCTTTTCTAACGCTGTTTCACGGCCACCTCCGGAGAAATTCTCGATCCAGGCGGATAGAAAACACATCACCTCAGCCGGGACAATCCCTGTCATGGCCAAAACTAGAAACGAGAAATGAGACTGGCAACAGCAATATGGCAATAATCCGCCTCTTCATATGGAAACACTTCAGGAAGTCTTATGAATAGAACTGCTGAGTTCAAATTCCAATTTCTTCAACAGTGCTATAGCAATTGCAATAAAAAGAGGCAAAGAAAAGAAGGCAATCAAATATGAATTTCATAGAAATCAAACAAGAATATAAATTATTAGTAGTAGTATTACAACTACTGCTGCTGCTGCTGCTGCTACTATTCCCTTTTTCTCCCTTTTGGTGCATAACTACGTCCCCCACAGAAACATTCAAAAGTATCTTACATATTTCCCGAGCCAGTTCCAGATTAATTAATACATACAAATCAAAAGAAATGAAATTCCCATCCTCATTGCGGAGGCCAAGATGGTTTCTTGAGTTAATTGATAAATTAACTGACGAAACACCAGAAGACTAATCGATTTATTTGATATCTATCAACTAGGGATGCAAGCAGCATCCTCCATTGCTAGTAATTCTCCAATACAAAGGCATCATGATTGTGAGTCATGATCGCAGCGGCAATTTTATGCTTGGAGATATCCTTCTACCTCCAAGTAAGAAATCACCTTCTCAGCCATGTCACATGGGGTACAACAATCTCCTGTGTTGCATTGTAATACTATCTGAAAAGCAATATTAAACAATAAATACCATATATTGATGATATGCAAAAATGTTACAAACTAGTAGAAGGATTACATAGTGATGCTGGTGCAAGAAACTGAGTAGGAAAAGAGAAAGAGAGAACTAGGCTTCTTCACAAGACATTGGTAAATACTAATGCGACCCAGCTACACGACTGCAACGGCAACAGAATAAAGGTGATCATGGTAAAGCTTTGTTATTCACCCTAATCTGCACCTTCTGCTATTAATATAACAAATTCTCATAACATGGATTTCTTAAACCACTCATGGTATGTGAGTCCTGATGTAGTAAAAAATGCTTCTATAACATTCTCTTTATGAAGGCGCTCATTTTCAGTGACAATATATCCCAGGAGCAACCCACATGCACAAATAAAGAAAAGTGTTGGTTAGTTTTTTATAAGAACTCGCAAATTAGCATTCTTTCTCCAGATAGCTTTTTATATAATCTGAATAAAACCAAACTAAGTGATTAAACATATGGCAATTCATGCACTGAAGTAAAGATCATTATTGTTTTCTTGATGCTCTAGGCAGAACCAAATTACCAGTACCACAACTTATGAGTTTCATCAATCATCCAAATGAAAGAAAAGAAGCACATTGCATTCTTCTTGGCAATAAATCATGCAGGTGTATATGAATGCTTTCACAGTGCATCTGTGAGCATTTATGTTGGCCAGAATATTTTGTTTTGCTCCGTACAATTACCTCAGCATCCAATGGTGGTTCATATGGATCATCAATGCCCGTAAAACCTGTAAGATATAGATGGAAGTTAGAACTCTTCAAAGTTATGTAAGTCATTACAACTTAGTTGCGTTGCAGTTCCGTAGAATACCTTTGATCTTTCCGGCACGAGCAAGCTTATACAAACCTTTTGGGTCTCTGTTCTCACAAACTTGAAGGGGAACATCCATAAACACCTGATAAGCTCCATCAGGCATGATTAGCAACATGAAAAGCATCTGAAAGTCAGTTGCACAACTAAGAAGTAAAGGAAATTAAAAAAAAAAAAAAACTACATTAAAACCCAACTTGCTGCACTTGTAGTTTGAAAAATAAGTCAGAAGCTGGCGAAGCACCAACCTCGACAAAATCTCTGTTTGGTAACATTGAGCGACATTCAGCCCGGTCCCTTCTGTATGGAGAAATCAGGCAGGCGATGCAAATAAATCCAGCATCTGCAAAAAGTTTTGCTACCTCCCCTGAACACCAAAGAGGCAAATTATAAAACTTCATACTCAATCATCCAAACATCCATGAGTGTAAATTACTACAAATCAACATTTATCAAGTGAGTAGACATTCCAACAGTTGCAATCGCACATGATAGTATAGCAAGAAATTCTTTAGAGAGAAAAATGTAAGCAATTAATACAGGACTTACCAACTCTCCTTATATTCTCAGTACGGTCTTCTGCTTTAAAACTAAGGTCACGATTTAGGCCATGCCTGACGTTGTCGCCATCAAGAATGTAAGACAAGTTTCCTCTCTGGTGTAACATGTGACTCAAGGCACATGCTACAGTGCTCTTCCCTATCAATTGAGTTTCGGAGCATAAGAAGGCATGAAAGAGATGTAGCAAGAGGAAGAAAAAGGAGAGGACTAATCTACAACTTCTTTCCCATGGTGGCAATAGAAATCCAGAGGCAACGAAAAAACAAAAAGCAGAATCAACGCGATACATGTTAAGCTTCATGTCTGTTTGTGTGAAAGCACTTTGATCAGCAAAATTTAACCAGCATCCTTTGATTCAAAAAGTCAGAACAAAAACACACCACAGGAATGTAGGCCAAAATAGCAAGCATTTAAAGCACTGTTGATTTACATCAAACAAACTTGGTCAGAATCAGTTGACAATCAACCCAAATTTATCTTAAGGGTAAAACAAAAATCAAGAAGAATTCAATGGAGGCAAGAACAACAAACCTGATCCACTGAGACCGGTGATCCATATAACACAACCCTTTTGTTTGAGAAGCTTCTCTCTGTCAATTTTTTCAACTGGACATTCATGCCACTTTATGTTTGTTGAGTTTCCTATTGTAGACAATTGGTTGTGGTTTTTGCCTATCCAAAACCCATGTCAAGAAACAAGTCAAAAAACAGACTTTACAAAGGAAAGCAAGAATCCATTCTAAAAATCCCAATCGTAATTAATACCTTCATCAATACACTTTTCAATAAAGGAAAAGACATCAAAAGTCAAACACCGGGAATTTTTTACCTTTTCACCAGCTAAATTTTAATAAACTGGCTGGAATCCAATTTCAATTATAAACAACTGCTACACCCAATAGAGAGAGTTACCTGCATGCCTATTTGCCAGCTTATCCACCATGCCATTCACATCCTGTTTAAGCGTCTGTGTCTCTTCCATGGCAGCCTTGATCAGGCAAACCCCTCTCGGTTTCGAATCAAAGGGTTTATTGCCGTCACTGAAGCTAAAATATCCGAGCCTTTTCGAGCTCGAAATTCCAAGGAGAGCTGGCTTCAACCCGTAAGCATTCATCTCTCAAACAAATAAATGATAAACATAAATGCAAGGAAGGATGCTATATATTGGAAAGTCGAGTGTAATGAGATTGAAGACAGGGATTTATAAAGCTTTGTAAAATGTAAAAATTATGGAAAGAGAAGGGATAGTGGGGCATGGAAGTCGTTGGATTTTTTAACGATTTGTCGAGGATATGGTTTTTAGGATGATTTGTTATTATTTTTGTTTTTATGGTTGTGGTTTGATAAAAATAGTTTGATAAAAATAGTTCTACTTCAAAGTTTTGAAGTGTTTAGTTAAAAATATTTTTGAGTTTGAGATTAATGAAAAACAGTTTTATGTGTTTGATTACCAAGTTTTTAATATTACTTTTAACTTATAAAATTACTTTAAAAAGCACATTCAAACATATTTTTTTATCGAATTTTATTTTTTTATTTTATCAATTATTTTTATCCCATATTTTTTCTCTCTTGTTTTTTTAATGTTAATTAATAAATACATTTTTGTTTTGTTTCTTAAGTTATTTATTAAAGATTCTATTTTTTTAATAATTATTCATCATCCCACTTTTTTCCGGTTTTTTCTTAAATATTTTCATTTTTCCTACTATCATTCTTCATTCATTACTTTGTCGTTTTTCTGTTTTATTCAGGTGAGAGAAGGAGAATGAAAACAAAGGGTAACCAACAAAATGCTCTCACTACTGGTACGATGTTTGTCTTGAGAGAAACTATCAACCACCCTCCTCCTCTCCTTGCCATCCATCACAATCACGCCAGCAGGAGAGACGCGGGCATGGATATGTATCCAACACCATCAAAATCACACCACCAGGCTCTTGTTTTAATTCACTGATATATGATCTTCCATGACAAAGAACATATTAATAATTAGAAGATAGTTTTGTGTATAATTTGCAGATCTATTGAGTCTAGGGATAGGAAGGTGAGGAACGGAGGCAACGAGGGGAGAGAGGTAGATGATAAAGTAAGGGTGAGGCAGTCAGGGACGAGAATTAGGAGATGGGTTTGTGTAAAATTTGCAGATCTGGAGGGTGAGGGACGAAGGCAAAGTGAGTAATGAGAGGTAGATAGCAAGGACATTTTAGGATATTTTATTTTCAATGGTAATTTAAACACGACTGAAGGTTCAATCGTCGTTTGTAGAATGAAAAAGCAGGTAATACCTGCTTATTTGCAAACTCCTTTTTCATACAAAAATTGTGTGGACTCCATATACAACGTATGCTTATGAAAGTTTACCAAACACTTATATATTTTTTTAAACCCACTTTTTTCAAACTTACGGCCACACCGCACTACCAAACGATCATTTAATTGGCAAGGGATAGAATTCTACTAACTAATTGGCCGGATTATGTTGTGTGGCAGAGAGCAAATAATTTTTATAATTATTAAGATTAAAATATAATATTTATATATATATAATTTAATACAATGGAACAAATCAACATATCCTATTATAATAACAATAACATTGTAGTCTTAACTTCTAAAATTATTATTATTATTATTATTGCAAAAAAATAAAAATTATTAAACTAACTCGAGAAAAGAAAACAAAAAAGTTAACAAAAAAACAGGTGATAAAAAAACTAAAATATGTAGTGTCCTTGCAACTAATTCATTCATTTTGTCGTTTTGTGAGGGTACATTTTTAGTATCATTGTGCGCCAAATAGTAAATAACCTAAAATATTTTCACCTATTAAAGTATAATTTTGTCTTATTGAAGGGTATAATAGTTATTTTACCGTTCATATATAGATAACAAAACTCAAAGATACCCTTGCCCAAATGAAACAACTGGGATTCACCAACTGAGGAGTTGAGCTTGTTCATCAATTTATCATATTAAATGCCAAGTTGTATTTGTTAGTTTGCCGTCTTTTTCTTTCCTTTTCTCTTCTTTTATTTGTTCCTGGAAATGAACAGGTCCCAGCAATGAAAGCTGCAATATTTTATGGGGTTTGAGTTGATAAACTCATTCATGGTCTTTAAGAACTTGAAAACACCCGTCCTAAAACCCGAGACCAGCCCGAGATAACAAAGTTGACCAAGATCAAGTATGTTTTATTGGGAATTTAAAGTCAACAAACAAAGATGCGAGCTTCTCTCGTTGAGATGACTAATTTGACATAATTTTTTATATTTCTGGTTGTGATAATTGATGTAAAATAAGATTATCTCTCTTTAGTGCTAGATTTTGACAACTTTCTCCCATCTCTTTTTAACCAGGAGCCAAAAAATAAAAATAAAAATAAAAGTGTAGGAACTTTTCAAACGCACCAATCTCCGGGGTGATTTTGATTTTGATACTTTTTTCAATCTCACCCCTGACAAATTGACTTTAAAATTCAACCAACAAGGGTCAAGTAGAAAGAACTAGCATAGTGAGAAGTTCATCCAGTGTCATGTGAGGGACCAAGATATATTTTGCGTAGTTACTTGGACAGAGAGAAGGGGGAGCGGGGAAACAATGCAGGCCATGGAATTAATTGTCTGTCAGTGTTATAGAGTTCATTTTTAAAAAAAAATTATTTAAAAATATATTAAAATAATATTGTTTTATTTTCAAATAAATATTTTTGAAATTAACACAAGAATACCATTTTTTTTAATTTAAAGTAAAATAAAATAAAATATTTTTAGAATTTTTCAAAATTATTTTTGAAACGTAGTGTCAAACAACACTATCTTTGTTGTTGTGTTTTCATGTGTTTATATCAAAAATAATCTTTAAAAAATAACCGTTAGAATCGAAAATTACCGTTGGAATTTTAATTCCAAATCAACCCTCGTCCCTAACATCACAGTCTCGCCTTCAAGCTCAACATTGGATTCAATTTTTCTTTTGCAGTTGAGAAGCACGGGCAACTGAAGCAAGACCCCTAGATGAAGAGAAAGCACGACGTGGAAGGAGAGGGGGAAGAGAGAGATAGGGTGGCCGATGAAGAAGAAGAGAAGATCAATAGCTTTTACACTCTAGTTAGAAATGTAAGAGATGCCCATGATCAAGTGTTGACTGGTTGTCAAGAGAAAAGAAAAGAAAAGGAAGCCATGAAACCAACTCGGACCCCATCTTTCTCTCTGGAAGATTTTGCCGAGAAAGATCATGAGCAATTCAAAGTCAAATTTGCAGATGAAGATGGCAGGCGTGCGGCTGGAGGGGGCAAAGCAACAAGAGAGGGAGAAGAAAAGTAGGGTTTTTTCTTAAACAGGGTGTGAGTCTTGGGTTGTATGCTAATTATATTATTATTATTATTATTACTATTAATTCTTATAATAATAGTTAGCACAAAAAATATGGATATTAATTTATAATTTATAATAGAAGAAAGTCTAGATGTTAACTTATAAGGGTTTGTTTTCTTGTTTAAAATTGTTTTTTGGAAAAAAAAAATTTTAATTGTTTTTTTATGTTTTTATTGTTTTGATAAAAATAATTTGGTGAGAGAATAAAAAAATAATTTACTTTAATTATTAATTACATTATATTATTATAATTATTAAATCTACAATATTTAAAAAATTATATATATATATATATATAATTTTTTATATATGACCTTTAAAAAATTATATATATATATATATATATATATATAATCTTTAAAGTAATTTCACACGTTAAAAGTAACATGAAAAACTTGGTAACCAAACATCAAAAATTGTTTTTTTTTTCAACTTTCAACTCAACCATAATTTTAACTAAATATTTTACTGCTTATTTTGAACCACAATAAAAATATTTTTTTAAAAATAACTTTTTTTCAACTTCAATCGCAAAAGCAAAATCAAGCCTCAACGCTCAATCTAGTGCCGGGCGTTTATAATTATATTAGTGGTAATGCGAAATTATAAACGGGAACCGTCAGAGCACTGGGGGTCCCCTTCCAAAGAAGCTAGATGACTACTCTGACCTTTTACTCTGACCAATAATTGAGGAGGGAGACTTGAAGATCAAGTTGCACAGATAATCTCTTCGGGATTTCCAAGATCAAGATGAACGAATTCTGGCAGTGGCCCTACACCATGCTTATACGACCATCGTTTTTCACATTTCTTGAAATGCTGTGGGGCTGGTCAGAAAATGTCATGTTCATAGTTATTGATTTTGTTGGCATTCGTTTAAAAAAATCAAGATAAAACAGTGTCGTTTTTGTATTGGTTTTAATTCCGATCTGTTCTGGAAATTTCAGTCAAATTCCAACCGAAACGCCCCGGTTCCCTTTCGGGTGTGCCGTTCCGGGTTCAAAATCATTTTTTTTATTTTTAAAAAATTATTTTTGACATCTATACATCAAAATAATTTAAATAAAAAACTCAAATTTTAATTATGCTTGTTAAATTAATTTTTTTTCCATGTATATATATACATATAAAATTAATTAGATATGAACAGTATGACACCAAAACAGCACGCCGGAACGTTCCATTCCAATTAAAAACTCAGAACAGCAATCAGAATATTATTGACAACTATGATATGATATGGGCTTTTAAGATGAAAATGCACGAGAGGATACAGCTGGATGGAAAGTCTCCATTTCCAGCGAATTAGAAAGAGGTAGTATTTTTTTACTTGAATTTATAATTCAGATTGTTTTTATTGATAATCGCAAAAATATTAATTTAAAGAAAGCTAAATCGTGTTACTAAATTGCTGTTAATTTACACATTTAACCAGTGGATTGTATCAGTTATTGGGCAGCAATTAATTTGCATCCTTCTTCCTGTTCTTTACTCAACTTTCAATGGCGGCAGCAAAATGATTTGCACTCTTTTCCGGTTATTCGCTCGCATCTCAGCATGTGTTGCCAAACGCACCGTTCATCTCACTCATTTATAACTTGTTTGAGATTGCGATTGCTGTAGTTTTTGAAAGTATTTATTGTTTAGAAATGTATCAAAATAATATTTTTATTTATTTATTAAAAATCATTTTTGACATCAACAAATTAAAATAATCTAAAAACACTATTTTTTAAATTTAAAGTAAAAAAAAATCAAATTTTTTCATAAGAACTTTCCAATCGCAATGTCAAACAATCCCTTAGCTGCGGATCGTTATAGTAGTTGTGGCAACAATTAATTAACACTTTCTTTTTGTTGCTCACTTGTCTTTTAGTAACTACAATCAAGGTTGTCAAAATCATAATTTTAAAAGTGAATTGAATTTTGAACTTGAATTATAAAATTATAAGTAAAATATTTTTATATAAAAATTATAAAATTGTAGCTAAAATCGTTTAGATAACAAAATCATAAAATCATAATTTGTAAATAAAATATTTTTGAATACAATACAACATGATTATGGTCATAAAAGTTCATTAGTTAAGGTTCATATATAATTTAAAATAACTTAAAAATATATTACAAAACAATTATGTCCTTAGAATTTCATTAGATAAAAACTAACATATTTAAAACAAATATTCTGCCAGCGTGCTATGTAAACTAAAATGAGTCTCATTATAATCATCTTTCTCGTTATTTCTAGTACATTCATCAAAAACACTACTATTGAAAAAATAATTATTAATACCGTTACTAGTACCATCACCGATATTGCCAGTACTGGCTCCAACTCCAATAAATCATTTCAGCATCATCACATGAAAATAATCTAAAAATATATAAAAATTTAAATAAAAAATAAAAAATACATGTTTTACACAAAATTTAAGTAAAAATTTTTAAAGTTAATATTTAAATCATGAGAAATTTTTATTGTTTTAAAAAAAGTCTATACATACATTTAAAAAATACTAATAGGCTAGATTCGTAAAATCAGACCGATCCGATTTGATTTTAACAATTTTTTTCTAATTTTAACGGGGTCCAATTATTTTACTTGATTTTACTGTGTCTATTCTTTTGATCTGTAAAATCGTACAGATTTACAATTCAAATTATGATTTTGACAACAATGGCTGCAACAATTAATTAACATCATTTTCCCATTTTACGCTAGCCTTTCAGCAGGTTAATGGTATCATTATCTTTTGTTGGGGCGCAGACATTTTTTCATTGCAAAATCGTCCCTTGATGCTCATGGTAATTCTTTTTGCCAGCTTAATTAATGCTTTCTTGCAGCCGCTAATTAATGCTATATGACTATATATTGGGATAACGATTAATTAATGCGAGTAGTTAATTAATGCATCAATCATACAATTTTAAGAATTAACAAAACAATTTTGATAACAATGCTCGTAACAAACATAGTTGAATGAAAATAATTATTGACTAAAATTAAAGATTTATTTTCTTTTTTTCTAAAAAGTAAATTGTACTCAATTTTGTAATTTGTTTTTGACCTGGCATTACTTTTAACCATAAATTTGTGATTTGTTTATTGATAAAGCCTCCTAACAACTATTTTTTTTAATTCTCTATATACAAACTTCATCTCTCGAGTGGAACAAATCTCCTTTAATTAAATATAAGAAAATATTATTCGTTCCCCTTTTTTCTCTACATTGAAACCATTGTTTTTATACATTATTATTTTCTATAAAAAAGAAATACTACACACTGATATTTTTAAAGATAAGATTAATAGATCTTAAATGAATTTTTTAATAGATCACAGATAAATTCTTTCTCCATTTCTATTCAAACTTAACTCAACTTAAATCTTCGTCACCCGTCAATTCGTGTTTTAAAACCGTGGCTGAATCGACTGCAATTAATTTTTGTTTTTTAAATAATATATAATAAATAAGGGGAACAAGTTCTCTTAGTGAAAGAAAATAATAAAAAAAACACGGCACATCGCACACTGGAGTAATAAGATGCAAAATTAAATTGGATTTGACCATGAAGAAAATGAGAGGTCGGGTTTGCCTACCCGATATCTTTTTAAAACGGGCCGCCTGATGACGAAGAAGTCGAATCTCGGCCTTAGAGGTCGGGCTTTGATTCGAATCAAGGCCCATCCTCACTTTTCGAATGAAGGCCTCCTCCTCTTTCTCAGTCCTAGGCCTATATATCTCCAGCAATCCTTTTCAATACCCTAATAATTAAATAAAAGGAGAGAGAGAGATGAAACCTCCTCCGCGTCCATGGCTATCTTACCACACAGCTCTCGCTAACGCTAAAGCAGGTGATAAATTTCTTATCCCGAACTACTCCTCATTTATCACTCATTGCTTACATGTGGATATCAAAAGGGAAACCAATGGCTGCTGGCAGCATGACTTTGATCTCCACTGCTAATTATGATATTTGAATTAGATATTACCGCTGTTAATTCCGGGTTTGATGATTCAAGGACTAACTTTCTGATAAGATCTTTGTTTCCTGCTGCAATGCATGATTTCATTGCACGTAAATTATGCCCCGACTTGATTTTTTCTCCCTACAGATTTCAAGAAACTGTAAAATAACCAGAGAAGGTATGTTTTTAACAGAGATTATGTAACAGTACTTGAGATGGTAAATGGCCTGATTAAGTATGTACGGATCGTTAACCTCTAATAAAAGCTACTTTTATCTTCTTCCCACTCTTATAATATAAGCAGCAAAGACAGGCCGTCTAGTGAAATCTGTCATCTTAAGGGACCTATTTTGATTTTTGAAACTCGACGTGGGACTCAGGAGTCCAATTGTGATCCACTATATGTGCGCCACGCTTCACCTCGTTGGATATCTTCATGATGATAAGCATCAAACCCTCTCTCCAAGTGACCATTCCCTTTCATTCTGCCCCGCTACTAAACGACTGAAAAAAATGGATTTGACATCCAGTATTCCTACCTTTAAAATCTCTTTGCCAAACACACGAAGACAAGCAAGAACCCATGTCTCGTTCTTAGTTTCTCCAGTTTCTTATTTATCATCTCCAGGCCAAATGACACCTACAAAAACCCACTTCAATTCCAGCAACATTCAATATGAGATCAATACTAGCAATATAAAAAACGTAGCTGTGCCAACGATGTCTGAAGTACTGGCTGCATCAAAGGCCCAGAACCTGGACCTTCAGCTACAAACACTAGGACCCTTTTTCAGAATCACAGCTAAGAGTCTTGAAACTCAAAATGAGCTTGGGAGAGCTGAAGGGCTGATAAGAGTCTGGTTAAAAGGCAAGATTCTCCATTTGGATTCAATAAGATTGAGAAGAGAAACACTTGGCATGGAAAAATCAATCTTTGGCATTGGTTTGTTCATTGGAGCTGTTGCTATTCGGCACGGGTACGACTCTGGTTGTAAGACTGCCGAGTTGCTTGCTATTAATGACTCTGATCTTTACCATTCTAAGGTTATTTGCCTTCTCCCACAATTCTCTTTTTAGTTTACGAAAATCAAAGCAGCCTATTGCGTTCTCTGCTTTCGCTCTTCGGATAAATTTATCTGCTTTCCTTGCCTTTGATTGAAGAACTAAAGTTGTTTTGATCTGATTATATAGGCAGAAATTCTTCAATGTTGTGGATTACTGTTAATTATTTTAACCTTTTAGTTACCCGCATGATTAGAAAATGGTGCAGGTTACCTGTAATGATAGATCAATTACACCGAGCGATAGGACTTGATTATTTATTGCTTCCAAAATATGATAATGGTTGAAAAACATAAGTTCCTGGATCTTCTACCGAGCAGATGTAAAATCCTTACCTGTATGGCTGAATCAGTTTTAACTGTATTGCTTTGTCTGTTGATTTGCTAGCTTGTTAGGTTCTACACTAGAATTGGGTTCAAGGCTGTGTACGAAGTGACGGGCTCAACTATTGGAGACCTTCCTCACTTGTTGGTCTGGGGTGGCATAGGAACCAGAATGGATGCTGATGTCGAAGAGCTTCTAATAAAATGGTGTGCCAGGTTCAAAAGTAGAGAATGAAGGGCGATACCCATTGCTTATTCTGCAATCACGTGGTTCAAAGGATGGAGTTCTGAACTGAAACGAATTATGTTTCGTTGAAGGCATTAGCCTAAATTATTGCCCTGCCTATTATTATCTCGGAGAAATATAATGATTTTCCTGAAAAATGCTTACACTTGGAGGTTGATATCAAGATGCCAATAAATGCTCTTGCTGGTTTGATGAGGCCAAAAGGAAGGAAGAGGTATTGTGCTCTTTTGGTATGATGGTGCACGGCAAGACTTGAAATATAATTATATGCCATGGCAGAGAATTTCTTCTCATGATCAAAATAGTGTAAATATGTTGCCCTTAACATCTAACCCTTGTTTTTCCTTAAAATTTAAGAGAGTGATTTGTCTTAAAGTCTCAGGCGACAATGGATAACAACATTCACAAGAAGAAATCATGTTTATTTTAGAGATGTGAACTCTAAATAGGATCAGATATTCTGTTTTATGATTCTGATTCTATTCACATTGATCTCTATTAATGGTGAATCTGAGCAGGTCTTTTATCTTGCAATATATTCTGTGAGTTCAACTAGAAATGCTTGCTCATATTTTTCACTTGTGCAAGCGAACTTACAGAACAATTGATGCTTCATAGTTTGAATTTGTCATGCTAATGCCTGTCTCATACCGCAAAAATTCTCTAGCATTTGTATCGTAAGCTTTTTTTTGGATCCGAGAAAACCTCATCTCCCGAAAAACGTAATGTACGAGCTCAGATGAGCAAATAAAACTCTGACCATTCCAGGTTCTTATAAAAAATACACGTTCGGACTTGAACTCAGGACCTGTTGTTGTGTAGACAAGTTTGAAGGAAGAGAGTGGAGCCAAGGAACAGACATTGCTAAAGCCGCATATTTGTGGGAGTAGTGAACTCGAGGCTGAATTAGAATCTGCACATGCATTGAAGCGAAGAGAAACTGTGACTAAATGCCTCACTGAAAGTGCATTTGACAAACTGGAATCAGGGAGACAGAAACCTTCAATTCAACTATTTAAAATATAAACAGTAGAAAAAAAAAGAGATGGGTCAAAACCTGCCGCAATACAGAAGAAATCAGTTTGGTAAAACAGAGGTGAGAACTGCAAACTAAATCCAAGAACTGACCTGTGATATTGAACGAATATTGACATTGATGGTAGCATTCCTTGCTGGAAAACCTCCTCTTGAACCTCCACCAAAGTTGGCAGCAGATGAGGTAAGGGTCTGAATATTGTGATCCACATTCAAGTTTACCAGGTAACTTACAAGGATTAGGGTTATAATTGTTTCTTAAGGGAATTGATAACAAAAAACATCATTACGGGGGGAGAGAATAAAATTGAATTTTATTATTACTGGAGAAACCACATGCAGAAAGAGGAAGCTCGGTAGAAAGGCCTGAAAAGGAAAACAAATAACAAAACATTATGAAATTTGCAGAGATAGAACCAGAGTCTTTAATAGAAATTTGTAGGCACGCATAATCAAGAAAGGACTAATATAATTGTTGAGAGTTTCTTGGATACAGAGTCAAAATAATGAAAGAAAATAGTCAGTAACCCTAGCAAAACACAAATATGGTTGAAGAGAGAATTTTATTGAAAATAAAATTGAAAAAGATTGGTGCAAATGGTAATTCTCATTGACTGTTTGTACTCAATAATCTATATTACAATAATGAAATTCAGATGGTTAAAAATTAAACCTTCCTACAATGAGAAACACAACGATAAGGAAACCGACAACGCAGTCTTGTCCTCTCCTTTAAAAACTTTGGGGGAAGAATCTCTTTCTTCTCTCCAAGGCACGCCGCAGCTGCGAATCAAACTCTCTTGCGAAGCCCTAACCCTCTCTGTTTCGCAATGACACCAAAACGTGCTCCTCCCGTTGAAGATCCACCTTCTGCTTCTAGCTCCGACGAAGAAAAAACTTCCGGTGGTGAAGAAGAAGCATCTGATGATGAACGAAGTCAACCCTTTCCTCCACAGCCATAAACCAAACCATTCGAGCCCAAAACTCAGCCCCCAAAACCCGAACCCACCACTCGTCAATCTGAATCTGGGTTTATGGCTGTGGAGGAGAGGATTGACTTCGTTCATCATCAGATGTTTCTTCTTCACCACCGGAAGTTTCTTCTTCGTCGGAGCTAGAAGCAGAAGTCGGATCTTCAAAGGATATGAATGCGTTTTTTGATTTTATTAAGAAGTCTTTGTATTTCGATGTGTCTACGACTCAATTGAAGGATAAGATTTCTAGGTTAAGGAAGAAGTTTGAGAATCACGTGAAAGGGAAAAAAAGGCGAAAACAAGGTCTTCAACAAACCGCATGATCAGAAGGGGTTTGATTTGTCGAAATATATATGGGGCAGTGAAGGGAGTATTAAAGCTAATGGGGAGAAAAACACTAATTTTAACGGTAATAAAACAAGAAATGTTAAGAAACTAGAGGCATTGAGGACTGGGTTGTCTATGGATGCCGGGGAGGAGAGAATGGACGTTGAGATGGTGAGAGATTCAAGTGTCAAAAAGGTTTTGAAGTTTGATAGAAATGCGAGTGTTGGAACAATGGATGATTATGTGGTGAGAAGTGGATTGGATTTTGCGCATGGAATGAAAAGGAAGAGGTGGAGGAAGTTGCATATAGCTGAACTGGAGCTGTTTTTGAAGAGGAATGAATTGATAAGAGAGCGACCTATCAATTAATTCCGCTTCAAATTTTAGAGGATCAGTGTGGTCGAGAAGGTACATTCATTTAGAGGGGTTTCATGGTTTAAGTAAGTGACCTTGCTAGCATTTCCTTTTTTGCTTAGGTTTCATAATCAGAACAAAGTTTGGAATGTTTAGCTTCGTATATAATATTATCCTTAGTCCTTTTGTTCTGCACAATTCTGTTTTCAAGGTTTAACTCTCATTTAGTAGTTATGTTAAGTTTTATTTCTCATTTATTAGATATTTTGTCGTTTATTTCTTATTTCATGGTTATTGTGTTTGACTAGTGGGTGTTACAGCAATAACTTGTTTATCTGTTAACCATCATGGCCCTGTGGTCTGGTGTGTTGTTCTCTGCACAATTTTTTTTCAGAGGTGCTCATAACAGTCTTATCTCTATAGTTTATTGGGAAATAATGTGTCATCACCGTATTGTTTGATGTTTATGTGAAATTTGCCTTCACCTTTTGATAAAGTTTACTCAAATAACGAATACATGTTGTGTTTGGAGTGAGAATTTGCATAAAAAGTATGTTGTTTAAATTTATATCAAGGAAACATTTCTCTCGTTGTTAATATATCCTTGAAACAAGTTCGGCAGATGGCAGAGAAACTATTGGCTTCAGATCGACTTATCAATTCATTCCGCTTCAAATTTTAGAGGATCAGTGTGGTCGAGAAGGTACATTCATTTAGAGGGGTTTCATGGTTTAAGTAAGTGACCTTGCTAGCATTTCCTTTTGCTTAGGTTTCATAATCGTAACAAAGTTTGGAATGTTTAGCTTCGTATATAATATTATCCTTAGTCCTTTTGTTCTGCACAATTCTGTTTTCAAGGTTTAACTCTCATTTAGTAGTTATGTTAAGTTTCATTTCTCATTTATTAGATATTTTGTCGTTTATTTCTTATTTCATGGTTATTGTGTTTGACTAGTGGGTGTTACAGCAATAACTTGTTTATCTGTTAACCATCATGGCCCTGTGGTCTGGTGTGTTGTTCTCTGCACAATTTTTTCCAGAGGTGCTCATAACAGTCTTATCTCTATAGTTTATTGGGAAATAATGTGTCATCACCGTATTGTTTGATGTTTATGTGAAATTTGCCTTCACCTTTTGATAAAGTTTACTCAAATAACGAATACATGTTGTGTTTGGAGTGAGAATTTGCATAAAAAGTATGTTGTTTAAATTTATATCAAGGAAACATTTCTCTCGTTGTTAATATATCCTTGAAACAAGTTCGGCAGATGGCAGAGAAACTATTGGCTTCAGATCGACTTATCAATTCATTCCGCTTCAAATTTTAGAGG
The DNA here is from genome assembly GCA_032356905.1 of Salix exigua. Taxonomy (NCBI): domain Eukaryota; kingdom Viridiplantae; phylum Streptophyta; class Magnoliopsida; order Malpighiales; family Salicaceae; genus Salix; species Salix exigua. Next base: position 8,485,103 of record CM063596.1, read on the forward strand.
ATCAGTGTGGTCGAGAAGGTACATTCATTTAGAGGGGTTTCATGGTTTAAGTAAGTGACCTTGCTAGCATTTCCTTTTTTGCTTAGGTTTCATAATCAGAACAAAGTTTGGAATGTTTAGCTTCGTATATAATATTATCCTTAGTCCTTTTGTTCTGCACAATTCTGTTTTCAAGGTTTAACTCTCATTTAGTAGTTATGTTAAGTTTTATTTCTCATTTATTAGATATTTTGTCGTTTATTTCTTATTTCATGGTTATTGTGTTTGACTAGTGGGTGTTACAGCAATAACTTGTTTATCTGTTAACCATCATGGCCCTGTGGTCTGGTGTGTTGTTCTCTGCACAATTTTTTCCAGAGGTGCTCATAACAGTCTTATCTCTATAGTTTATTGGGAAATAATGTGTCATCACCGTATTGTTTGATGTTTATGTGAAATTTGCCTTCACCTTCTGATAAAGTTTACTCAAATAACGAATACATGTTGTGTTTGGAGTGAGAATTTGCATAAAAAGTATGTTGTTTAAATTTATATCAAGGAAACATTTCTCTCGTTGTTAATATATCCTTGAAACAAGTTCGGCAGATGGCAGAGAAACTATTGGCTTCAGATCGACTTATCAATTCATTCCGCTTCAAATTTTAGAGGATCAGTGTGGTCGAGAAGGTACATTCATTTAGAGGGGTTTCATGGTTTAAGTAAGTGACCTTGCTAGCATTTCCTTTTTTGCTTAGGTTTCATAATCAGAACAAAGTTTGGAATGTTTAGCTTCGTATATAATATTATCCTTAGTCCTTTTGTTCTGCACAATTCTGTTTTCAAGGTTTAACTCTCATTTAGTAGTTATGTTAAGTTTTATTTCTCATTTATTAGATATTTTGTCGTTTATTTCTTATTTCATGGTTATTGTGTTTGACTAGTGGGTGTTACAGCAATAACTTGTTTATCTGTTAACCATCATGGCCCTGTGGTCTGGTGTGTTGTTCTCTGCACAATTTTTTTTCAGAGGTGCTCATAACAGTCTTATCTCTATAGTTTATTGGGAAATAATGTGTCATCACCGTATTGTTTGATGTTTATGTGAAATTTGCCTTCACCTTCTGATAAAGTTTACTCAAATAACGAATACATGTTGTGTTTGGAGTGAGAATTTGCATAAAAAGTATGTTGTTTAAATTTATATCAAGGAAACATTTCTCTCGTTGTTAATATATCCTTGAAACAAGTTCGGCAGATGGCAGAGAAACTATTGGCTTCAGATCGACTTATCAATTCATTCCGCTTCAAATTTTAGAGGATCAGTGTGGTCGAGAAGGTACATTCATTTAGAGGGGTTTCATGGTTTAAGTAAGTGACCTTGCTAGCATTTCCTTTTTTGCTTAGGTTTCATAATCAGAACAAAGTTTGGAATGTTTAGCTTCGTATATAATATTATCCTTAGTCCTTTTGTTCTGCACAATTCTGTTTTCAAGGTTTAACTCTCATTTAGTAGTTATGTTAAGTTTTATTTCTCATTTATTAGATATTTTGTCGTTTATTTCTTATTTCATGGTTATTGTGTTTGACTAGTGGGTGTTACAGCAATAACTTGTTTATCTGTTAACCATCATGGCCCTGTGGTCTGGTGTGTTGTTCTCTGCACAATTTTTTCAGAGGTGCTCATAACAGTCTTATCTCTATAGTTTATTGGGAAATAATGTGTCATCACCGTATTGTTTGATGTTTATGTGAAATTTGCCTTCACCTTCTGATAAAGTTTACTCAAATAACGAATACATGTTGTGTTTGGAGTGAGAATTTGCATAAAAAGTATGTTGTTTAAATTTATATCAAGGAAACATTTCTCTCGTTGTTAATATATCCTTGAAACAAGTTCGGCAGATGGCAGAGAAACTATTGGCTTCAGATCGACTTATCAATTCATTCCGCTTCAAATTTTAGAGGATCAGTGTGGTCGAGAAGGTACATTCATTTAGAGGGGTTTCATGGTTTAAGTAAGTGACCTTGCTAGCATTTCCTTTTTTGCTTAGGTTTCATAATCAGAACAAAGTTTGGAATGTTTAGCTTCGTATATAATATTATCCTTAGTCCTTTTGTTCTGCACAATTCTGTTTTCAAGGTTTAACTCTCATTTAGTAGTTATGTTAAGTTTTATTTCTCATTTATTAGATATTTTGTCGTTTATTTCTTATTTCATGGTTATTGTGTTTGACTAGTGGGTGTTACAGCAATAACTTGTTTATCTGTTAACCATCATGGCCCTGTGGTCTGGTGTGTTGTTCTCTGCACAATTTTTTTTCAGAGGTGCTCATAACAGTCTTATCTCTATAGTTTATTGGGAAATAATGTGTCATCACCGTATTGTTTGATGTTTATGTGAAATTTGCCTTCACCTTCTGATAAAGTTTACTCAAATAACGAATACATGTTGTGTTTGGAGTGAGAATTTGCATAAAAAGTATGTTGTTTAAATTTATATCAAGGAAACATTTCTCTCGTTGTTAATATATCCTTGAAACAAGTTCGACGGATGGCAGAGAAACTATTGGCTTCAGATCGACTTATCAATTCATTCCGCTTCAAATTTTAGAGGATCAGTGTGGTCGAGAAGGTACATTCATTTAGAGGGGTTTCATGGTTTAAGTAAGTGACCTTGCTAGCATTTCCTTTTTTGCTTAGGTTTCATAATCAGAACAAAGTTTGGAATGTTTAGCTTCGTATATAATATTATCCTTAGTCCTTTTGTTCTGCACAATTCTGTTTTCAAGGTTTAACTCTCATTTAGTAGTTATGTTAAGTTTTATTTCTCATTTATTAGATATTTTGTCGTTTATTTCTTATTTCATGGTTATTGTGTTTGACTAGTGGGTGTTACAGCAATAACTTGTTTATCTGTTAACCATCATGGCCCTGTGGTCTGGTGTGTTGTTCTCTGCACAATTTTTTCCAGAGGTGCTCATAACAGTCTTATCTCTATAGTTTATTGGGAAATAATGTGTCATCACCGTATTGTTTGATGTTTATGTGAAATTTGCCTTCACCTTTTGATAAAGTTTACTCAAATAACGAATACATGTTGTGTTTGGAGTGAGAATTTGCATAAAAAGTATGTTGTTTAAATTTATATCAAGGAAACATTTCTCTCGTTGTTAATATATCCTTGAAACAAGTTCGGCAGATGGTAGAGAAACTATTGGCTTCAGATCGATTGGTGGATATATTTTCAAATTATTATTGTTGTTTCTTTAGCTTATCTGCCTCATGTTGGTTAATATCCACCATGTGGGTTAATGATGCATAGGGTGTTGGCTCACACACTTGCTCCACCGATTATCTGATACTCTGAAATAGAGAAAAAAACTGAGATCCACTTTAATTTAATGAACTTGGCTCCATTTCCCATCAACCTTCTTTCCAACATTTCTTACTGAATGCTAATAACAGAACATATGATTTCGGAACTGTCCAGAGGGACTGGACAAGGAAGTGGGCTTGCTTAAGACCGGGGATATATCACCAATGATATATAATAGGCAGGTTTGCTTCGCAATAATTCTGCTATTAGAAATTTAGAATCGATGGCCTGTTTTATCAGGAAACGACTAGGGCCTCAGATAATCAACAAGAAAGCAAGTTTACTTGTTGACAGTTTCTTCAATAGAGTCATTTATAGTGTTTGCTCTGATGGTAAAACAAAGCATAGAGAAAATCCCGCCGCTTCTTTGTTTTCCATTACCCTCTGTGCATGACCTTTTACAGGTTGAAACAAAGGACTTTATTAAACCAAAAAATCTGAGTCTTCTGGCTGTTTGCTGACACCTTGAAGAGGCATATATGTCTCATGGAATGATCAGGATGTTTGATTGTGTTTCAAAAGTGTTTTGAAAAATATTGAAAAAATAAAAAAATATTATTTTGATATATTTTCAAATAAAAATCATTTTTAAAAATAATCACAATTATACTCCGAGAGTAAATTAATCGAAATCAAATAACCAAAGTGACTTGGCATGTTGCCACCAAAAACGTGGGCACATTGACCCGTGCAATACTGTAACATATACTTAACAGTGCAGACTAACAGCTGAAGTGAATTTGTGGAAGGGCACATCATTGGAACTTTTTCAGCAATTATGTATGTTTTAGATAGGGTAAGTGGTAAAAGCAATCTATCCTTAGACAAATATCACGGAGAACTAATAGAAGGTAATGATGGATCAGAGTTGTAGCAGCTAGAGCAGTGCTACTGCAAAATTTAGAAACCATTTCAGAGCACAAGAGTAAGAGCTAATCCAATTCCAGGAATCTTGTCAAGGGCTTTGGTGTCAAATTCACTAGCAAGTGTTAAGCATGACTGGTTTGATTTTATGTTGCAGAATTGTCATCATCTTCCCATGATCATCAAACCTGGCCTTAACTGTAGTTAGATTGCCCATAATCCATGATCCTCCAACTATCCAAGTATTCTCCTTTTATGAAAACCCTACGAGAGATCATTGCGGCTGCTGCAAATGTTTTGAGAAAGTGTTGAGCTTGTAGCTGAAATAGAAACAAGAAAGTAGACTTTTGCTTTTGCAGTTATAAAAGAGATTTATTTTGCAAATGAACATGAAGAAACGGTGAATAATTCTCGCTGTAGATGCATTCAACCACAAAGAAATTACACGAAAGAAAAACCTCTGGTTCAGCATTGAAAACATAAATGGAACCTTTTTTTGCATTTACATTTTTACAGGTATCTTAATTGCAGATAGTACAGGTTCACTCTGCATCTGGGGATAAAGTTGCTCCATCCCAAATGCAAGATCTTGATAAATATTTGATCCTAAACGGTTTACTGGAAATGAAGAATAAATTTTGCTATCATATTATTTGAAGCTTGCATATAAACAAATTCTGTGCTATCTCCATTTATCTTCAGCAAAACAGGAGTTAAAGCATGTATTATTAGTTTACCTTACATTTATAATCTCCACAGAGGACAATCCATGCATGGAAACCAGGCAACCTACAGTCTCTGACCGAGGAGATAGGGGGAGGTGGGAATCATATTGTATTTAATATGATAAAAACCTAATCAGGAGAACCTTACTTAAGTGCAGAACGAAACAATCCATACCATGCTAGAGTTGTAATTTGGGAAGTTCAGTGAAGCAGTAGCATTCAAGGAGGGCAGGAACCTCCTGCTTAATGCTAGAGTTGTTGAGATCTATCATGATACATAGGACATTATCAAAAGCTTAAGATTGAAGATTTACAAATAACAGCTAACAGCATTGTCACAGGATTTTATTTATCACTCAAAAATGAAAAATCTACTCACTGGTGATTTTGAATTAACTTGGTTGTTGGCAGCATCCTTGTAATGTGAACTAAGTTTCTGAGCAGTACTACACAGCCAATTCAAGGCTCACCAGCACAACAGAGGTTAGGACCAAAATTCTGACATGAAATATGAAGAGAGTTGGACCTGATCCTTGCTGTAGCCTCCTGCTAACAAGTCTGCAAATTTTGATGACAAATGCATCACAAATTTGTACAACAGTTTTCAGGAGAAAACTGAGGAGCCCCAGTATCAAGAAGACAACTAATTATACCTGTTTAAGGTTTCTTGAACACACAGTGAAATGAATAAAGGAAGGAGCATGAACTTGGCCCATTGGCCTGGGGTTATGAAAAAACAAAGAATAAAGCAAGCTATGAAAAGAAAGACTGCAAATTAATTTAACAAGAGGCATAAGCCTGAAATAAACCCTGTGATTTCTCGACAAAGTTAGAAAAAATTGGAGGGCATTGCGGTGCTTCGCTGGCTGTGGTGGCGGTGCTGCTGCTTTTTCTCTGTTTCCCACGTTTCGATTTGCTCTAGTTTTTGTGTGAATAGGTCAAAGAGTATAGTATGATAATGTTTGTTATTTTTTATTAAATAATATTTATTTTTATTTTTATTTTTTAAAATTTGTTTTTAATATCATTAAAAAAATTATATTAAAAAATAATTTTATAATGGTAAGTTAATATTTAAAACTTTTTATACAATGATTTACAATAATTCAAAGTGAAAACGGAGAATCTAATGGTGATTTTTGATGACCTATCAACTACCTCATTATATATAAATCCTTTTTTCTTTCTTTCTTCCACTATTTTTTAGCTAAATTCTTATTAAATATTAAAGAAATCCATGTTAAAATTTTAGAATTACCAATAATATAATGTTACTGGCATTAATTATTCACGTCAATGAAGCTTACATTTTTTTATGAGAAGAATGGACGGTTAAGATTAAGAAACCAAGTCAATCCAGTGATTTAGTAATCCAATCGTGCGAATATCAAATAACAGGATCCTCAGCCACTTATTCAGTGAGGACAACCTCATAGTATTTCCTTATAACGCCACTTTACTAAAACCCTAAGTCACTGCTCCACCATAAACATTTCCTTCTCCCGATGTCTCGTCGAGAACGCGATTCTGACTCTAGGCGACACCGTTCTGGATTCGACAGAGAACCCAGGTAATCTTTTACGGTCCTGATGTGTTGGGTTCTTTCTCATAAAACCAAGCATGGCCTTTATACTACGTCTTGTGTTGCTCTATAGTCATAATTAGCTTGTCACTGCAATTCATGATGCCTGTTCTCTCGTTTTCAACACGGCCTTGGTGTTTTATATGTATGCCCTACATTTTGTTGCTATTTAGCGGTAATATGAATCACTTAGATCCATGATGTGGGCTTTTTTTGTCTTAGAAAACATGACCTTCGTAATTGAGTTGATGGTGTTGGTAATGTTTGTGAGGTGTTTGGTTTTTTGAAGTCCTAAGAGGTCAAGGAGAGATGGAAAACCAGAGACAGAGAGAGTAACAACTGACTCTAATTTAGATCAAAAGAACCGGCGCCGGTTGCAAGACGCATTGCCTCTTGAGACCCCATCTGGTCCGGCTTCTGCTAAGGTGGAGTCTGGTGGTGTGAGCAAAGAAGCAGACAAGAAACAAAATGGGAACGGCGAAGCAAGCAAGCATTCTTCTAATCCAACTGAAGTGTCTCGCTCCTATTTTCAGGTGTTTCTTTTTGAAGTAATTGCTGATATGTGGTTTTATGGAACTTGTTCTGGTGTCATCATCTAATAGATGTGAAATCTAGAGCAGTTGGGACATTAAGTTCAGAAAAGCTAAGGTATGCTCGGGTGTCTCTGGATATGGGAAATCTGAGTATGCAGCCATTGGACTTGGTGGTCTGGGATTGTTTCTATGAAATGCCATTTATACTATACAGTGTTCATCTCTGTAAATGTTTGTTTGCTTGAGCCAAAACACAGCAGTTCAACTCTTGCAAAAAAATAAAATAGAGAGAGGGTTTTTTTTCCTTGACAAATCTTTGGTATCATAGAGATTTTCTTAGCTAATGTGCTGAATGAATTCTTTTAATGACAGGAAAGAGGTGCTTACATTTCCTCACCTTAGGGCAATATGGATCTCCAATACAATAATATTCTCCATGCACCCTTGTGCTTGTGGGACAAGGAAATATATTTTAGAGTCTTAAATTTATGTAATTGATCATTTGCTCGAGTAAATGAGCACTATTTCTCGATCTTAATTGCTGGGTTTTATATTCAGTGCATTCAAAACATTTTTTCTGGGCTGCTGTGGTGGGATTGTTGTCTGGCCCATGCCTTCGAAAGCCTTCATTTATATATCATTCTTAGGCTTGCCTGTACATGTCTTTTAACAGCATGATGAACGTGGTAATGCTGGGCAAGTTGGTCGAAGCTTTGGCCGGAGAACTGCCACTGGTGGGTTCCTGATTTCACTTCCATGACCCAGATAACTCTTTGACCCTGTTATTTTTCTTTTTTATTTGTCGTTGTCAAGCAATTTCACATACTGTTCCTGTGTTCCTCTATTATGAAGAGCACCGATTTAGGGATTCAAAGGATGATCGGGGTGAAAGGACAGAAAACAAGGCAGCAGCTTATGATTCGCGGCAGAGAGATGAGAAACCCCGAGGTAAAGGGGATGCCAGAAGTATGTGGGGCCATGATAGTTTCTTGAAAATGGAGACTGAGCTGCCGCCACCACCTGTGAGGAAAAGACCTGCATTTCGGGAGAAGAAAATTCCGATGGAGTCTGACAAAGCTACTGTGGAACCTGCAAGGTCAAACCATTCTCATCGTCCTTTGTCTGTTAGTGAAAGGAGGGAGGAAAGAGACCGTAACCCTCGCCATATAGACAGATCCGATAGGCAAGCTGCAGGAAATAGAGAAGTGAAGAAGAATGACCTTGCATCAAGAGAAAGATATGGTGGTGGAAATTATAGGGGAAGAGAGAGATTCAGCGACAGACAAAGTTATCACCCAAGTGGTACGCGAGGAGAGAAATGGAAGCATGATTTGTTTGACGACTCTAATAGGAGTCCAACCGCAAAGACCGAAGAGGATCAAACTGCAAAGATTGAAGCACTCTTGGCGTCATAGGAAGAGAGAGGATGCTGTGAAGTTTTTGATCTGCACAATGCAGTGTGTTGTGTTTTCTAAGATCAGGAATTTTGTTGATATTCCCCCCCTTTCAAGACATTTTGAGTGCAGAATTGCTGGATTGAATTCATTTCTCTTATGGATTGTATTTAATAGTGCAACAAGCAGTTGACCTGGCCAATCTAATCAGCACTACGAAAATTGTAGCATGCAGTTGAATTCATTCCTCAATTACAGACACTATATCACTCTTTAAATCGTGTGGACGACAGCCTTCTATGGTTTTGATCTCATTTTATAGACATTTCTGACCTCATTGTTGTTGTTGTTATACTATATTTCCTAAGCAGCTGCTCATGAACATGCCTGAAATTGATTTAAGTACAGCATGATATTGTTACATTCATATATTTATTATTAATAAAGTTTCAATGGCATATTCTAAATATTTATAAATTGATGTGGTATACATTTTATACCATACCGTATACATATTATGCACTGTAATTCTTATTTTGCATAAAAAATTGATACATTTAAAACTTTACGCTATAAACTTAGTTTATTTACTTGAAAATATTAATTTATGTGAAAAAGGTAAGTTTATTTATTGAAAAATGTTTTTTTTAACATATGAAGATTTATAAGACATTTTATGAACAATAAACAACTTGCAATGCTATACAATTGTTTCATTCACTGTCATTATTCTATCTTCAAGCCATCTTCACCGTTAATTGTCACTACCTCCTTCAACTATCACCCTCATAGTAATTATCATTATCACTTTCATCCATGACTATCATTATCATAATTATCATTATTACTTTATCATAATTTTACTTCTATTTTTTTCACATTATTACTTATCAAATATTAATATATATATATATATATACACATAAATTTTCATTAATAAAAAAATATCCAAACAAACACATGATAAAAATAATGTCACATCAAGAGAAAACTCATGCCACTGGAACTGGTGGATCTTTTTTTTTTATATAATTCTACCTGGCATTGACCTGATTTGAAATATTGAGTAATTTGTTGTGTTATTTCGGATTCATTTATAAGTTTTAGTAGGCAAATGATATAATTTGGCATGGCTAAGATAATTCACAAATAAAAAAAATAGAATGCGAAGACATGTCCAGCAATTATGATTAAATTTGGAACAAGAACATAATTAATCACAACTTATTATAAACTAAAAGATGAAACTGTTGTCCATCATTGCTAATATTTCGTTTTGTTCTAAATGCTAACCTATTTACAAAGATTTTCTTAAAAAAATATGTTATATTAATATATCTTAATTTTCTTATTAAAACTTATTTTAAAATTTCCATGTTATATTGATAAATAATTAATTATAAAATCTTATTATAATCATAAATGCTCCCATTATATAGATATAATATACATGTGTGTGTTGAACTAAGTTAAGATGCTACAATGGGAATTGCCTGGTGGTCTCGATCTCACGCCTTCTTTTACAAAACTTATAATACTTTCAAGGTCTTACTACTATTCAGGAGAGCTGGAGTAGCTCAGTTGGTTAGAGCGTGTGGCTGTTAACCACAAGGTCGAAGGTTCGACCCCTTCCTCTAGCGCTTCATAATTTTTTATGATATTTGTTTTCTTTAAACTAAGTTCAAGCACAGATATTATAAATGTCACAAGGAATGACATGTCATTCTAAGATTGGCTGTGCTTTGTCATCCGAACTCGTGACTGGTCAACAGGGAAGATAATCCGATGGATCAACTTGTTATATTGACCCGTGTATTGAGTGGTCAAGAAACAATGGAATCCGAAATTCTTAAAGCCACGTTCTTCTTATTGTTGGAAAAATAACATACGAGGACAAAATTAATTAAGGTGAATAGTCTACCCTATTAATATATATATATATATGCTTGAAGAAATTATATTTGAATTTTATCCTTATTTTTTTAACAAAATAACTTATTATAAGATAAACTCAACAGTCCAAGGCTTGAATTATAAAAAAAAAGAAAAGAAAAACAAGTAATTATGCAAATATTTAATAGGGGCTGTGGCTGTAAGCGGCTCTTCAATTTAGGGATAATCCCATGGGTTGGAACTAATAAAGCATACAGGAGAAATGAATTTTTTAATCTAGAATATATTAAAATAATATATTTTTTAATTTCATTTTTAATATTAGTATATCAAAGTATCCGTAAAAAAACAAGCTCAAATTTAAACGGCCATAAACCCATCATCTTAAACACGTGTTAAATGCCTACATTTTTGCACACCGACGTCATCAACCCTAAGCAACCCTCATATATAAGAAACTCCATAATATTCGATCCAATTTTATTTTTTTTGACATCCATAAAATAGAACAAGTTTATTATTTGACTAATAGAACTGATAAATAAATAAATATTTCATTATTTCACAAATATTTTACACTTGTATTTCAGCTCTATTTTTTTCATTAATAAAATTTAATGATTAAAAACATCATCATGTTTTATTACATTTGATATCTTAAATCATAGATGTTGATGCTATCAATAAAACAGAATTTTAGAAAATACTTGTTTTTGTATTTTAAAAATATTCTTAGAAAAGTAATATTTTTTTACTTTCAATTAATTTTTCTTTGTTTTAATGTGATGGTAGTAAAAATAATTTTTTTTAATAAATTTCTAAATAAAAAATAATTTAACAAATAATTATCAACAAACTTCTCCTGTTCTACACACCCAATTACCATGTATCCGTTTGGCTCCGCGGTTCTCGCTGTGTTTGTGTTGAACCGCGGAGGAAAACACAACAATTATCAAATATCGAATCAATTTCTTGGTAGCGAGTCCCGAAAAAAAAATCATTGTGACGCACTTGCGGAAGCAACTGAGAGATGTTTTCGCAGCGGCAGCTCTTGCAAAAAAAGCACCAGATCACGGTTGCAAGCGACTGCCACCCCTCTCTAGGGTACAATCTTCATCTCTTTATCAGAAAAAAATCCCCAAATTAATGTTCTCCATTTAGGGTTGTCTTTTCGTTTTTCTTCACCAATTCACATCTCGACGCAAAATCTCTCTCCGCAATGAGAAAAATCGATGACGTTACCTTCACTTCTAACTTTTCTCCCTTTCTTCGTTCAACTTGCCCAAACCACACTCTCCTTTAACTATTAATAATTATATTATTGATGAGTTTTTAAAAATTAATTATTTAATTATATAATTTACTTCGATTAATTTTATAATTAAATTATATACAAAATAAGTAAATTATATTTAAAATGATATATAAAATGAAAATATTTTATCATATATTGTTCATCGATCTCATAGTCAAGAATCGCAGATGCGTTCATGTGTGAATTTAGTTCGTGATGAAATTGCAAGTAGTTTGATAAGAGAATAAAACAAGTGTTTAATTTAATTCAATTATTTCAAATATCTTGTTATTTTAATTATTAATAAATATATGAAATTACTCCAACAAAATATTTATATATATGCACGTGTGTGTATACATGTGTAATTTTAATTAATTTCATAACTTGACAACAATATAAAAAACATAACACACAAAACTGCTTTTAATTAAACTCAATTTCAACCATAATTTTAACCAAACACTTAAAATTTAGTTACGAACCTCAACTATAAACAATTTTTATAAAACTGTTTTTTTTTAACCTCAATTAGACAGCAACAACTGTGTTAAACATAACCGTATAATAAACGAAACACATAAGAATAAAAAAAAAAAAAGAAAAGAAGAAACAAAACAAATCTTACTCACGCGCATCAGCAGCAACTTACTTTCTACGATCCTTCCTCTCTTCTGTCAACAAGAGACCCAACAATTAAATCACCCGAAACTTTTTTAGATTTCCTTTTCATTTCTTACAAAACCTCAAAGAAAAAATATAAAATAAAACCAATTTTAATTTTTTTTGTATGCGTTCAAAGACCCGAACTTTTTTCATTCAGCTCCATTTATAGATCAAAACAAGCAAAACCCACAAAAAAATTTCCAATCTCTAACCCCTTTTAATAGAAAATGGTGCTAATTAGACTATCTGTGAGTCTATTTTTCGGGTTTTTGTTAACTTCTTTGATGGTACCAAGCTCTATAGCTAGATTTGTTGTCGAAAAAAACAGCTTGAGGGTTACATCACCAGATAAAATAAAGGGTACTTATGACAGTGCAATTGGAAATTTTGGGATACCACAATATGGAGGTAGTATGGCAGGTGCTGTTGTGTATCCAAAAGATAATAAGAAGGGTTGTAAAGAGTTTGATGAGTTTGGGATTTCGTTTCAGTCGAAGCCTGGTGCTTTACCCACTTTTGTTTTGGTGGATCGTGGAGGTATGTGTACCCTTTTGATGTTTTTTGACAACTTGTTTTCTTTTCTTCTCTCCTTTTTTTCTTGTGCGTGGTTGGTCTAGGTTTGCTTGATTGGAGAAACACCTTTTCTTTCTTTCTTTTTGAGGTTAATTTGATTGTTTTTTTTTGGAAGATTTGTGGTGTTTTTGTTTGGTTTTGGTTGATTGCGAGGTGCCCCTTTGTTAATTTTATTAAGTGGTTTCTGTATTTTTTTGCTTATTTGATTGTTGTTCTGATGTTTTTTGGTCGTTTGTGTTGATTGGGGAGCTTCCCTCCTTTTGATTTTTGGTTTATTTGAGGGCTTTCTTCTTTAAGTTGCTGAGAAGGAGCCCCGTGTTTAATTGGGTTCATTTGCTTATTTTAGCTACTTTTATTAAGTATAGAGAGGTTCAGATCAACTTGCTGAAATTTTAGCTCGTTTTAATCAGTGTGTGAAGTAACTATGCTGCCTTCTGTTGAACTACATTCCTCTGAGATTACCAACATAGTTCTCATGCTAAATCTATAGCCGATTCATTTGATTGCTTTTCAGATTGCTTCTTTGCTTTAAAGGTCTGGAATGCCCAGAAGGTTGGGGCATCTGCAGTGCTTGTTGCGGATGACATGGAGGAAGCATTAATAACCATGGACACGCCTGAAGAGGATATTTCATCTGCAAAATACATTGAGAACATAACAATACCGTCTGCTCTTATTGAGAAAAAATTTGGTGAAACATTAAAGAAAGCACTTAGCAATGGGGATATGGTAAATGTGAATCTTGACTGGAGAGAAGCTGTTCCACACCCGGATGATCGTGTGGAGTATGAGCTATGGACCAACAGCAATGATGAGTGTGGGGTTAAGTGTGATATGTTGATGGAATTCGTGAAGGATTTTAGGGGAGCAGCACAGATACTTGAGAAAGGTGGTTACACTCAGTTTACACCCCACTACATTACCTGGTACTGTCCTCAAGCATTCACCTTGAGCAGGCAGTGCAAGTCACAGTGCATAAATCACGGAAGATATTGTGCTCCTGATCCTGAACAAGACTTCAGCTCAGGTTACGATGGGAAAGATGTTGTTCTTGAAAATCTAAGACAACTATGTGTTTTTAAAGTTGCAAATGAGACCAAAAAACCTTGGGTGTGGTGGAATTATGTAACTGACTTTCAAATCAGATGTCCCATGAAAGAGAAAAGGTACAACAAAGAATGCGCTGATGGTGTTATCAAATCTCTCGGTAAATATTTCATAACCTCTTATTTGAAGTACACTATCGATCACAATAGAAAATGGGAAAAACAAGACTTTTGAATGTGTTGAATGTTCCATGCTGTTCACTTGTCATTGCTTCAGGGCTCGATGCTAAGAAGATTGATAAGTGTATGGGAGACCCAAATGCTGACTCTGACAATCCTGTTCTGAAGGAAGAGCAAAATGCCCAGGTAATAGTCTGTTATGCTTATTCTTCAATTTAACACAGCACTTAAACTCTGCAAGTGTGGACGCTTGTACTTGTCTGCAATTGTAGTAATCTTTGATATCAATTCAACCATATATAGCTGCTTGATGAAGACTTTCATGTAGGTTGGAAAAGGATCGAGGGGTGATGTAACCATATTGCCCACCCTTGTTGTCAACAATCGTCAATATCGAGGTGTGTTATTGCCTGCTTTTATCCTGGATGAAAAGTTACATGTGGGTATTTATTTATGCTTCTTTTTAAAAAACATGTGCTTACAGGAAAGCTGGAGAAAGGTGCTGTTCTAAAGGCCATATGCTCTGGTTTTGAGGAAACAACAGAGCCAGCAGTTTGTTTGAGTGGTGGTAAGTTTTCTTGTGCTATTTTTCATCACTGCTCTTTGTTCTGAGGCCATCATCTGATGAAATGATGGGCGACCCTGTCTAAGAGGATTTGAGTGCCTGGTACTGTGAGCAGCCACTGAAAGCATACTAGCCTCAAACCATATTACATTTAAGATCATTGGTTGAATAACCTGACTTGCTGGGACTAACATCTAGTGTTGGCTGCTTGGTGTACTCTTTTCATGATCGGGGAATCTTGTTGATGCAGAAGTGGAGACAAATGAGTGCTTGGACAATAATGGGGGTTGCTGGCAAGATAAAACAGCCAACATTACAGCCTGCAGGGTATGATATAAAACTTGCTGCGAGACTCTGCTCTCTGGCTTTTGATATCCTTACTTCCACTTGACAATTGCTTTTATCTATGCAGGACACATTTCGTGGGAGAGTATGTGAGTGCCCTCTTGTTGATGGTGTGCAGTTCAAAGGGGATGGTTACAGCCACTGTGAAGGCGAGTTTATCCTTTTTTTAAAATCAGCATAAACTTATGAAAAATGTAACGATATAGCTGTTTATTCATTTCAGCAAAGCTTGGATGTCCTGCTGATGATTATAAATAAATGTCTGAAAGAAATTATTATATGGATAATTGTGGTTTCTTATTAGAAAAAAAAATACCTGCAGTACTGATTCTATTCATATTCAGTGTAACTACAAGATTGTGCCATAATCCATGGATGGCACATGAATCTGACCTATACTTGAGAGACAACATATGTTGTATGAGGGTTTGCAGTTGGAAGGTGGGTTGACTGGGCAGGAATGTTTCAGGCCTAGTTAACTTGAATCAAATGTGTGAGTTGATTTTCTTTCATTCTAATCGTTTTGGGGCACAGTGGAGTTGGTGGGGGAAGCATGGTTTCTAAAAGCTGTTCCAGCCATTCCGGGCAACTAACTTGAGAGGGATTTGATCCTAGGTTCTGGACTCAGCAGCAATAGCTTTACTGCCTAATCTATCTATCTTACTGTTGATCATGCTCCAGTATTAACTGTACCTTTTAAGGATTCATACCTGGCATTTGACTCTCAGATGGTAGTATTAGATGCTCCAGTATTAACTGTACCTTTTAAGGATTCATACCTGGCATTTGACTCTCAGATGGTAGTATTAGATGCAAGCATCATAAGAGGCAATTTATCTTATTTTCTAATTTAATCTTTTTGTTATACTTTTGTACCAACATCTTAAAATCTGCTATGGTTTAAAGTGACTATATTGTTTTGCAGTGAGTGGATCTGGGAGGTGCAAGATAAACAATGGAGGCTGTTGGCACGAATCCCGGGATGGACACACCTTCTCTGCTTGTCTGGTTAGTGATCATCATGTTTCTCAACTTGTTATTCTCCAGTAAATTTAGTCATTACAGTTTCTAATTTTTACTGTGGACAGGATGTTGATGGCGGTAAATGCCAGTGTCCTCCAGGATTTAAAGGTGATGGTGTGAAAAGTTGTGTCGGTAAGATATTCCTCCATTGTCTTCCTTAATATTGTGTTTTTATCAGGATGGAAAAAAGCTTGATTTATTCTGAAAGGGAATTTTATGATCATGCATGTAAATTGAGTCTACTGAGAATGCTATGTGCCTGAGGTGTAAATCTTAAACAGAACAACGATGTTTGGTTGAGAAATAGAGCATAATTGTTAGGTTCTGAGGACATACAGCCATGTACAAAAAAACCGAGTATCTCATCCCCACACTTTCCCCTTGTGATAAAGGCTCTACCAATTAAAGGTCCTACTTTACGCATTCAAAACTAGCTCCAGCAAGGGGCTCCCCTGTGTCCCCTTGTCTTTACAAATTCTACAAGACAAACTCATCTCTTCCACCTTGCTTCAACAGACTTGATTCAACAGACACTCAAGGTGAATGCTTTGAAGTTCGAGATTGTCATTTCATTCTCTGTCCATTTCCAATATTAGGTCTTTCCTCTCTTCCTTTGTGGTGCTGCTTAGTTATTGGTTATCCAGGTGTACCCAGTGCTTGCCCTTGTGAGTGGTAATTGTTGATTCATGCATGATTTCTCAGGCACAATGCCATGCGGGTCAAATCTAAGCTGCAGTTGTCTAAATCCCTTGCATTCAATTTAATACTTCTATGCTACCCAAAGCAGTGGGGCCATGCTTATAATTTCTAAAATGTATTTGTGCTTAGGTCATCTGGATGCTCAAATTATACTGATTTTTTATAACAATATTTTGAGTAACCACCTCTTGGCAAGTCAAAATTGTTTAGGGTTTGCTCCTTGATTACTGCTGAAACTGAAACTGAAATCCTGCCAGAGAAATCTGTATGTTTGCCAATGCTGCTGATTAATATTTTGTTGCTTATCTTTACAGATGTTGATGAGTGCAAAGAGAAAAAAGCCTGCCAGTGCTCTGCGTGTAGTTGCAAAAATTCTTGGGGAAGCTATGAATGCTCTTGTAGTGGGGATCTTCTGTATATCAGAGACCATGATACCTGCATAAGTGAGTTAGAAATTGTACCTCCTTTGTTTGTTTATTCAATAATGTGGTCCTTATTTTGATGCCCCCTCCCCCCACTGATCAATCAGGTAAGAGTGGCAGTGAAGGGAGATCAGCATGGGCTGCAGTTTGGGTCATTTTGTTAGGCCTGGCCATGGCTGGCGGTGGAGGATATCTTATCTACAAATATAGACTGAGGGTAAGCATGGTGCCCGTCTTTTTTTTTTTCTTTTTTAGAACCATAACTTTGATTAATTTATACCTTGCTCACTTCAGACATCTGTCTATTACACAAACATTTAGAATAGTGGTGGTCTCTCTATAGTAAAGATCTCTAATCAACGTTTTAGATCCACCTTTTGAAGCAGTGGTGGTATCATGGGCTTGCAACCTTGTGGTGTATATTTAAGCCCCTGGAAAGCTAGACCAGCTATTTATGCAAAAATGAAGAAGAATAGGATTATCTGCTCAGTTTCTTTCCAATACACTGTTCTAGTTGGGCCATCTACTGCTTTTAGGATCTCTTGTGAAGCAGTTTATACCTCCTTTCTTTAGGATCTCCAGTGTTGACATAGCTGAACATTTTAGAAATGATGGAAAGTAACGTGCGGTAACTATGCCAACCACTTGTGGTTAATTTTGTTTAAATTGTCATTACTATGAGATGGATAGCTACATATGGGTTGGCTATGCCTCAATGCTTTGGTTAGAAAACCTCAAGCAGCCAGATCAATTAGCTGCATATATGAGTGTGGATTGCTCTTAACAGGTTATCTTAAAAGTTACTTATCTCATCGCTGTATTGCTTACGTTGCAGTTGATAAGTACTCTGTTTTTTTTTTTTGGCTTCGGCAGTCATACATGGATTCAGAGATAAGAGCTATCATGGCACAGTATATGCCTCTGGACAGTCAATCAGAAGTTCCCAATCATGTTCACGAGGAGCGGGCTTGAAGAAAACTGTCGTCTGGCCAGTGCATGCTTCTTTTGAAGGTTGCTAGTAAGTGATGAAGTGGTTCTACGATTGCCCTTTATCCTTTCAACGGTTTTCAGAGTGGATTTTACACCTGTAATGTACATGGACAAATAAGAGTGCAGATTAAAAATGTACCTCGTCTGTTAGGACTGTAAAACCTTACACTTGAAGTAGGGATTGGATTTGGGGCAGATAGCAAGGGATTTGGCTGTAATGTCCTATAATTTTCGTTCCCGACCCTGAATTTCTTGCTTAATTTATCGTAACCCTGTAACTGGTCCATCCCTTTTAGACAGGCTGACCTTTTTTGCCGTTATATTTATTTAAACTTAAATAGCGTGGCCGCATTCATTTGTACGGACGATCAAATTTATGTTGGAAATACTGTTGCTTTGTTCCAATACGGCTGCCATGTGAAGCTTCCATTGCCACTTGATGATTTATGTCTGTTCGTGATCTTTTCTCCTTCCCTTTCCTTTTTCACTTTCAGCTACGCGAATGGCATGTTGCAACTTCGAGGTTGTGTTATTCATGTTGCTGTTTTGGTAAACAGTTATGGTACAGGTTAAAAAGAATAGTTTTATAAAAAACACTTTTAGTGGCGGTTCAAAATTGAAACTGAAGTGTTTTGTTAAAATTGTGGTTGAGTTTGAGGTTTAATAAAAAACAGTTTCAAGTGTTTGGTTATCATGTTTTTCATATTACTGATAACTTGTAAAATTAATTTAAAATACATACACATGTTTTTTAAACATTGTGAATTTAATTATCATAATAATAAAATATAATTAATAATTCTAGTAAATTACATAATTTTTATTTTTTTAAATATGAATTATTTTTTAAAAAAAAAATTGGACCATGCCTTGCCCCAAATAAATGGGTTGATCCAGCCAAGTTGGGCCAAAAGGTCCAACCCTGTCGGACCTCGGCTGGGAGCATCCCAGCCCAGGTGTTAAGACTTTTAAAATGCAAAATAGTGCGTTTGTTTTTAAAGAAAAAACACACCGTTTTGCCTTTCGTTTTATTTGTTGCACGTTAATGTCCATTGACTATGAGGAGAGGGTCAACGGCCGATACTGACGGGTAGAGGAGACCGGGGTGGTTCTTCCTATAGTGGTGACGTCGTAAATGGTGCCTGTGGTGACCGGTGGAAACTCTGGAAGGTTGCAACACCAGTTGCTATCACTGCTGACGCAAGGCTTGCTGCCTCTAGTGCTGCTAGAGAGAGGATGAGAGAAGGAATTGTCATGGAGGAGAGAGAGGGAGTTGTGGCCGTGGCTGTGGAGGAGAAAGGGGGAGCTACCGTGACTCCATGTGGAGAGAGAGGGGGGGAGTGACTGTGGAGGAGAGAGGGAGGCTGGCTGTGGAGGAGAAAGGGGGAGCTGCCGTGACTCCATGTGGAGAGAGAGGGGGGGAGTGACTGTGGAGGAGAGAGGGAGGCTGCCGTGACTGCATGTTGCGAAGACGGTAATGTGAGGAAGCCAGCGGCGACGATGAGGAATGCGTGAACCAACTCGTGTACATGATGATGTTAGTGTTCTTTTATTTTCAATATTTATTTTCACTTATGTTTGTTTTGAAAAGTATCAAAAAAAATGCTTTTCAAAACACGTTTGAAACGTTGAAATTTAGTGACTCATAGAAAAAATCTGGAGTCCTGTTTGGTTCAACGCAATCACAGCGTAAACCGTGGAGCCAAACAGACACTATGTGATACGGATTATCGATGTTCATGATGTGTAGGAGCTCTCCTTGTCTGTTCGTTGGAAGTCCCAACGAGCAGTACCAGGTCTGACCACTAGCTTCTTAATTTTTGGCCTGAAAGGAGTAGCTGTTAGCCCCTGTACTTTTTTTTGGTTGCTTGTAAATATTCACTTGAAGTTTTATTTAGACAGATCTCATAATCAAGCCACTGGTAGTTTTCCAAAAACAAAATTACTCTGTCAACGAACCCGTGAATTTGACAGAGGGATCGTTTGGCAAGCCGCTTCTTTAGCTGCTAGGTTAAATAAAACAAAAGCTAAGATTGGTTTGCTCACTTGTCACCTTGAGCTTCTTCTAGTGAGCCGAGAGCTTAACACAGTTAGCCATCGAAACTATTATTTCCTGCAGATTTTCCAGGGAAATGCATTTTGGTAGTATAAAAAAGAATGACCTTCCTTTATTAGATGCATAATCCTTGTTTGTCATCTCCAAGGAAGATAAAAACATCAGCTGAATTCATCCATATGTACTGACATTTAAGCAGAAACATATGCCAAAACCGAGCAGCAAATTCTCTGGATTGTTTAGATATTAATAAAAAGCTAAGCTGACAGAATTGATGAAGTCTGCTTAAGGAAGGGAAGATTAGGCAGAGGATATTTTGTTTTAGTAATTTACGCAATTTCCATTTTGTTTACTATTCATAACAGGAAATATATTACCTCTCAGGATTTTAAGTTTAATTCAAATTTCTTGTTTAGATGTTCTAGTTGATTTCCAATTTCAGCTATTGTAATCCTTATATAAGGAAACCTTTCAATCCAATAAAATATGTGTGTTCTTCCCGAATTCAGAATTGCTCTCTGTTCTTCATTTTCAATTTCCAGATTTAAATCCAAACAGTAACTGTTTCTAACAGTTACTGTTCAGATCATAAGCCACCAATTGAAAGTGACTGTCGTGTAACCAAGTTCATGTATATTCTTATGAACGAACTTCTTATATTCAAGTATAAACTTTGTTTGAAATTAATAATGTTCACCAAGTTAAGGTGTATACATGAAAGATTTTTTCACGAGGATCACTTGTCGTGAATTAGTTTTATGCGAGGACCTTATCTATTATACTCATACAGAGTAAAACCATTACAAAGTGGCAATGACTTTATTTTAATCTCATCTATTAACAGATATAATCAAAACCACCACCCTCCTCTTAGCCTCTTCAATCGTCATGGTGCGGTGACCTTCAGCTGATCAAGGCCGATGTCCATCCCATTGTAAGCGATAGGCGCATACATCCACAAGTCCTCAGAGCTTAGCAGCTGCAGAAATTAAAACAAGAGAATGAAAAGAGAGAAAATTTGTTTCATGTCGAAATATTAGCAAATCTAAAGCGATCAACTTTGGATATAATTTGTTTTTCTTTCTGACCTTAATTTGGAGCTGCAAGAACTTCACATACTGGACAGCTTCTTCAAGCATTGTGCTAATGTCAACCTGCCATATCAGTAAACCAATCTTGAGAATTCTGCAGATCACAAAATTCATTTATTGATAATATGTAGAGATGGTGCCGTGAAATGTGCTCCATACCTTTGTTCCGTTGGGGACAAGGTTTTGTAGAACTCTCAGCCTCTCATTTATTCTCTCTCTTCTTTTCTGCAAGACACAAAGGAAGATTTGTCAGCCACTGCTTCTTCAAATCTAGTAATTGAAATGCTGTGCCAGAATATTGAAAGGGGCAGTTACCCTCGCGTAGAGACTCTGGGGATCAGTGGCTGCCCCCCTGCTGGCTCGTGTTTTGCCACTTGAGTTGAGAGTTGCGGTCCCTTTCGAGCTCAAACTTGAACTCGCTCCTCTATTGAGCTCATGAGAGGCATTGGATTCATCCTCTGAGCAACAACCGCTTGAGGCAGGCCCATTAAGGCCAGCATTACTTTCTTCATCGTTGTTGCTAGTTGAGGCAACCTTCTGGTTCTTCTTTGACCTTATATTCCTCTTGTTCTTTTGAGCCTACATCATTAGAATCAAAATAAGACGGTGCCTTGAAAAGCTAAAACCTCTTCCTTATGTTTTACAGCATAAAATAGACTCCATCCACTGCAAATGTAGCAGATTCTAAGAAGGTAAATGCTGGATATTGTACTTACATCTCCTGAATTTCGTGATCTTTTCTTGGGAATCTGAGGTGGGTTGCAGCTTTTGTCTTCCAGGGGTAGTTCAGAAGCTGGCATCTCTGTTTCTCTCTTGGCCCGGAAATTGCTTTCAGGAAGAGCAGCTACAGCCTGGTTTCCACCAGGCTCCTCATTGCTATTGCTCATTTCCTGGGTTGAGCCATCATCGCCTTCGCCTTCAACGAGATATGAGTCTCCCATGCAAAAATCCATTGACATTGAGCTATTATTGTTGACCAAATTTGGATGAGAATCACTCAGGTAGTAGCTATCTTGGCTTGAGTTGGGAAAAGGAAGGCCACTACCGCCACTATAACTACTGCTCCCTTGTGAAAAATGGTGCAAATTAATATTAGCAATATCCAAAGAATAAAATGAACATTCAGTGCCCCCTTCCATGTACGTTGTTGGTTCATAATTAGGCCAAAAACCAGATGGAACTCCAAAGTTTGAACTTGAATCAACCTGATTAGAAGGACCGTTACCAAGCAACTGTGCCATGAAATCAGCCTCCTCACTTGTGTACATTCCACAAAGAGAACTCCACTCTCCCTCTGCCAGAGATCCAATAGACTCCATCTTTCTTTTTGGTAGAGAGAGAGGGTCTTTTTTGTTTTTGACTTAACTGTTAGAAGCTCGATTAGTACGGTGCTTGAAAAGAAACAGGGTTAAGATGGCATATATATAGCCAGAAGTAATGAAGAATGTTGTGACAAACATTGACTTCATCTGTGTAACCATATCTGAATTCATTATTAGAAATTATTAGTATATGAAAGGGTCTAAATTCTTCGGAACCAATGGGGCAGAGTACAACTCATCTGTAGGACCTAAATCAAGCAGGGATGGAAATAAAATATCCAGCAACCCTTCATTAACACCTTAATCTTAATCTTAAAAGACAAATGAAGAGAATGATGGTGTCATCCTTAGAAAGTTGTTTAATTGACTTAACTGTGTTTCTGTTGAGGTTAAATGTATAATTGTAGAGGATGAATAAAAAGAATCACACCTGGCAATAGATAGACGTGGGAGGTTCCTGCTGAATATGATAGTACAAAAAGAATTTTTTAAAAGAGAATGAAAAGGACATGGACAAAGGACGGCTATCAGTCGTGGAGGGATGAGACTTAACATTCCGATCAGAACTACCTGGAACCAGACAATATATATGTTAACTGGATTCTGTCTCCTCCATTCTAGCTACCAAGTGTTCCTTGAACTTAGAATCTACTTCTCTGATCTTGTAAGAAACCAATCTCAATCGACTCTTAAACATGAAATCAATCTGTCAACAAACGCAAACAAGATTTCCTTGATCATTTCATTTCAATGGGGCTTCTTGGAATGTTCTAACTTCCAGCATAGAAAGCAGCGAACTGGTTCTTAACCTGTATGATTTTGCATGGTTTCCAGGTCAAAGACATCAATGCTTGCATCCCGTTTGTAATTTCCAAAGTAGAAATTGCTTTTAATAATAAGCACATTCTGCAGATTACAGAGCCAGGTTGTGTAAGAAAAATAATATCGAGAGTCCACACCCCATGAGCTGTAAGATTTAGAAGATAAAATTAACAAAGACTGGGTGCAAAACCCAGAAAATTCCCGTATTTCTACAAACACCTTATAAAACGTTACTATATTATATTGTTGTACCGGGTACGTTTACCTCTGAACTAATGATCACCGTGTGAGCAATGAAGAAAAACCGAAGTCCTTACTGCCATATCCCAAAGTCCTAGCTACCTCAGAATCCGGCGATCTTTACGCTCCATGGAAAGCGTAAATCAGGCATTCTTAAGAGAAAGCTCAAGGGAAACTTCGTTGAGTATTTTCATATTACTTACTCCACATTTTTTAATTTTGACGCCGGCCATTGCACGATCTCTTGTAGGGGTGATGTTTACTTTCTTTCGCTGAAGTATTAACTGTACAGGAATAGAATCTTTGCATTGGAGCGATATTGGAAAAACACTTGTAAAACTCATGTTGTTCTAGAATGAGGGATGGATGTAAACGTTTAAAATTCTGGTTCCTTGATTCTTAGCCGGCCAGCACGACCCCTTCAGGATGAGAGTGCAGCATTTCTTGTTGGCTGGCATATGGTGCATGACCCCTTGCAATTAAAAGAACCCCATGAAGAGACACTTCAAGATTTCTGTCGTTATATTCGTAATCTCCCACCCTAGCTCGTCGGTTAAGTATTTCTTTAATTTACCATTAAATTCCAGTGAAAAATATCAAATAATAATAATAATAATGTTGCCAATCATTGTAGAAAAAAACCCTTACGTGTGTGTGAATTAACAATCATATCAAGCTGTAATAAGTCCACATGCTGTGTATTTATGGAGAAAACGACAATCAAGCTGTAATGAATCCACACCCACATGCTGTTTATTTATGGAGAAAAATCGATGATTAATTTATGAACGAGTAGTGTCGCATACTTGCCCTCTATGATCTGCGCGTAAAACTGCAAGAGTCAAGAATCCCTAATGAAAACACACGATTCCTCTTCTCAATTATTACGATCAGCGGAACCCTTCAAAAAATGATGAATTGCAGAAAAGGAATTATGATTTATTCTTTGCATGAATTATGAATTGTTAGAGACGAAAAGGAAAAACAACTTGCAATATGATTAATTCATATGTTATTGGTTATTTCTAAATTAATATCAGCTAGTGAGGTTCATCCTCATTAAGTTTTTTAATATTGGTTATGATAATTTCTTTTATATTCTTAATTCTCTGACCAAGGATGCCATTATGCAGATTATTAAAAAAAATTAAAAAAAAAGAAAAAAAAAAAGAATGCATGGCCTCTCCGTGCTAGCATATAAAAAACAGACAAACCATTATTAAAATTACTTTGTCTTGTTTTACTTTTTTAATGAAATTTGTCTTCTTGTAGTAATCAACAGAAGCCTTCACAATCATCGATTGGTAATAATAATCCATTAATCAGAAGCATTTCTATTATTTATTTTTTTCAATTTTGGATGCTCCTGATAGTTTTGCAAATCTCTTTCCTGGCTCCTATTGATCAAAATGCAATTGTAGCAGCCACTATTTTGGACAAAAAGAGCATCTTTTTTGCTATAAACATTACAAATTTTAAAAGTATTTGAGTTAATGGTTCTTCTGTGGTGTTCTGTAGATAAGCTAGACCTCTGTGACTGGCTGAATCCCATGAATGATTTTTATTTTTAACCTTGCCATGAATGAGTTCAATCGTTTAACCTTATATATGGATTTATTTTCCACTACATAATTGAGAACTTCGACACTTTTTTTTTTTTTATATGCAAGTAATCTCATCTCTTGAAAAGCATATTTTGTAAATTTAGATGAACGAATAAAATACTTGATTATTTCAGGTTTTTATGAGAGATGTATATTCATGACTTGAATTTTAAACATAACATGTAGATCATAGGTATTTTGTCATTATGCTACGTTTACGTTTCTTGAAGACACTGATTGCACAATCAATGCAAAGTAGTAAAGAGGAGATTAGGTAGAGCTCAATTATTCGAGGACTCCCTCTTAATTTCATATTACGAACATGACACAAATACAGGCAAATTAATCTAGTACCTATATTTAATCATGAATGAACAGAAGAAAAAAGGCACGAATAAATGGCACATATGTATCTACATGTAGTAAATTAGTAATGGGTGTACGAGAGAGATTTGAGGGCATCAAGTTTGAGGGCACATGAATAAAATCTTTGCATTTTCATCATCAAATACTGGAAAGCCCTTATAAATCTAATATTTATATTGCTGTCAGAATTGAGATTGAGAACATTATATTTTATAAGGTGTGACGTGGTGATAAAATGTTTAAGATCTATATAATAGGTTTTAAGTTCGAGTCATAGCGTGCATTTCTTTTAAAAATCTAGAACAGTCGAGGTTTTACCCACTCATCTGAGCTATAAAATACACTTTCCAGGTTTTCTCGAATTCAAAAAAAATAACATTAATTTGTTTTGATTTCTTGATTCTTGGCCGGCCTGCACGTCTCGTTCAAAATGAGAGAGCCGTTTTTTTTCCAGCTGGTGCACGGCCTCCGCAGGCAATGAAAAGAACACAGTGAAGAGGCACCTCGCGATTTGTATCAGGAATTCATAATCTCAGCCTCTTCTGGTTAATTGTTTTTCTTTGCAATTAAATTAGAGAGAAAATGGAATATAATAATTGTTTGTGTGGGTCGTGTGATGTATATTTTCTTTTCCTAAATGGGAAGAACCCTATATAATAAATGCGAAGTATCTTTATAGCTTAACAAGAGTTGGTAAAATGCAAGCAACTTCTCTGTATAATTAATTAGACAAATATTCTCGTTATAATAATTAATTAGCAAGATGATTATAAAAATAAAAAATACCAGAATGATCTTAATTACTCTTGGATTTTTATTTGTTTTCATTATCAAACTAATTTCATGTCAGCTTATACATTAATGGAGACAAAACGTCTTTCTAATCATCTTAAAAGTTCATCGCCTAAACATCTAGAATGCTGTACAATGGTGTATAAACTTTGGGATTCTAGGGTTTGGTTTTTCAAGTTCAAGTCATTTGATTGTTAATATAATGATTGTTGGAGATTTACATGATTGTTAATTTAAAAATTCGTATGATTAATTGAAGTGTACATAAGCTGAACCGGACATCCACATTAATAAAAAAAATACAATGGATCACGGGTACATGGAAGGATTGTAAGGTGGGAGATCTGGGGTAAAACAAGAAATTTAGGATTGAGTGGGGGGTTAATAGGAAAATAAATTATATCAAGGAGCAAAACATGTATTTCTAATAAAAATAACTTTAAATCGAAGGGTACAATTGATCATTTTCAGAATTTTAGAATTAAAATGAAACCACATTATCTATACTCAAGGCAGGATTTACTATGAAAAATAATTTACAAGCCTTTTCTTCTCATGTATGCATTGTTAATTCATATCCACACCACGTATAATTGAAAGAAAAAAAAACGATAAAAATCGTGCATCATAAACATCATAATGTTAAGTGAACATCATTTAGTAATTATTACATTATTTCAAGAGTTTGGAGTTTCTGGCCACGTCACGACTCACATCTGCAAACTATTTGTGTGTGTGTGTGTGTGTGTGTGTGTATGTTGGTAATTAAAAAGGACAACGACCAGTATCCTCCATAGGTCACCGCTGCCTTTCCTGGGCTACAATGACCTGAGATAAGAAAAATGATTGACGCCATTGAAAGCCACGAAAAGAAAATGCCACTAGAGACAATACCCTCTATATTTATTCCATGTATACTGGATGAATCGATCGTCTCTTGTCTTGCACGGGAAGCTCCCTGGAGGAAGAGGTGTCAGCTGCGCACAAATTCAATCGACGCCATGGAATAAGGAAAACTATTAATTAAGTAGATAATCATCCATCGAGTGGTGTAATTAAATAAAAGGGTGGGGAAATAATAATCACGAAATACGTGCGAAATACTAATCAGAGTATCTATCCACCGCACACATGGTGTTCATTAATGGAGAAGACGACAGGTCCCATTAATTAAAATTATTTAACGAGGAGTATATTAAGTAGCATTCCCCCCATATTTTATCCTTTTTAAGTTCTGCGCGTAAAAGGGCAGGAGTAGTTAATTCAAGTCAAGAAACCCAATACAAATATTTCCACTTTTCAATGATTATGAGTCGAAGCCTTAAAATAAAAATAAAAAATAAAAAAAGAAGGATAAATTGCATGAAAGGAAATTGTTAAAGACAAATAAAACAGCTTGCGCTGTTAATATTCGCATATTCTTGGTTATCTCTTCCTTGAAATAAATGAATTTGTGCCCTCTCATCTAGTTTTTATTTTATTTTAATTCTTTATTGTTTGTTCGTGATAATTTATATATATATATATATATATATAATAGGGTTATGATAAAGCACCTGGGATTTTATATTCGCCGGCTTAATTCTGTGACCAGTGGAGGCCATTAGGTACTGAAAGTGTGGTGCTTCTTCTTAATACAAGGAGTATATTTATTATTTATCATATTTATTATATGATATTTATTATGTATATTCATTAGGGTTATCATATTTATTATTTATCATTTAAATTTTGAGTATATTCCGTAAGGAGCTGTAAAATATACCTTACACTTAGCGCACTGCACTTTTGTGGGTGACAATGACATAGAGAGTGTCCAGAGTTTAGGATTAAAAGAAAACCTAAATAAATATGATAAATGCACCCTCCATAGCTGCTGCTGCTGCTGCTGCTGATTACTAATCCCGGCGTCGATCATGTATTTGAGCCTGTCGTATCTTAAAAAAGACAGTGGGCTACATTTGATCGTTTATCTTTCTAAATATGTGGGTGGAAAATACATAATCTTTGTTCTGGGATCTGCGATCAATCCCTGTAGCAAAAATAAATAAACAAAAAAAAATCTCATGAAATTTGATTCAACCAATAAATAAATAATGATAATAATAAACATTGATAATAACATAATTGTTAAAAATGATTCGGTCTAATGGGTTAGCCTGAAAAACCCGCTGCCCAAAACCTGGTATGGTTTTGGTTTTAAATGGAATAAAATAAAATGTTGATCTGATAAAACTTATTTAATCCAAATAAATTTTTAGTTACGTGGCGGGTAATGACAACATTGTTTAATAATATCTTATGATTTATACTGATTCAATGACTAATCAAATGTTTTAACCATACGAGTATATTTGGTTATTCTTCTTATTTTGATAATATTGTTCGAGGTAGCTAGTGGATCGTACTTAATATCTACAAAAAATCTCATCTTATATATATCCGAGCCAAGCAATTAGGTGAGCTCATAAATGATAGATTATTTTTTTTTATAAAATGCAAATCAAAACAAACAAAAAATGATATTTAATTACTAATTGAAATCACTAGGATGAGCATAATTAATTTTTTTAGTGAGTATTGTTTTTATTTTTTTAATATCATACTAGGAATTGCACTCATGTGTATAGTAAAGTTGCAATCAGGATGTTAATTTGCTGGTTTGGAATGTCCTATGTTCACAATTAGATACCTATTTTTTGACTTGTCTTGGGAGGGGCTATCTCGATTTTTTTCTTCACGTATTCTAGTTCTTGATTTTTTTTTTATTTCTGAATTTTTGCAGCTGGCATTATTTTTTTTAGGAAAGACAAATTAATATTATTGAAATAGAGATGTTTATTTTATTTTTTTCCATTCCATGATTGTAAATAGGATAAAAAAATAGAAAATGGTCACATTATTTTTTGACTTGTCTTGGCAGGGGCTATCTCGATTTTTTTCTTCACGTATTCTAGTTCTTGATTTATTTATTTTTTGAAATTTTGCAGCTGGCAAGCTAGCATTATTTTTTTTAGGAAAGACAAATTAATATTATTGAAATAGAGATGTTTATTTTATTTTATTTTCCATTCCATGATTGTAAATAGAATAAAAAATTAGAAAATGGTCACATCAATCAATTTTGAATAAGAAAGTGATGATGATAACTACTTGCCGCATCTGAGGTGAGAGAGTGGCTTCAACTCGAAAAGCCATCTTCAAACTAGCTTAAGAACCTGTTTTTTGTTTTTGTGGTTTATATTTGAAAAAAAATAGTTTTAAGAAAAGTATTTTTATTGTAGTTTAAAATAAATTGTGAAGTATTTGGTTAAAACTGTAGTTGAGTTTGGGGTTAAAAATTATTTTTATTTTAATTAATTTTTAGATTATTTTAATATTAAAAATATTTTTTATATTAATAAACATATATTGTAAACATAATTTATATTTTAATTAGTTTTTAAATTATTTTAATATTAAAAATATATATTATATTAATAAACATATATTGTAAACATAATTTATATTTTAATTAGTTTTTTGATTATTTTAATATTAAAAATATATTTTATATATTAATAAACATATATTATATCAATATTATTTATATTTTAACTAATTTTTAGATTATTTTAATATTAAAAAAATAGTTTATCAACCCCCAACCCGACCCTGATATATATATATAAATTATTCACCCTCTCTCCTTTCTATGCAGTCGCAAGAAAAGCATGTTTTTTCAGCTTGTCATGCAACCCGGGTTTACCCATGGGACCTAGCAAACTTTTTTTAATTTTCACTTAACCAAATATTCTTTAGCTTTTTTTCAACCCACTTTTTTCAAACCATATGTAAAAAAGCTATGCCAAACGGCCACTAAGGCTATCTTCCAACGACAAAATCTTAGGCTCGTGGAAGATTATTATTTTGGAAAAAAAAATCTTAGTGATTAACATTTTTGAATGGCTATGTTCCCGAGAACTTGATGTGATGGTAAAAAAATTGATATATGCATAGTAAATCTCGAGTTCGAGTTAAGACGTACATCTCTTATAAAAATTTAAGATAACCAGAATTTTACTCTTTTATCTGAACTATCAAAATATAATTTTATGTTTCAGAGGAGATGATGTTTCATCAAATAAAATAAAAAATCGGACGGCTATGCTGCCCTGTATTTATGTTATCTTTAGGGTTGTCCAGTTGATGGGAAAGGTCCTCTATGGGGCTCTGATGTTGCCCGTTTCACCCAATTAATCTCGAGGGCCCAGGGCTAATTTAAAAGTTTTTGTGCTGTGGCAAACTGGGTTCAATCTTCTGAATGATTGTTTCTTCTTCATAAGCTAGCTCATGTAATGATGGAATATTAAAATTTAAATGTTTGCGTAAGGATAGAATTCATGCTTGGAAGGTTATTAATACCGTTTTGGTAGTTTACTATATTGAAAATGAAGGTATCAAACATTACTTCTTGGCATATCCACACGATTTTTGTTTTTTGGAATTATGATGTGGAGAGGTATTTTTCAGAGTGAGCATTTTTTATTCAGTTTTCATCTAAAAATTAATCAAAT